>JAEQBH010005345.1:0-101000 GCA_016808115.1 Tetrastigma voinierianum
ATAAAAGGAATTTTAGTCCAATTGGGTGATTACTCTCTTATTAAGATGTGTTGGATAATTGACTCGATGGAATTTGATCAAAGGTGGAAATTGTTAGAATATGTCTCAAATTCCTAATTTGTATTAATTCCTTTTTGTAAAGAATATTTTATAGGATAATTCCTAGTTGTTTTATTATTGTAATATTAGGTTTCCTTATAGAATAAGGAAACTTTTGGAATATCCTATAAATATTGCAGGTCATGAGGGGAAAGATTATAAGAGATGAAACTACAAGGCTATTGTGGTGTGTACGAGATGTAAAGGTTTTAGGGATTGAGAGTATTGTGAGGTATTTTTCTCAAATTATTTTCTCAGTGTTGCATTGATCTGGGGTTTAGTTTTCTGATCATCATAAATATTTATTCTATCAATCTTATGCTTTATTTTTAGAATGATGAAGATTCTCTCATCCGTGGATGTAGGCATGATTGACCGAACCACTTGTACACTTTTATGTTGATTTCTTTATCTTTGTGTTCTTGTTTACATTCTCGCACATCAAAACCGCGTTTATAACAAATGGAGTATCGAGGCAAGGTTTTGAATTTGTCTTAAAAGGCCAGGTGCAGAGGAATTACAGGCTCAGCGCTTGAGCCACATGCGCCACTTTACTTAATTTCAGCTAGCTTCTGCACATCGCGAGTAGCTAACCGATCAATCTTCGGTGACTTTTGTAGTGTCGTGTCTCCAGAATCATTGTTATGTGTTCTTTGTTATCTCCTTCTTGAGGTTGAGTTTTTGTTCTTTGGGTTCTAGGTTTCTTAGAGAATTTTGGGTTCTTATCTCTGGGTGTTTGATCTCTTAGTGGTTCTTCTTAAGTTGTTCTAATGGGAATTGTTGGCCCGATAAGCAATTGTTGTGACGTTAGAAGTTGTCCCGATGTTGTCCAAAATCACGGAACACAAACTGAATGATCTCAACAATGGATGGAGGAGGATGCTCGTCTTTACACTGTGATTAATAAATTCATTAGCGGTAAGTGTCGGTTTAATTAATCATTGTGAATTTTTAAAAAAATTAATGATTGCGGGTTTTACGTATTCAGGAAAGGAATGTCTGAATATTTGAGGTGTTAAGGTTTTTATGACTTGAAAAATAGGATGGTCTCTTATTTTACCGCTGAATTCAAACTTATGAAAGGATTGAATATGTTGCTGCCTTTGTGATATCAAGTCAAGTAAATCTTAGAGATAATGAATGAATTATAGTTTCACAGCGGTAAATATCAATATTTAATCTTGCCAGATCTTAGATTCTCTCAGTCACGAGATTTCCTTGTTGTGGAAATTTTCAGCGGATATAACGTCTGAGATCACTCCATATATGTTGAATTGAGTAATGCATTGGTTAGTAAATTGCCGTGACGCTATGGCGAGGTAGGCGGCAATTGAAGAGCAATGGCTTGAGTGTTGAGTCATATGGGTGGTATCATTGTTCATTGCTGTGGGCAGGTTTATATCGTTGAATGTAGGAGTTTAACTCGATCAGAAGTGAAAGACTTGATCTGTTACCATCATTCTTTATAGTAATACATGAGCGTTAAGTTGTGCTCAAGCGGATGAATATGCCAAGTTGTTGAAGTCTGCTTCTACTCCCCTTGCATTTTGTAGAGGCAAAGGTGGCAGACATACCTTATGTTATACTATCAGTGATTACCTTTGGAACCACCAACCACACATGTAATTCTAGTTTATTTATTACATTTCATTCACACCCCTCTACTTCTTTAGTCACTGCCCAAATGGGGTCTATTCATTGTGCTTAGATTGGGGCACAGTGTCTACTCTTCTGTCATGACTATATTATAGTTGCATTTTCCTTTAATTTAATTTATGGTAACATAAATCCTCATTACGTGTTTCATTATTGATTTCTTGTCTGTTCAGGATTTTTTGTGAAGAGGATTATTGGTAAGGATAAGGAGTCCTAGGGACCTCACATCATGATCTAGGTTGCCAAAGCCTACTTAACCATTTGGACCACCAACCGCTCGAGTTCATTGTCGCTTTGGTCATTCGTCTCTTTCTTTGTTGAAGGTTATTTATCACTTTTCTAGTCTTTCTCCATTGGGTGAAGTCGTGTCGATATGTAGCTTGTTCGTTGTATTTGAGTCCTGAGTCAAGAGCCATACCTTGTTTGGATTATGTCCCTTTCGAAGTTCATTGTCTCTTGGGTCATTCGTCTCTTTCTTTGTTGAAGGAGTTATTTCCTCACTTTTCTAGTCTTTCCTCATTGAATTGAGAGTCATGTCAATATGCTAAGCTTCGTCACGTGTATTTGAGTCCTAGAGTCAAACGAGCCTTTGCTCTTTTTGAGTTAGTTCATTAGTCATTTTTGATTCCTTGTCCGATTATGTTTTATTTGGGTTTAAATATTTTGTTACTTTTATTGATGATTTCTCCCATTTTACTTGACTTTATTTAATGAAAAGTCTATGGGTTATTTTACCATTTACTACCTTTTGTGAAGTGAAACCCAATTTCATGTACCCGTTCAAATAATGAGGAATAATAATGCCAAAGAATATTTGTCAGAACCTTTTTAGTCCTTCATGTTACAACATGGGATTTTCCTTCAGACCTTGTGTGTTGTTACCCTCTAAAATGAGGGGTGTGAGAAAGGATGTAATCTTCTTAGGCGCGAGCTCTTGTTCTAGATGAAATGCCTAAACATTTTTATCTTAACATAGATCTTATAGCATTTTTTGATTAACGGGATGCCTCATCGGTTCTTAATTAGGCTCTCCTTTTATAGTTGTTTCTCAGCATACTCTGTTGTTCCCTATTAAGCCCAAAGTTTTTGGATGCACATTTTGTATTCGGGATGTTTGTCCACAAGTCTTTAAACTTAATCCGAAGTCCTTAAAGTGCATTTTTCTGGGTTACTCTCATCTTCAAAAAGGGTATCGATATTATTGTCCTACTCTTTGATGATACTTCGTGTCTATTGATGTTACATTTTTTGAGACTACCTTGTTTTCCCTCTCTTCTACTGTTACTATTTAGGGGAGGATGATGATTTATTAGTGTACACTATTTCTTCACCTACTCATACTCTAGCTCTCGTTCTTGTTAAACCTCCCATTATAAATTATACCACTCTAGTCGCTAAAACCTGTAGTATCTAGTCAATACAGAATTTTGCCGTCCTTGGATCGATCCAAAGTGATGATTTTAAGTTCTTTCCGTAGGAGTAAGCGTCAGTGCTGCTAATCCCGTCTCTTCGTTTGTTTCATATAACCATTTATAAGTCTTCATCTTGTTCCTTTTGTTACATCTCTTGATTTTTCTCACTTACAAGCTGGTCTTTTATCTCACCACACAGTTTGGCATAGTGCTACTGGTGGAAGAAATGGGACTTTAGATGTGTAGTAGTGCACGTGGGACTTGGTGCGCTACCTCTGGAAAAAGCTAATGGTTGTCGTTGGGTGTTTGCAATAAAGTTTAATTTTGATGGGTATGTTGCTAGATTTAAGGCTTGTCTTGTTGCTAAGGGTTATGCTCAGACTTATGGAGTTGATTATTCTAATACATTTTCTTCTATAGCAAAGTTGATGCCTATTTGTTTGTTTATCTCCCTTGCTCTTTTTATGATTGGGACTTGTATTAGCTTGATATTAGGAATGTCTTTCTACATGGAGATTTTCAGGAAGAAGTTTACATAGAGCAACCTCTAGGGTTTGTTGCTCAGGGGGAGATAGGGCAGGTGTGTCGTCTTCGGAAATCTCTGTATGATTTGAAAGTGTTCCCATGCTTGGTTTGGCAAATTCAGTCAGGTAGTTGAGGCATTTGGCGTACAAAAAATCAAATCACATTACTTTTGTTTATAAAATTCAGTTTTTGTATTATTCTACTGGTAGTGTATGTGGATGATATTGTCGTCACTGGGAGTGACTCCAAAGATATAACATCTCTTAAATTCTGTTTTTTCATAGTCACTTTTACACAAAGAATTTAGGAATGTTGAAGTATTTATTGGGTGTTGAAGTCATAAGAAGCAGGGAATTTGGTTATCTCATCGGAAATATGTACTTGACATGTTATCTGAGACAGGGAAATTGGGCGCAAACCATGTAATACTTCTATGGCTCCTAATGTACAACTCACTAAGGAAGGAGAATTATTCAAGATCTTGAAATATCAGAAATTGGTTTGGAAGTGAATTATTTCATGGGTAACATTACCCATATATTGTTTAGTAGTGTTTGATTGAATTATATTCTCCCATGAGTAAATGTTGAAGTAGGTTGTAGAGCATATCCTATGCTACCTGAAAAAATCCTTGGACGTGGAATATTGTATAAGGAGCATGGATACACTAGAATTGAATGCTTTTCAAACGTAGATTGGGCAGGGTCTGAGGAAGATAGGAGGAGATCCACATTAAGATATTGTGTTTTTATTGGAGGAAATCTGATCTCATGAAAGAGTAAGAAGCAAAATGTTGTCTCACGGTCTAGAGCAGAGTCAAAGTATAGAGCCATGACACAGTTTGTATCACGATAATGTGGATTCGTCAGTTATTGATGGAAGTGAGCATTGAAACTTCAGTACTAGTGAAGCTTTGGTGTGATAACCAAGCTGTCATGCATATAACATCTAACTCGTTTCATGAATGGTCCAAACATATTGAGATATATTGTCATTTTGTCCGTGAGAAGATTTAATTGGGGTTGATCTTTATAGGATAACAGTTAGGAGATATTTTCACAAAACCTTTGAGTGGGGATCGAGTTAGTTACCTTTGTAACAAGTTGGACATGATTAACATCTATACTCCAACATGAGGGGGAGTGTTATAGTAATGTAGAATTAGAAACTAGTTGAGAAAAGGAAATTTGTTTATAGGTAGAATCAGGAAACTTCATATTCTTTCCTATTTAGTTTGAGATTGTCTTGTATATAAATAGGTTGTTTGTGATCAATGGAAAATACACTTTTGCCTTCCATTATCTTTGATTACACTTAATTTTTGTAAATTTGGCAGCAGTGTACGCATATTCTCAAGTTGAGGCAAATAGAAGAATGGCTTGCCAAATTCTGAGGTTGCAATATGTTATTTGTGAAGAGTGGATCATATTTTATGTATGTTGTGTAACTGGCTGCCTCACATTTCATGTGACATTAAGAGTCATTACTCTATTATGGATGTTATTAATTTTGATCGGTTGAAGGAGATCGGTAATAACACCCTTTTGAAATATATATATATATATTTGCAGGGTCCGCCCTTTTGAAATATATATATATATATATATATATATATATATATATATATATATATATATATATATATATATATATATATATATATTTTTTCAAGGTCCACGCTTCAATTTGACACATATTGCAATGTGGTGCCCACTTAAAACTTTGCATAATTGAGTTTAGTTGCAGTCAAATCTTTGCTATCAATTCTAAAAGGGTCAATCTAAAGACTTTTTGTGGAGCACTTGATGCCTTTTAAGGACTTTCTGATGCATCTGACTTGTAAAGGCCTAGAAGATATGTATTCTTTTTCTCATTTCTAATGTTTGGATTTCCACCATGTTAGAGATTTTTGAACCACAAATAAATCTTGGTTAACTTTCTTTGGCCACACAACACTAGTTCTCTTAATCTTTAAATTTCTAAATCCCTACTTCTCTGTTCATAACCATTCTCCCGACTTTAACTTATAATTCTAGCTGGAAAAACCCAAAAGTGAAGTACAACAACATATTCTTTTAACTCCAAGTACTTCTTGCCCTAAGCATATTCTAGCCTCTTCGTATCATAGATATTTTTATGTGGTGTTATTTACTTAGGCAAAAAATGATTTGGCTTCATGGATATCTGATGCTGTATTGTGTTTATGAAAAGGCTTATTTTGGGTTCTTAGTTTTCTTAGCTCTTACCTTTGGTAGAGGTGTGCATCGTTCAATTGGCTCAGTTTTGTGCATTAAAATTAAACTGAACTAATTTAATCATTTTCATGCATTGAGCTTATAGAGGAAACTAATTGATTGCATTTGGTTTAATAGTAATGACTGATCTAAATCGTTGCTATTCTCGTTTAGTTCAGTTGGTTTAACAACCTAAAGTGACTTCCAAATATTTATTTTTATTTGGGCCAAGACCAAAAAACCTATAATTAGATATTTTGTGCCAAAAAACTTGACTAATATTGTTATAACAAGTTGTCATAGAGCCTGCTCGAATGACATCAATACAATCTAAAACTTATTATTATAACCTATAACAAATTTAACAATTGCTATAGCTCATACCACCATACTAAGTGGCCTAATTGTTGAAGAAAGCTATGGAGGTGTGTTTTGGGATCCTATTGGATATGGAAAAAATGTGCACCACATTTATTATATTACTAATAGATATTTTATGTTAAATATAACTTTTGGTTTGACTTGGTTCATTATACTATCAATTTTGTAAATGAGAAATCATTAACCATGTCGATTTGATTTGGTTTTCTATTATGAAACCATTTTTTAATAATGTATTTAGAAAATCAAAATTGTAAATTTTTGAAATTGTTTGGTTTAGCGAGGTTCCGTTTGGTTTGGCTGGTTTATTAGTTCTGGATGTTTACACACCTATTTCTTAGTGTAATAGATTGATGAGTATGCCCCAGTGGTTCTCAAATATCCTTCTTTGTTTTTTGTTTGTTTTTTTTCTCACACTTGTATATATGTATAGTTATATGGTTTGTTCTGTGAAAATGCATGGTGTTTATATATGCCTAGTATATTTAAAGAAAACTGGTGGATATAACTTAAATATGGCAATCCTGAGCCAGCTGGAGGGTTTATCTGACATTAACTGGACCGTAGAGATTAAAATCGAGGAGTCACGGGACATCCACTGTTATAAAAAATAAAAAAAACTTAAATATAGCAGAATAAAAACTAAAGGTGATGCAGCTAACCTAAGACATAAGAACGTTCTATGACTAGGTTATGAACGTATGTGGAGTTTGTAAGTTATACCATCCTTTTTATACAATGAGCACATACTATATTTTTCCACGGCTTTACAGGTGAGTTCAACCCCCTTTTCAGAGCCCTTGTCAGAAATTCTTCTATTACGTATTTACCTCCAAATACTTCCCTGTGAACATTTCAGTTGAAAATCTGCTTGGACAGTTTAATCTTTTAGGTCAATTCTTTGATAGGCGTACATGAAGCAGGTGGGTAGATGAGGATGAGAGAATGGTCATTAAGTCAATGATTAGGCTCGAAAGGTAAGTAGTTTGTATCAGCTTGTTTTTAAAGAGAATCAAAGAGAAGGTGCTTCTGTTGCTGTATGTTGATGGTGAGGACAAGGGTGGGAGGTTCATGGAGTTTGATGCATAGCAGGCCCAGGGATCAACAGGGGACCTTTTGTTTCCCTAGGGTTGGTAGGGCTTTTTGGTATTGATAGTGATTTATTTGCCTTTTTTCCTTAAGCTTTGTATCATTTTAAGGTTTCCAAGTTATGAAGTTGAAATTTTTTTAGTTGTGAGGGTTCTCAAATCTCCTAATTACTATATTTAAGAAAGTGTGAATAAATAAAATTAATATTTTCTTAATCTATGAACATGGGTCCCTAAGGATCCCACAGCATTTGTGAGAGTTTTTTTTTTTTTGCTGTTATTCTCCCATATTATATGAAATAATGATCAGGACTGCAGGCATTGTCGTCCCCATGGTTTTGCATTTAACTCAAAACATGGAAAGAAATATACTAAAATGCCCAAATATGATGCATCTCTTTTAGGGACTAAAGCTTGTATTTTATTTGTTATTCCTGAAGTTTTTTTATTTTTTATTTATTTTGATTTTTTCTTTTAGATATTTTTCTTGAATATAAAGAGTAAATAATCTTCACTTTTCTCTGCAATTTGAAGTTTGAAACGACACTCAATATCTATTAAAACTTAAGACAAATACGAATATTTATTTAGGCTTAAAAGATAAAACTAATGGCTCACGTATTTCCTTGCCAGTGTGTTCTGATAAGGAGACAATTCTCATACTTGCACTACATAGACCGTTATAGGTGCATGTAACATGTTAGGATACATTATTATATTCAACCCTTAAACTTATCTTATGCTTTCCTAGTATTTGATCGAAAGCTCAAACATTTTGTCATGCATCTGGATAATTCTAGTGATTCTTTCTACTACAGTTCACATGATGGTTATTTCCTCTGTATTTCTTTGTTTATTTCATTTATAGGTGCGATATTGATCATACACACCTTTCCTAAATGAGTTTGATGCATAGCAGGATATTGGATCCTTTAGCACAAGTTAGATTATTTGATTTTTTTTTTTCTGATTGAAAAATTATTTGAAGTTACACTGTATTTGTTTTTGGAACTGATATGATGATGTGATTAAGTTAATTCTGAAAACTTGGAACTAGACAACAACAAATAGCTGGGCTCTCTTGATGGCTAGCATTGATGCTATTATTTTTCAGGCATATCAAGAGAGTATAAAAATACAAACAACTGTAGTGGATGCACAGGCATTGACGCATTAGATTCTTGATAAAAACTTTTGCTGGGAGTACCAAATCTTATTTCACTTTGTTTATGGTTCTGTGTATTATTATAGCCACGCTAAAGCTGAGCACTAAGTTCTTTAACGTACTTGGGGGTATTGAAACAAGTAAAAACAACAATAAAGGTTCTTGTTAGAATAATGAACTGTGATTCTATGCCTTGTAGAACCTTGCTAGCCGATCCCTGGTCGATGATGTTCTGAGAAAAGTTAGTGGACTGAGCCAATTGCAGGAGCCAGACTGGGTGGCTACCTTTGTCTCCAACTTGCAATTGGCAGGTGTGCTTCAAATCCTCATGTCTCTTCAGTTATCACTACCAGGGCGACAAAAGAATCTCAGGTTAGTTTTTATGCAGTTATTCTCAAAATAGATCTGCCCCAAATCACAGTCAATGCATTAATTTTGTGCTCAATGTTTTTCTACTCTATCTGCTGCATTTGGCGTTGTTTGGAAGCATATTTGCTTGACGCTTGTCTGGAATCTAGCGGTTATATGTTTTGGCCTAGTTGATTGCCTTATTATGCATTATTTATCATAAAAAAAATACTTTTTATTACTTACCATTTTAGATCAATCTGAAGGAAATAAGGGCTAGCACAAGGAGAAAAATAGTCAAAATAGATATGTTTACATTCTAGAAACATCTCCAAGAACAATGACTAAAAGTCATATAATCTCCCAAAGAACTCTGGAGTGCTAGCACCTTGCTTTAAGATGCACATCATTCATGTCTTCTAATCCCAGGTGGGAAAGTGGCTTTTAAAAGCCAAATAGTGACGTTACAAAGATTATTAAAAACAGATTACGATGATCAAAGATGTATTTTGTTTTGTTTCAAATTAATTTTCAAGTTGACCTACTTGGAGTGTTATCCTAATTGGGCAGCTTTGTACCACATGTTCTTAAATTTCTGGTGATGATAATTTTAGTAAGAAAGAGGAAGAAAGTATTTTCTTTGTGTTAAAGTGGTAATTATATACAACGATGAGAGATGCTTCATACAAATAAACATGCATAAAGAGAAAAATGAATAAACCAAAATAAATAACTGACCTGCCATATTGCTTTGAAATGAATTTAACCTACGCTAATATATCACCCAATGGGCAAATCGTATCTGAAGGATATCAAAGGAAGACCTAGCTAAGTCTATAAAAGATATGAACTATCTGTCCAGCTAACCTATCAATTTTGTAGTCCTGCTGTTCCCAATTTCAAGGGAATGCATGTCTCAGATTTCTGGAAGGTCCACGTGACCCAATACCAATTTCATTACTCCGCCCGGTCACTCTTCAAAGGGAGACATACTGATATCCTAGAATCCAGCTAATGGGGTAGCTGATCAAATAAGTGTAAAGCCTCTTAGGTAGGAGGCTATTTTTGAATATTCTATGCCTCATTGATATATTTTTTTATTTTATTGGATCTACATCCTTTATTGGGGTTAAAACTAATTTTTGGTTATGTGGTTTTTGTATAAGTATCTTTTTTTTATTTGATTTAGAGGATGATCATCTTTATTTGTTTTTATTTATTGGCAAACATGCATCACCTAAACACTGCAATAAAATTAGGAGAGCAAGGAACTCAAGTACACAGCTGTATATAAAAGGGTGATGAAATGCAAAGCGAATGAACACATTAGTAAGAACCCAATCAATAAAAAAATCTAAAACAGATAAGAGCCTGCTCCCAAAAATCTAGAAAGAAAGAGTGTGAATAAAAGTATAGTGATTAAGCGAGATATTTCCACACAGTTCAAAGTTCTCTCTTGCCAAATGATCTGCAGCAAACACTAAGCATTTATACTCTAATTTTTCTTTGCTTCTCAACAAACCCCTAGCCACCTTAATATAACACCTCTTTTACTGAGAAACAGCAGCTAAAAAACATATAAAACAAGAATGGCAGATGCCATAGATCTTGAGCTTACGGTAATAAATTTGGGCATGATTGGTTGATTCCTCATCATTCTTGCACAAGAAACACCCATCAGTTAAAACCTAATCCTTCTCTTCAGCTGGTCTAAAGTTTTCTTTCCGAAACTGCCTCAAGTGTACTGAACTTTCTAAGGAAACCCAAGAATCGAAGACTTCTTTGGCTGGAAAAGGGCATGAAACCAAATCCATTCAACTATAAAATTATTTTTGCTTCCAAGATTCCCATCAATCAAACCAGCTTATCTAACAATTTCCTCTACTTGCCTTGTTGATCTTTTTAAGGGATGGATTCTATGTTAGTAACTCCGCATAAATTTTGTAGGCATCCATTACCTAAACATCATAGAGTGGATACTGAAGGAAGGGGTGACACTCAAAGCTGGAAACACCACTGCAAGTCATTCCAGAGCCAATGTTGGGAGTTTCAGAAGACTAGCCATTAGACAAGAAAGGGAGGCTCACATGTGGCAAGTAAAGTGGAGGACTTCTTAAGAGACATGGAGTCTGAAGGTTTGCAGAGGCTTTGGGACTTTAGACAGCGTAACCCTCACGACTTAACTGGGGGATGCCTTTTCAAGCAGGGTCAACAGTTTGGATGATGACTTCTTTTCCCCTTGTGCAATGGTGGGCTCCACTGAACCTACATAAAAGAGACAAAGGAGGTTAAGGGTCAACAAGGCGCACATTTTCTTAGGCTAACTCTTAACCCGCCCACATAAGAAAAGAAAGAAAAAAAGTTTGGATGGAGGCCAGGGTAAGCTTTCCATTTTGGGTTGTATCCTAAAGTCCTTTGAGTTGGCCCATTGGTTGTAAGCCGTAGATGGAACCAAAGCTTCTTTTGTTTAGTTTCCAGTTTGGAGGAGGAAGGAATCACTTTGATTGCTCTCTACGGCTAAGGGCATTTTTAGTTCAAAGGAATGAAGAAAGTATTTTATTTGTTCTCTTTTTGATGCAGTCTAAGATGTTTATGGATACTGATTCTGTACCTTTATTAGGATTTGTGGATCTATCCAGGAAGTCAGGGCCAGTTTTTGTTTTTCCTCCCAGCCTTTTTTGTCTTGGCCTTTAGGCACCTGGCCCCAGCATACAACCAGCAGCCAGTAATTGGGCGCCCTTACGAAAACATTTTATTTTTATTTTTTATTTATTTTTATATCTTTAAATGAAATCTATGGCATTTACTTATTAAAGAACCAAGAAGGCTTCTGGAACCTCTCGATGTTAAGAGTTTCTAGCAAACCCTTAGAGCTTGCTACAAGGGTATAGGAACCCATCTCTAAGAAATGCATAGAAAGGACTAAAAACCAACAATTTTGAATTCATGAGCCTCTTTGCATATGATTCTTCACATCTGAGGCAATTCTTTCTTGAGCTATAAAATGTTATCAAAACATGTTTATACCCACAATTATACAATTATTACATTTTTAAGCGATCATTTCGCTTCCAGCCTTTCTCAACAGTTATTAATTTTGGCCTCTGGGATGCAGATTCAAGAGAATACAGAAGGCTATTGAAGTGATTCCTTTGCTGACACCTGCTGTGCTGGAAGATCAAGGCTGTTATTTCAGACCAATAAAAACGACCTGATTCATATGGAATTTGAACAGTATATCCATTCAACCATTTTGGAGTGTTGTGGATATTACACAACATTCCGTTTTCCGGCTACCGGAGATGCTAGCTACCAACTAGTATGAAGGACTTTTCATGTTTCTCTTGTTTGGATGCTCGATCCATGGGTTCCCTTCCTGTTGTTTTCTTTTTCTTTTCTTCTGGCTGGGTTGTAAAAAGTGTGTGTTATTGTTGGAATCGGTGAATTTGGCTGGGATTTAGACCTCTCATTCAATTTAGAGACCATACTTTCATAGTCAATTATCTAGTTTTAGTTTGATTTAAAAAAAAGGGTGTAATTTCTCTATTTGTTTTAGGTTTTTACCAGGGTGGAAGTTGTTTCCTCCTTGGTTCAAGTTTGATCTGGCCTATATTTGTTTGCCACTCATCCCTGTTAGTCATTCTGCACTTTATTTATGCATATAGAAGAAACAATGTTGGGAAAAGTATTTGGAAATAAATACAAAGGAAGAATGGAAAATACACGATTCAGAGAAAAATAATTGGCTTTAAGGGAAAGGTAGTACCTTAATCACTTGAGGTACTACCTTATCGAAAATAACTTAGTACTATCTTAAATAATTGATTAAGGTAGCACCTACAATTAGTTGGAGTGATATCTTTGTTTAAGAGAGAATCTTACTTTTTTAACGTCTTGAATAATGTATTTTTCTATTTTTTTAAATCTGCCCTAAGCCGTTTAGATCGATATTTGATACATATTTTCCTAACAATGTTTGTTTCTTTGTTATTGGATACAGGGCTACTCTTTTTATAAATGACTTAATATTTTACTCTTTGCTTGTTATTTTTCTTGTACTTTCTCACAGTTTTCCAAACGGATCATAAATGAAAATGGAAATGACTGAACATTGGTTGCAGTAGAACAATGCTCCCTTTGGAAAAAATGTCGCGAAACAAAACTGTAGATGGATTGTGGAATAGTATGTTTTGCCGCATTAGGTTTGTAGCAATACTAGGGGTTGTTTTATTTACGATTTTGAAATTGTTTTTGTTTTGAAACGAGGAGAATAAGAAAATCTGGGGAGGAAGCAGCGTTTGGATTGCAGTTTTTGTCTTTAAAAACACGAAGAACACAAAACCATCAAAATTCAGAGAATAAGAACAGTTTTCAAAAAACATCAAAATGGTGTTTTATGTGTTTTGTAAAACTATTCTTAAGAATAATTTAAAAAAATAAGTACCAAATAGCACCCTATTGTTGACACATTGGGTGTTGGAATAATGGACTTTGCGATTAGTTTTTTCTGAACATGGGCAGAAAACAAAAAAGAAACAAAGACTAAAGGTAAAGGAACTAAGTAATGGCCCCTATTTCATTTTATTTGAAACATTACGATCAGAGACCTAAAATCAAACCCAAATATCCTCATTTAAAAATATTTGATAAAAAATTAAAACTAAATGGATAAAAAGTGCACCATGTGCAAGTACTACTTTAGTGAATCGGGTATTATCTTAATGAATCTTGGGTACTATTGATTCTATAGTATCCAGCTTTTTTAGGTAATATCTAAAGGTTCATACCAAGGTGTAGTCTAACTTGTGCATGATATTTGCTTTTGCCGTTTTTATTAACATCACAGATATTTTACCCAAATGAAGGAGCGTTTAGGCTTAGTTTCGTCTCTTGTCCTAAATTTCAGATGGAATGATAGCAAATATGCTAACTCTTTTATTGAGTGATTTATTTTTCTTGACATAAGGGTTATAGGCTGCGCCTTGTAAGTTTGTAACCACAACCTTTTATTTTTGGGACATTCAAGATACTTGTAATATTATTGCTGTAATTAGAAATAGGAAACAAATAAGTAACAACACTTCATAACATAAGATTTAAAGATTAGTCATGTTTGGGTTTTATTTCATTTGCAATTTGAGATATTCACTTTACAATTCCTGTATAGAGGTAAAATGACTAAGAGGAGAATCTTTGCTTTTTAAAGGACTAGAGATATGGAATATTTGATTGTAGCGCAGCGATGACATATACAGAAACTAGTGTTCATGAATGAATTAGGAGGGTTATGGGTACTTCATCAGCTACTTAACGATTACTATTCTTAGGATGTTGGCATCTTTTATAAATTTCATTGTATATTTAAGGTGGAATTAGTTAACCTACTAGGTAGCATATCAGAACCCACTTTGATTAGAGCGAGGTGATATGTTCATTGGCACGGTCTTTTTCTAAGAGTATGAAGTTATAAATCTTAGGTTGTGGCTCTTTGTGCCAGTCTGCAAATTCCTAGTCTCACAGGTCATCAGGAGCATGAACACAGCGGCGAGGACATATAAATCGACAAGACAAGCGGTGGTGTCACCATTGGCTTCCAGGTATAGTTAGACAAAGAAATGGGGCGTCAGTGTCTGCACCCCGGGTGAGTATATTTTTCCACCTCCCTTTATGTTGCCATTTCCTCCTCACTTTTTAAGGATGAAGATGATTCACTTTTTATGGAAGTGGATGATTGGTTTAAATGGAAGGAGGAAGGAGAACCGTTCTTGTGTCTGGCCCAGATTTTCCTTTTTAGATAACTAGGTCGTAGAATCTTGCATCGAGGATCGTTTGAAGTCACAGGAGGTGAATTCTGTAAATGGTTATGGGAGGATATGTTCTTAAAGGTTACGAGAATCGATTGGAAATCATTGATTGACCATCTTCTTAAAGATAATAGCCTGCTAGAAAAAGGCGTGTAAGTAGAAGCTGAAGGAAACGTGCATGGGGAAATAAACCACAAAGTGCTTTCTTTGTACATCGGATAGCCGCGGGTAGGAATTCGGGCGTGATCGAGATCCATGTTAGGTGTTATGGAGTCGCCGAACCATGTGGAGAAACTGATTTGTTTGGTCATACTCAATGGAAGCAATGGGCCAAAGCTGTGAATGCCCACACTTTGCGTAGCGAAAAATGTGTGATTGAATCCTTATAAATCTCTATCATAAGATAGCAGAGTATCTTGGTGGCATCTCTATAAACCAAGATACATCACAATTATTAAGAGTACTCTAATGGATTTAGTGCTAAGATATAGTAAAGAAAAAGTTCAAGCTATAACATAATCTTTGGCTACAAATTTATGATAAAACTCCGGAGCTTTTTCCATATATACGCAGTTTTCCTCATATCATCAACACACCTATAAGTTTCCTTTCATATGTAACAAGAACCTAGACTTAAGCTATAATACAGGGATTGCAGCTAATCGCCTCACCTCATACATAGCTACTTAGAGATGGCATCAATGCAACTCATTGCTTCTCATAATTTCCTGGGGATACTAACCTCACATTGTAGTAGACTTTGTATCTTAGGAAATATCATAAATGACATCTGTAAATATTTAGATCTTGATATACGTATATTGGGACAATATTCCAATGTATCCTCCTGTCTGTCATTGTTGTCGTAGTCCTTATCCTTATAGTCTTCATTAAAAACCTAATTGACGCTATAAACAATATTCATTAACCTGATATTAAATAAATTTATTCTACTTTATCACAACAATAAAGTAATTACCCTCGAAGCCTCTTAGATATCATGTGAGAAACCTATTTACATTTTGTCAAGAGGTATAACGCCATCCTCACTTTGACATATTCTAAAAGAATATGAATTTAGAAATGATCATCAAAATCTCATAATGTCTGGCACCAGACTTGATTTATTCTTTTTTCATTTACTCGATTTATGACAAGGCATAAGTATGGCCCAGATTTTTAGAATTTTAAAAGAAGATGAATTATAACACTCATTTTATTTGTCTACTCAATTTTAAATGAAAATCTAGGAGTACAGTATATTCTTAGGTATGAGGTATTTTTAGATTACAAGGAGGTGGAAGAAACTACGAAGGGGATAATGTTAAGATGCTACCGGCTTTTAAGTATCGAGATATATAAGATGACACTTTTCATAGCGTCATCTTGAATTGACATCTTATGTATGTGATGCCCACACAGCTTATTTTTGGTGACAAGCGAGTGTCATCACTTTTTTTAAACTTATAACTTTTAAGCATTTCATTTATATATCAATATTAAACAGCATACTATATCCTGCCAAATAACGGATTTACAAAGTATATACAAACTTTCCCATACATGGAAGTGTTTCAACATTCTGATATTTACATTGTTTCATTTGTTTTAAACAACAAAGGATATTACATATACAAGAATAGATAAGATCTTCAAGTGACACCTAATGATGTATTGACGCGTGAAGGATTGATCACGAATTATCTTGTCACTCTGCTATACTAGCCGTGGATGAGAAACTTGTGCTAAACTTTACCTTAGTGAATAACTCGTGGATGACCAACAACAAGATCATCACCTTCTTTTATGCATATTAAATAACATCCTATCTGTTTTAAACATGCTTATACATATCTCACGTTTGCTTATCATATCATGTTTCATTTCACTTATCCAGCGTTCATATACATTTCACATATCCATTTTATACCGCCCCCAACACATTTTTGTCACGATATACTTGCATCATTGCATAAGCGGTCTTTATGCTTCTCTTATCATCTCATATCATTTTATATGTCGCCATTTCAAGTCATTTGTTTATATTTCGGCGCACCTAAACCTTAGAAGTTGATAAAGGAAACTACAGGGCCCGAAGTATTACATCTTTATTTATGGGCGAAAATTAGATTTATGGAAAAGATAAAATGCGTAATTTCGGTCAAAACCCGAAATTTTTATAGATCTCGGATGACGAAACGGATTTCACCGTTGGAATCGTCTCGCGAAATCTAAATTTGTGGCGTCAAGATTTAGGTGGGGTGAGATAATTTGAATATTTTGAGATTTACCAGGCGATAAGCTCGCCGGTGGCTTGAGGGGACGAGATTTTTCGAAAGTCACACCGAGAAGAAGTCGAATGGCTTGAGTTAAAAGTTCATTTAAAATAATTGAACTGAGAAAAATAAAATTTTTTAAAGAGATAAATGGTTTGAATGAGACAATATAAGTTATGTATCAAAATAATAATAATAATAATAATAATAATGATATAATAATAATAAAATGGGAAAAAAATCAATAAAAAGGAGCAAAATGCCATTTTGGCGGAGGGCAGTGGGAGGAGGCGTGGAGGGATATTTTTATTTTTATTTTTCTTCTTTTTGCTTCTTTTTCAGATCTGAAGCGGATGCGTGGAGTTTTGACACATTTGAGGTTAGAGGCAAGTTGATCCTATGCGATAGGAGTCACGTGTAGACGCTGAAAGTTGGATTTGACAAACTCCGGCTGAGGTAGAGTTTTACTCCTTACTTGGAAATTCTGATTTGTTTAAGTGTTTTGTAATCGGCCCAGTTGGTTTTGAGGCCTTGAGCGGCCGGTTGTCCAGGGCGATCGAGCGGGGCGGGTGTTCAAATTTTGGAACCGTTTGGGGCGATGCATGACAATAAATTGTGTTTTGTTGGAGTAGAGGCTGAAATAGGTATGGTCGGTTCATGGGGAATCGATGTTTTGGTAGATGGAGCTGCCACGGATGACCCTCTTTATTACATTTTTGTTTATTAAAAAAAAAAACGTCACGGGTTGCCTTGAACTCAGTGATATGTGAATAGTAGCGTATGAATAGTGACGCATAGATAGTAATCCGCGAAATATTTTGTGAGGAAAGCGTGCTTAGTTGGTAGTTCAGGTTAGTTATAGTCATTGCGTTAATTAGCCCATAGGCTAATTTTTATGTAATGGATTGAGAAATTGAGGAATGACTTGGGTTGAACGGATCAAGGGAATAGATAGGTTAATGCATGATTTTTAGTGTGGCCCAACATGGGACATCATTATGGAGATATGTCAGGTGTGTGTGAGCCATTAGGCTAATGTATAGAATTATTTCTTAAAATGAGCTAATTTGGGTGATGTTTGATGAATATTGAATAGCTCAAGTGAGCTACGATTACAATCATGTTAAATTTACATATATATGAATGTAATTTGTGAATATATGCATAATTGATATATTGTATTAAAAATGATCAAATGATATGAATGCATTTCATATGTAATGTAACCTAGAAATTAGGTGTGAGTGCATGTGACATGAATTTTCCTCGAAAATCTAACATGATTGCAAAAGAATTTCACAGGATGATTTTCCGAGAATGGGGTCGAGACAAATTCAACGATTATTTTGTGATGAGAACCATGACTGTTTCGGGAAGTTTTCCAACACATTCGCCTCGGAGGGTAGTCCCATCTTTTTATCGAATCTCGATAGTATATTTTCAAGAACAACAGGTTTTGTTTTGAAAATGATTATTTTCTCATACATGGCTTAGGCAAGTATGAGTGAGCCGGTGAGGACTCGAGACATGGGAATGAGCATGTAGACATTCAAGTAGAATCACACATTTACTTGAGTGTGTATTTATTTTGGAGCATTGCATATGTACTTAGGTGGAGAGTAACCCACTTAGGGTGATTCCATCATCGTAAAGATTAAATTTCACCCCGCCGAGGGAATTATATTATTTAAGGTACAGGGAGCGCACGAGGAGACGGCTAATCATAGAGATCGCTTTAGAAGAAAGCCAGGATGTGGCTTTGGTTTTATGATGTAGTACATGTATTAGAATGTTTTAAACTTTTAATATATGTTATATAAGAATAAATTTAACTTCAAACTATGGCATATAGTCGTATGTCGGGATGAGAGAGCGAAGGAGGGCCCATGGGCCGCTTTCAATTACATATAAATGTTATATCGGATTGCTGTGATTGCGCTTGTATACAGCAGAGCTCCCATACAAAAGAGACTCGCCCGATTTTCATGAGTGGCTCGTCACCCGACATCCACGAGTATTCCGCTGGTCACAGTAGCCACCACACCCCGATTTTGGGGAATCACACACTGTACGAAACAGTGGTCTATAAGGGCCCGAAGGCGCTGTTGTCATTGTACGAGACAATTACCATTTATAAGGGGCCTGAATGCGCTGTAATGACCCAAACGGGGCCAATTGATCAGTATGCTGCAGACTCGTTTTTACCTAATAGGCATCTATCCCTCTACCAGGTTCTAAGTAGACAATCCATGTATATTTTATGTTCAGTACATATCTCATATTCCCGAATAATTATTGTTATTCGATAATTATATGCGATATTTACAATCATTTATTCGTATCTTTTCAGTTTTCATATTTCATTATATGCATGAATAACTATGGTTACCATGTATGCTTATGAGCTATTTATGAGTTCATAATATGAATAACTATGGTTACCAACAGGGCCTACTATTTTTCGTAATTTCTAGACCTAATATGAGTTCAAATTTCATCAAGATATATATACTGATTTACTCCTAAGACTAAAGGGTTTTCCATAGAGTCCAAGAACGTATAAACTGGAGTTCTGACGTACATACTGCTTGAAGTTCAAGGCCAACAATCAGAAAAAGGACAATTGTGTCCCACTCGGGTCAGCGCACACCATGCGTGTCGCTCCACTTTGATGAATTTCTAAGCCCGAAGGGTCTGAATTTGATATACCTATTTTAAGGAGATATGTTCTCCTATAAGTCTAGTTTACCCAGAAATTTGAATCACTCAATTCGGATGAGTGATGACCAAGTTATGGCCAAAACAAAAACATGAGATTTGGAGAAATTTTGATGGCATCTCCCTTAAACCCCCAATATTTCCTTAATACAAATATTCTTCAATTGAGGATTACAATTAACCAACCCACGTCCAAAACACAACCAATATACCAAGTAGGGTTCTTTTAGACCCAAATTCATCAAAATTGGGTTTATGGTTTGATTTTTTTCTCCATACAAAATTCATACAAAATCCAAACAAATCCATAAAAACCCATACTTCCATACCAAAATCATACTCAAAGGGAGGATTCCATACTCCTAACAAGTAATCACACTCTTTAACACCTCAAACCCTAGCTCAAAGAGGAATTTCATATAAAAGTCCACAAATTCATACCAACCCATAACAATCCATACAAACCATACAAAAATCTTAGTTTCCATACAAAAACCTAGACTTCCATACCTTGGATCTTCTCCTTCTTCTTCTTTCTTCTTCTTCCCTTCTTCTCTACCCGTGAGGCTTCTCCCAAAAAATGAAGACCAATGGCCTTCCTTTCTGATCTAAATTTTCCTTTTATTTACACTTTGTGTCCTCCATCTCTTCTATTCACAATTTAACTTAACAAAATCCTAATTTGACATACAATCTTTATTCTTATGTCACTGGGTCCCTATTTGGCAATTTACTAATTTACTCCTTGCTTTATCTTGTAGCTAGAATTCTGTTTTCACCATTTTCATGTTTGTGATTTAAATTACGAAAAATTCAAATTATACCTACAAAATACCCTAAACATGTTATAAAACTGTTAGGGCATGTTTTGGGGTATTACATTATGTATTTGCATACAATGACATGACCTGGAACCTATATATTTTTGTAAATATTTAAAACATGATGCCCATAATAAGTGTCATCATTTTGAACATATGAGCAATATTGACATTCAAATAAGCCTCATCTTATAGTCATTTTTTTACCTTGATGTTGTAAAAAAAAATGTTATGCTCTTGAACCCCTACATTGATATTTATGATAAGTGTCATTGTATAGAAATGAGGAATAATAACACTCATAATTAGAGTCATCTTATGGCATTTCAAGTGTCATCATCGATATATATCAACTATATACTACTACACTTTAAAAATGTTTCATCTTATCTCATTTCAAATTTAAATAACCCAAATAGGGAAATGTCTAATTATACTTATTTTATATGTAGTATTTCCATGCATAATTAAAAATGTAAATGAAAAAACTTTCAAATAATATGTATAGACAAAAAGTGCGAACAATTAACACTTTGTTTTTCACTTGATGATGCTTTTCACCAAAACCGCCTCCAAGCTTGATGGAATTGCTGGCCAAATCACGACTCAATGCCCACTCCCCGCGAAAATAAGCAGCTGCAAGACGGTGGGTTCGCCTGCCTTCCTATGCCTAAGCCGCTTATTTCCGGTGAAGAGAACATCAACCTGGCTTAGGAATGAATTTTTTGTGCGCATCTTTCAATCACGGGGGTAACCTGTATTTATAATGGATGATCGTAATAACTTTCTAGTCGGGATGATTATTACATACACTCTCCCATTGGCGAGGGATTTTCTTTCCTTGTTGTTAACCGATTAATAAGGGATAATTGATGGACAATTATTAGGAAATATCCTACTTCCCTAATTGGTGGAGATTTAATTATTAGGGATAATTGTTTACGCCACCGCTTCTGCTTGTGAACTGGTCTTGCACTGGCCTTCGTGGTTCGGGGCCTCTTGGCGTAGGCCGAGCTCTTTAATGCCTTTATCGGGCCGCTTTATCTCTTTAAGCCTCGACATTTGGGCTTAGGTTCGGGGCTCACACTTATAGTTTTAAACCCAATCGTTGCTCCCCCAAATTTCGCTAAAGCTACACAGCAAGGGCCACCGCTTCATGGATCTGATCGAGCGTGGCTACTGGGATGGTTTGATTGGGGCCATGTTGTCATCAAACGTCTTGTGATAATGACGACTTTTCGATTTTCGCGCCCAATTCGGCTATCGCCTCTATTGCCTTTAGGGACATGCATTGGCAGTTACTTCGTATTCCTATATTTTTTAGTCCTCTTCCTCCGCTTGATTGATTTTCCCTTTCAAACATATTTGTCATTGCCGTAATCGCTTTAAGTGTTTTGCCTTATGAGGATCACGCTTTTGTTTTCCGTAGCTCTGATTCATTTCCTTCTTCTTCTTTACCTTCGTCTCGCCTTTAGTCGCTTAGATGTGTTTATGTGCTCCTTTTGTCTTCTTTCTTTCGCCTTTCTTTACCTTCGTCCAATCATGCGTGCTTCTTCTGGGTCCAGCCGCTCTACTGGCCTGCATATAGGAGGTAAATTCGCTGAGGGGTCGACCAACAGTGGGTGGTGGGTCTCGTGGTCTCCCAATGCAATTGTTGTGGTTCCATCGTGGGTCATCCCCTCCGCCCGGCAAGGGCAAAGAGAGATTGGGCCGAGATCTGATCCACCTGGACGAATATCTTCTGATGCAAAGGTCCTAATCAGTCGAGCCTTCCTAAGTAAAATTTTACCACTAGCCATAGACCTCGATTAAGATCCATGTTCGCACTCGATTTTCTCTTCTACCTCTACGCCGTCTATGTTCCTAAGATGGTTTGCATTTTTGAGGCGGCCTTTGAAAATGGTCTCCGCTTCCCTTTACACCCTTTCTTCAAGTGTGTCCTTCAACACTTCAGCGTATGACCAACCCAGCTTTCCCCCAACTTCTGGGGTGTTTTGGTTGGCCTCCTTGTTGTTTTCAGGGATAAAGGCTTGGGGATCTCTGTACCTCAGCTCTATTACTGTGACCTTTCTGTAAAAGAATCGCAAAGGTTTCTTATATATTTCTGCCGGTCCAAATTCGTGTTGATTATTTCCGACATGCCTTCCTCCCATAAATTCTGGGAGGAACGCTATTTTTTTGTTAGTGGCTACAATTGGGAATATAATCCCTTTGATCAGGAAGATACGCTTGGCGTTCTGACCTCTTGGACCACCCTTGAGAACCTACGTGAGTTCTCCCTTGCTCCAACTGCCCACTTTCTAAGTCCTGGGTGCCCTAACTCGTTTGGTCGTGGTTTCTGTAAAAGGCTCTGGTCTTAGCCCCGAGGATGAAGAGAGGTGAAGCTGAGTCGTTACGTGGTCACCCACGGCGCACTTTCAGCTCATTAGGCCTGATATTCCCTGCCGCTTTATGCGGCCCGCACGACTTCCCGTTCCGAGGTCTTCCTCTCTTCCATCATGAAGCCTCTCACCCCCCCTATCTCAAAGTCTTCTTCGCTCTTTGCCCCGAGCTCTTATCGTGAAGCCGCACTCAGGAGAGCTTCGAGCCTCGTCGAGATGCCGGCAAAGAAGAAAAGAGCTGCAGCGTAAAACTGTGCTTCCCCAGGTCAGCTCTGCCCGGGGGGTGGATCAAAGGTGGGGTCACTTTGCCTTCATCTACCGTCGAGCCGGAGATTCTTCTCGAGGGCTAGCGAGCCCCCTCGGGAGGTTCTTCCTATTTCAGTCTGGAGTCCTATGTTGTAGGGTGTCGAGCCCCCTCCTCCAATGCTAGATGATGTGGGAAGGGGTCGTCTGGGTGTTGTAGGAATGAGACTCTCGCTTTCTCATGTGGAGAGCTCACACTAATGCTTTCCTCCATTATCTGTGATTCGACCAAGGTGGACGCCTTGTCCGTTGAGGAGGCTTTGACTCTTCTTCTCCAGGGAACCGCCAGGACGCCCTAAAGACCTCACGATCAATTTCCTAATTGTTCTGCATCAAGCACTGACTCTTTCTTGTTCTTGGTAGGTGCGCATTTCACGCGAAGGGCTCGTGAAGGAGGGCCACTCTTACCGAGGCTCCGCCTGTACGGTCTTATAAGGCTAAGGTTGCCTCCCGACCGAGAGGCCGACCTTCGAGCTTAGATGCGGACCTGATTAAGGAGCCTCATAGGCCACGTCTCACCCGACGCTTGACGCCAAGAGGCGCCGGCTGCATGGATAAAGAAAAGAAGGCCCGAAAGGACTTAAAGGTTGTCGAAGACGAGCCGCGGCTGGCCGTAGAGGAGTCACAGTCATTAAGGGTGACCCGCGTGACCGGCGACGATGTCGACCTGGTTTGCCAAGAGGCTTTGGAGGCTGGAAGCTCCGTGGAGCACTTGACGGAGGAGCTTGACAAGCTTTGGATGGACCTTGAGAGGTAAAAGGCTTTGGCTAGTCGGAGGGGCGAAGTGATAGCAGAGCTTAGAGACGATGCTTGCACCCACGGGCTTCGAGTGCTCGCTTTCTGGGGCCAAGCAGTGGCCCAGCTTTCTAGACTTAGAGTTCAACATCCAAATTCAGGATGAGGAGTGCAGAAGAATCCGCTTCCGAGGCTACGCCCGACGTGGGCTGAGGTGCTTCTGGGGCCCCGATCGTGCTCCCTGCCTAATGATCTGTTCCTCCTGAGGCACACTCGCCGCCTCGCAAGCCACTACTTACTTCAGGAGTCGGGGGCCCAACCTCAGCGCCTAGGACTTTATTTTAACTCAAGTATTTCCGAAAGGCCGAGCTTGATTTTGTATTGCTTATGACATTGACTTTTAGTTGATATGCAGAGATTCATTGATTAATTTTATGACTATTTTTATTGTTTTTCCGACCGCCGCCGCTCCCCGGGTCTCGTTTCGGCCATTTAGCCCCAACTGAGCTTATCTAAATTTCGGGCCGTTTCGCTCAAGCCGGCTCTACAAACTATATACACGGCTCCCGCCGAGCCTTCCGAGCGCCACTTCTACAACCGAGCCACTGGCCCCGGGCTATTATTCCTGAGCTGGCAGCTCAAAACTGAAAGCATTTCGGGGTCTAGTTATTCCGCTTCTCTTAACTGAGCAAATGGCTCCAGGCAGCACAGAGTACAGTTAAGCTCTGAAAAATTGAGCTATTGGGGCTCCTGGGCTTTTCTACCTTCTCTGAACTAAGCTAAAATGGCTCCTAGGCTACAAGGCCTCCCCTGAGCAATTAAGCTTTGAAAAACTGAGCTATTGGGCTATTGTGTCTTCTGAGCTGTTCTGCCTCCCGAGTTGTTTAGGCTTTCTTAAACCGAAAGGCTGGGGCTCTGGGCTATCAGGCCTCGAGCAATTAAGCTCAAAACTCGAGCCATCGGGCTCTTGGGCTACGAGGCCTCCTTAAGCGCTTAAGCCTGCAAACCGAAATACCGGGCTCTCAGGCCATTGTGCCCTCCGGAAACGCTTGAGCCTCCAAATTGAGCCACTAGGATCTAGCTACAAGGTCTGAGCGCTAAGCCTGAAACCGGAGCGCCACTGGCCCTAGAGGCTACGAGGCCTTCCTTGAGCTTAAGTTTTGCAACCGAAGCACAGTCTTCTATGCTATTATGCCCTAAGTCAAGCTGAGCCTCTAAAGCCGAGCCATCTGGCTCTGGTTTACAAGGCCTTTTAAGCAATCAAGCTCGAAAATCGAGCTACCAGCTCCCCCGGGCTCCCGGGCTACGAGGCCTTCCTTCGAGCGCTAAGCTCGCAAATCGAGCTACCAGCTCCCAGGCTATCAGGCTATCTAAGCCGCTTCAGTTTCCAAAACCGGAAGCACAGGCTCTCGGGGCTACAAGGCCCTTTATGCTTTGAACCGAGCCATCGGGCTCCTGACATCGCCCTGCCACGAGGCCTTCATTACAAAGGTTCGAACAGCGCCACCGGACTTTCGGGCTATCGCGGCCTCCGAGCCGCTTGAGCTCTCCAAACCGAAGCACGGGCTTCGGGCTACAAGGCCCTTTTAAGCTCTAAAAACTAAGCTAATGGCTCCCGGCTACAAGGCTCTCGAGCAGCTTGGTGTGAAATGGGCATCAGGTGAAATGGCATAATGCATTTCATGCACCGATAGTCTAGAAATTAGGTGAGTGCATGACATGAAAATTGAAGGAAAACGAACGCTTTTGAAAGGAATTTCACAAGATGAATTTCCGAGAATGTATCAGGAGACGATCCAACAATACTGACGAGGACCATGACTGCTTCTAAGGTTCTCCAACACATTCGCCGTGAGGGCAAATCTATTTTTACCGATACTTCTAGTATAGTTTCAAAACAACAAGAATTGTTTTGAAAAAGATGTTTTATCATATATGGATTAGGCGTAGTGAGGGAGTCGTGAGACTTGACGCAGTCAATATTTAGATTCATAGATCACACATTTACTTGAATGTGTGTTTACTTTGGAGTATCAGATATGCACTTAGGTGAGAGTAACTGACGCAGGTGATTCCACTACTGGGCATTAGCTCACCTTGTCGAGGGATATTATTTTTCAGGTATAGGGGGTGTTCGAGGAGACAACTCTTCTAAGAGACCGATTTTGAAGAAAGCCAGGTTATGGCTTTGGTTTTAGTTGGATACATGTATTAGAATGTTTTAAACTTTTAATATATGTTGTATAAGAGTAAATTATAACTTTGAACGTATATATAGTTGGGGTGTATTTTGATACATTGGTAGTAGTGGGCCCAAGTGGCCATTCAGACTTTATATCGATTGCTCGGGGACGTTTGTATATGGGCAGAGCTCCCCGTATAGCGAGACTCGCCCGATTTTGTGAGAGATGGGCTCTGGCCACCTCGACATTCACGAGTGTTTCCGTGGGTTGACGGGCAATCAACGAACCCCCGGGTTTTGGGGTGTCACACTTCCACTCGTACCACCTCTTGCATATGCGGATTCAGTCTCCTCTGTGGCTGTCGAACCGCTTTCGATTCCTCTTCTAAGTGGATATGATGGTGCATATCACTGGTCGATGTCTTCAAATTTAAATCTTCCATCCGATTGCTTTGTTCCTATGGGAGGTCGAGCAACCTAACTCTCAGATTGCCTAATAGTGAAGAAATCACTATTGGACAATGCATTTTTCCTCCCAAGAATGCATATTTCAATTCAATAGGTAGGGGCTTAAGATCTAACTGTTGAGGACTGTGTTCCTCACTTCCAGTAAGTAGAGGTAAAACTTCAACCTTTCTTCTCCATTGCCTATGCAATAGGCTCACTTTCTAAAGCTCCTGTCGGTCTTCATTACTATCAACCAACTCCCTAGTTAATACATCTTGCACAAGCAGCTCATTTACTTGTTCTTCAAGGAAACAGCTCTATCGCATAAACCTTCACTCACATCCTCCCGCTTGGTGCATGTGCTTTTTGCTCAGATGGAAGATATTGAGCTATAGGGTCATATTTCCAAAGGTTAGCTGCATCACCCCATTTCGACAATTAATGATTGCAGTAGAAGTGGCCAAAAATGGCTTCTAGGATGACACTGCATGGTTGAATTTCATCATGATCGGCTCGTATCAAGCACTACAAAATCCACTGGATAGTAGAATTTGTCCACTTGAATCAAAACATCCTCAACTATCCCCTTGGTATTTTGATGGACTTATCGGCTGTGAGACAAAGTGATAGTACGTTTAAGCTCATATTCTAAGTCGTTTATACATGGAAAAAAGCGCAGATTAACACTTACTCCCTAAATCTAGCAATGCCTTTTCCACACAAGTGTCACTATGTTAACTTTTTGAGATTGTAGACACCCCGGATCTTTATACTACAGAGTCTTGCACTAATGATGGCACTCACTCTGCTCGCCAAAAAGGCCTTTTATTAACATTAAGGCCTCTTTTTACCATGCATAAACTCAAATTCTTTCAGATACGTGGGGACTTGCTTCGATCATATCGAGAGAGGATGTTAACCCTTCACCTGCCGTAGGTTTCAGTACTGCTGAGAATCGACTTCTTCCTTTTTCTCAAGTGCTTGAGGGAAAGGGAGGTACAATGTGTAATTCTTCCCCGCTGGTTGTTCTTCCTCTAGTGCCCAAATCCACTGCGGGAGCTGGCCAGAATGGGACCGCTGGTCTCAGCCTGCACTGACTTCTCACGCGCACGCTTGACTTCATCAAATCTGCATTGGATCATCATGAGCCTATCTCATGCATTCTCTGGGTTTTGCCAGTGGTCTCGGTAAGGGAATCTCCCTTTCGTGACCTTCCGGCTGGGTTAGGACAACCCGGAAATGAACCTTGCAAGTTGTCATATTTGCTGGAGATCTCGTAATGCATATTGTCTATTTTCTGTTGAGTATTCTACCGCTCTAACTTTCTGATTAGTTTGAACATTCCAACACCTTTTGTCTTCCACAAAGGTACCTACGCCTTGCTTAACTAATCGCTGCTTCACCAGAGGAAGAGGGTGAGGCCGTCACAGCCGTGGCCGAGGTGGAGCTAATCTGTCATTATGCTCTCGTATGTTATGGTTTTGGCTTCATGATATCTTAATGATTCCTCCAATAAGTTAGTCACATACGGGTATTTGTTTCATGGCTTATTTTTGACCAAAGATAATGGCAGCATGCTCGCATTCAAATCTCATCGGTTGAACTATTGGACAATGCTCCAAGTGTGGCTACTTGACTGACAATGAAACAGTCAAGAGATGGCAATTCAATCACCGCTACATGCTGATTTCATTTGCCCTCTGAACCCTCAGGTCAGTAATGCTTTTTCTTCATCTCCGTGTTTAAAGTGCATAAATGCTCCCTTTCGTGGGTCAAAGGCCTCATTTTTTCAAATTTCTTGGATTTCCGTTTCACCCATACCTTGGAGGTTCTTGGCCATATTAATAAAAGTCCAAGGCTTTATTTAGTGGTTTGCTTACAGTTCTTCCACATATGTTTCATGAGTTGCTTCATGGCTGAGACATACATCATAAAGTGATTCACAAGCATCCATGTATCAAACCATGTGTGGACATGACCGATGGTCTCCATGAACCTCCCAACATTGATAAAACTTCATTATCAGAGCTTATATAGATTTGGCTCTCTTCTTGAACTGTTGGTCTCGTTGTAATCAAAATTTTCAAAAAATTCAAATAAGTTCGAATCTAATTTAATTGTTTCTACTAACAATTATCACCTTGGCCTTGTCTTTCAAAGTGTTAATGGTTTCTTCAAATTTAAGGCAAGTCCATGTCAAACACACCTTCTTTAAAAGTATAAACTTCTTCGAACTCCCTTGACATGCGATATGGATTTTCATTCTCCAATTCCATGGTGCAGAATGTGGGCACATATATCTTACTACCACATCAACAACAGGTATGATGTGTGGAAGGTCACCCACTCTAGGAGGTATGTGGTCCTCATTGACCTATATGTTGTAGGATTTATTGGAACCTCACGACTATTGCTCTTCAGGTATGATCCATTTGCTCACTCGTGCAATATCGACTTCACAACCTGCTCAATTGGTGCACACTTGCACCCCACCATATATCTCATCCAAAGACATACACCTCATGAAACAAAAAAAGACAAAGCAAAGAACAACAATGTGGCTTTCCAAAAAGACATATGTTAGCTATAAACAAATGACCGTTACTCATAAAAAATGTTCTTGAAGGATCATTTAAAAAAAAAATTTGAAATTTCTAAACAAATAATCTAAAAGGTTTAAAGGTCACCAATATCAGAATGAGATTATAGTTACCATCAACTCATCATCCGTAGTAAGGCACCATCCTCGCACACCTACTTGACCACTACAGTGTTGTGAATCAACAAAATTTATAACCTAAATTACTCCCATCACGAGCGTAACTACTCAAAGATAGGCTAGCCTAGACTTAATGTGTGATGGGTTTTCTTCTGCACTAAATGATTTGGCTGAGTCAAATGGTGAATTTGTTTTGATTTAGGATTATAAAATGTGAAGTCGATGTTGTGGAAATTGAAATAAAATGAAATAAACTAAAATAAAGTGTAAAAGAACTATGTTAGTCACAGTTGGGCCGATAGGGTTACAAAGAGGTCCTCGGGTCGTTCATTTCTACTGGGAGGATGAACTATAGTCAATTCCCGAATCTAATCTTCATTTAACTTTAAAAACTAAACCCTAATAATTTTTCCTTTTGATAAAGTATCATTTAGCATTTGTCTTATAGTGAAAATCTATCACCTTGACCCATCTCACAATGATTCAGTTGGCAAACTTATGAAGAATCTCAAAGGATCTAATAATAAGCATCCATCAACCCTAAAAGATTACCATGCATTGGATCAATGAGGATGCATCTCAAAGAAAATATAACTCCCCTAACCTACCTCCAAGGTCAGAATAGTAACTAATGACACGTTGTATCTAAAGCTAAGAATACACCGAACCCTAAAAGCTTGCCAAGTATTGGCCAAAGAAAATACATCAAAGAGCTTTAAACCTGTGAGTCGCAAATTGGGAACTGTAAAATGTCAAAACCTCGTTGCGTGAAAAACAAGGGAACAAATGCAACCTTACTTCCCAAGCCTAGCAACCCTCTTTCTTCAAGGATACGAGATCTAGCCAAACATCCTTTGAGTTTTCATCCTCAAAGGAGTGTTTGGTTTCCTAGAAAGTGAGAGAAAATGAAAAATAGAAGAGAGAAAAATTGGGAAGAAAATAGAGCACCTGTATTTGCTTTTGTCAAAATAAAACTTAGGTCAACAGTGTATTACAATGGCTTATATAGCCTCACAATCAAAGTGAACTACCAAACTAACCTAACTAAAACTATTACAATGAGGGTAGAAAGGAGAAAAACCAAAAAACATGGTCATTGAAGACTGAATTTCACGCAGAGAAAAATTGCCATGTAGCGACTTTCCAATTAGAATAAAATTTGCTATTCAAAGACTGCTCATCCCACTGCTCATCACTATTCACATCACCATCATGCACTCATTCATCCGATTCATGCCATTTTGGGTTTCTTTTCCTTTCTTTTTCTTCGATGTTCTTTCTTCCGATTTTTGATCCGTAATGCCGAAGTTCGACTAGAATTCTACGCTTGGAATGAATGGACAAATCCTGGCATTAAAGCTTGGTAAAAACACAAAATTACTAAATATAATGTGATCGTGAGAATGTGGACCTTAATGTGAAAATCTGTTAATTAGAAATGATTATGATAAAACACTCAAAACCTATAATAAATAGGTTCAGTATTAGCACTGTGGGTACCAATCATCGATTCCACCCATGTCTTCTTAGGAGCTCAGAGAACACCTGTTCGCTTAAAAGTGGATATAAGGGTCGATGTTCTAGGCTAGCTTAGAATTCTATGTGCACAAGGTGTTCCAATACCTTCGAAATGTATAGTGGTCTAGTTCTCTCCGAGGGCGTAGTCGGTAGTTTACCTCGCCTCGCACGAGCTCGTCTAAGTAGATGTTGTCAACCTGCTTTTTTGTTTCATCAGCCAGCACACTTCCCGGCTATGCCCCGGTTTCGTGAACTATCTTACTCCATTCATAATTGAATTTGATAACCATGTGGTGGAGGGATGGCCCTTATGGTATCGAGAGGGCTCCGCCAGTAACATGTTGTAAGCTGATGGGCCATCTATGCGAGAAATTACTCGTTGTTGTAGCCTGGCATGGGGAGTCTCCCAAAGTGAGCACTAGCGTATTGACCCTGCAGGTAGCACTCTTTTCTCCGTAGAATCATGGGTGGTGCGCCGACCGGCTCTAGCTTCTCCTTTCCAATGCCCATTTTGTTGAAAGCGGATGCGAAGATGATGTCGGTCGAGCTTCCATTGTCGACAAGGACCTTGTGGATTGTTTTATTGGCTACAACGACCCTTTTCACTAGTGGATCGTTATGGGGATGCTGGCAACCTTCCATGTCGTATAGCGCCGTGCGGTTCAGAAACCACAGAAGTTCGATGACTTTATTTTTCAATGTTCGATGCGACACAGATGGTCTCGCCGTCGATCCCACTCAACCTGAACGCACGGATTCCATGTCGGAAGGCGGGTCACGGACGAGCGCGGCGATCGACCGGGTCCCGACCTTCCGGTCATCGCGAACGGCAAAGATGCCCACGTCAGATCAGATACTCAATTTCTTTCCTCAGCTGGATGCAGTCATTGGTTCGGTGTCCATGATCCTTGTGGAACTCATAGTATTTGGCATTGTCTCTTTTTGTTGGGTCTGACTTCATCTGAGATGGTCATCTCAGAACTTTGTGCCGCACTTCTCATAGTAGACCTGCGACATCGGTGGTTATTAGGGGGTGAACTGCCGAGGTGAATACCACTGCTGTAGCTTGGGCTGAGGTGGTCCTAGGTGGTCTCTGACGTTCCCTCGCCTCTTCAGGGATCGCTATTTGTTTTCTCTATTCCTCCCTGGATCCGTCCGTCTCCCGCCTCGTGGCTCGCCCCGCTTCTCGTCGCCTCGCTTTCTCCTTTCGGCAGGAGAGCCCCTTCAAGCAGGATAAGAGGGCTTCCTCATCGTTGATATATCATGCATAGCACCTCGTCATGCTTGCTTGAGGGTTCTTTGAGATAGAGAACATTAGGTCTTTCAACTACACCCCTAGTCCTGGGATGAAAGCGGTGATGGTGAACTTCTCGTTTAGAATATCTACCTTTAATGACTTAGCTTTGAATCTCTGAACATATGACCTCAGGCTCTCCTGCAAGTTTTGCTTTATGTTCAGAAGGTGATAACTTGGCTTCCTGTACGTCCTAGCTTCGATAAAGTGGGAGACGAATGCGATGGAGAGCTCTGTGAATGATGAGATCAAGATGGCGGAAGTCCTGTTAAACTAGGCCAATGTTTGGGCCCTTAATGCGATAGCTAAGTGCTCTACATCGTACTGGGTCCTCGATATCCTCAGCCCATCCGGCTCCTATGTGGGCTTAGATGATCTATGATCTTTCATTCCGTTGAACGCTTCGATCCGCAAAGATTCCTCGAACTTGTCAAGAGGAAGTGCAGCACTCGACCGTGGAACGGGAATCGCTTGTCGCAACAAAGCGTCCATAGAGACTAGAGCTCAACCTTTATCGCTTCCTTCATATGGCTGAGCTCTTGCTGAATTTCCTTGAACTTCTGCTCCCACAACCGCTCCCATGTCTCCTGTTGATAAAGGATGGGCCCATCGCCTCTATTGTCCCTACCCTGCCTTTCCTCATTACAATTCTCTCCAAGGGGTTTGTAAGGGTCATGCCTCGTCAGTAAGTTTTCGCTTCTCCACCCGCTTCGAGGAGGAATGGTATTTGCCGCCTCTCTGCAATGGTGTCGTGGCCTTCGCCCGTCGCGCTCCCGGGGCATTGTATTTGCCTGGTGAATTACTCCAACTCTCTCAACCAACATTGGTTGGAGAGACGGAGAGCCTCCATCTCATCGGTATTAGCGTGTAGAGTTTTGGTGATGCACCGGAGGTCACATCTATGTCAGCTCGCTGCCTTGCATCCTGGGATCAAGGCGGGCTCCGGCTTGTGTTCCGAGTCGATACCATCAGCCACCGAGAGATTAGCTTTATTAGTAAAGGAATTGTCGCTCCTACGCATGTTAAATCATGATGCTTTTTCAATCGAAACTGGTCGAACTTGCCGGAATTGTTTGGACCGACGACACCCGATGTCCAACTCCCCTTGTGAAAATAAGAAGCGTAAGGATCGGCGAGACTTTGCCTCGTTCCTCCGATGCCTAAGTCAATTCTTTCCTGGAAGAGAACATCAACTCCGCTAGGAATGAATTTTTTGTGCGCATTCTTTCACCAGATGGTGGCCCGGTATTTATAATGATGATCGTAGATAACTTTCCTAGTTAGATGATGATACGGATACTTCTTCCATTGAGTAAGAGATTTTCTTTCCTTATCGTTAACCGATTAATAAGGGATAATAGATGGACAATTATTAGGAAATATCCTACTTCCCTAATATGTGGTGGGCTGAGCTCTTTTACATCTTTTACATCTTTTACTCTGGGCCCGTCTTATCTCTTTTAAGCCTACGATTGGGGTTGTGTTCCGCCGCACGCCTAGTTTTAAAACCCAATCATCACTATATATTGAAAATTAGCCAGAAGCATCATGCCAAAATTTTACAACTTCAACTTTGTTTACTTATAATGTGTTGCATCTAATTGAACATTATGAATCTAACTTTAAAGTGTCTCAAAGATTATACTCTTACTTTGTAGATGCATGATCTACAAATCAATTAAAATAGTCACATATTAGTATAGGTAACAGTTAAGAAAATAACTTGCAAGTGAAATTTAATACTACACTACAATTTTAAAATATATATTATTATAATCCTTTAGAATTTTACAATTTCTTCAAATTGTGCATAGTCTTTTGTTGCACTTAGTTCAACATTTATTCTTCATAGTGTCCAAAAATATTTCATCTTACTTGTAGAGCCTTAACCTAAAATGATTAAAACCACAACATATTAGTATTGACATATTGTTAAGAAAAACACATTCACAAAAGTAAATATGTTTATGCCAGTTTTTAAAATATTTGCATACTATTTTAAAATATTTGCATACTATGAAACCTTAAAATTTCACAACTTCTTAAACTTGTGCATAGTTTTTTTCAAGGTGGTGGTTGAACACATGGTCTTCAAAATGCCCAAAATACACAATCAATATATAGATCTTCTTAATTTAAAATCTAATTATTATTTATTATGACAATAATAATAGTAAAATAGTTAAGAAACAATTTGTAAATTAAATGTGTATAGTAATTTCTTTAATTTAAATTTCTAATATTTTTTCCATTGTAGTAATATTAAATGTATAACCATCATGACTAATATTAAAACAATCAATGTATAGTTCTAATATATAAATTAATAAATTAAAATAATATGATTTTATTTTAGATTATAGGTCAAAAGAGGTACCTTTAAACATGTGTAATGATTAATCGAAATAATATCATAACTAAATTTGGAACGAATTTCATTGGACTTCATTTCTTTGTATGATTTCTTCATTAATCAATCAGAGGAATATGAGCATGATTGCTTTAGTTTAATCACAACTGAAACAATAAATGACTGAATACTTCAGAGTTATTAGCACAAACCCTGCATGTGAGTTGGTTTGGATTAACAATGATCTCCTTCATATATCTCATTACATAATACCCACATTCTACATTACCTAGTTTTCTCGAGCACCATGGGAAAAGTATCAACAATCACAACATACAGTAAAACAATGTTCTTTGAGTATTTAATTAAAAATGATGTTAATAATCATTAATTTTCTAATTTTAAGTAATGAATGACGCGATTAAACAATATATTATGATATAAAGGAATAAGTACTTACCCACCCAAGTCAGTTCCCTTTTTGATGTTTTCTATTTTTTTGAAAGGTTAATTCTAATTGTCATACAAAAAATAAATGATATTATTTAGACATTATGCATTGCACACTTACATGTTAACTATGTCCTTCAAATCATCACATGATTGACAAGCCATTGGATCAAGATACTATGCAATAACTCTTTATCTCTTTACCATTGAGACCAAAGGGAAAACTAAAAAAGAATAAAAAAACAAAATTTGGTAAGAATGGTCACACAAACACACATCATAAACTGAACTCATAATATAGATAACATTCAAGATAAAATTTTACTTGACTATGGAATAAACATATATTCAGCACGCCTAATATTTCTAATCCATTCATATGAACTACATACATTTGTTTCTCTCCCATTCGCTTCAAAAAACCAATGTCAGATCGTGCGTATATTACCCGTGACGCCCAAACTCCGGGGTTCGTCGACTACCCATTAACTCACTATATGGAAGTCGGTTTGTCCCACTTTCGCTCACTTTAGCACCCAGTGAGTCTTACGGAGCTTCCCACCTAATTACAAAACCTGCATTTCACTGTCTCCAAACAAATCGATATATGCAATATATCCAATCACATGAGTAATACCCACTGGGCCCATGCAATTCACACTCAATATACATACTAACTATGAATCCAACTATATACCCACATATAAGAGTTCAACATTTACTCTTATGCAACCTAATACAAAGTAACAATCTTCATAATGATAGTAATATTATCAAAGCTTAAGTCACACTCCCGCTTTTTCTTCAAATCTCAGCCTCTAAAGACGAGCCGTCCCCGCATACCCCAATTCGAAACGGGGGATCCCACACGGTGGAGCTAAAGCTCACAGGAGAATCGCCCTATGGGCTACTCACCAACCAAGTGCAAAGGCAATGTTCCAGCAAACACACATTCAAGCAAATGCACATCCTACTAACGCTCATACTTAATTAACCTGTGATCCCGAGTCCAATCGACCTCTCACACTTGCCTAAGTCTCGTATGAGAATTATTATTTTCTATTGGTGGACTAACCTCCGATGTTATAAATTGTGGACCATCTCCGATGTTATCTTTAGTGGACTACCCTCCGAGGATGATATCAATTAATGCTTCCACGATTGATATTATTTATGGACTACCCTCCGATGTATAATAATTAGGCCATTCCGACGATTGATATTTGGCATGGATCAACTGAATAATTTAATATTTTTATCAACCCTCCAACCTTTTCCTCTGTGACTCATCTCACGACTCACTTATAATCCTGGGGTGATCCAAAGGCATATGGAATGCATGTATGCTAATCTAATACAGCTCTGACCATACAATTATATATGATAGATCTCAACTGATACCCCCTGATTTCCTGTGGTCCTACGCAGGAAGTCCCAACAGATAAATTCTAGGAAGATATCTATGGAACCCCACCATAAGGAAGGGAGTAACACCAGCATAATAATTGACATCAACAGCACGTATATAGAAAACCTCGCAACAATTATAAAATGAGGTTTCATAAAAAGTTTAATACTTAATATCTCAGAGCATTCTAAGAGTATCAGGGATTTGTGGGTACAAGAGAAATGAATAAGTCCAATATATCAAACACAAATGGATAAATGCACAGAGTGCGACAAATTACAAGGGAGAGCTTATCGCCAAATCAAGAATAATAGGCCCCTACGATCCTGTCTGACCTAGGGAACAGATTAAACAATAATGTGAGATAATAATCTCAAGAGTGGCATAATTTATAAGGAAAATAAATATTTTTACATTTGCAATGGTTCTTCTTCAAACTCTGGCTCACTCTTCAGAAGTTCCCCCGTTTGTAAACATTTCACAAAAACCCAACTTTTACCCCACGCTCCAACATATGCAAGTCATGCTCCACAAATAGGCCGACAATGTTAAGAAAACCATAATCCAGACTGTGACACAAATATACAATAAAACATGTATATCCATTAAGTAATAGATAACTGAAATGCACCAAATCATAATTATTAAAATGGTTATACTATATTTAGAGAACAATATCCATACCACATACCCATCATAAGCGAGTCGGTAAAGTAGGCCTCCGCGACCTTCTGCGTGACAGCTAATGAACACAGTGGTTACACGGCCATCACGTGGCGACTAGCGAACCTCAGTAGACCCGGCCATCACGTGGCGGCTAACAAACCTCGGGTAGACGCAGGCCATCCGCATTGGCACTAGCAAACCTCGGCCGAGCCCGGTATCCGCGTGGCACTAACAAACCTCGGTAAACTGGCCATCCGTGGCACCTAAATAACCTCACGGAGTAAACTTGGCCATCAGTGGCACTATCAAACCTCGGGTAAACTGGCCATCCACGTGGCACTAGCAAACCTCGGTGAACTTTTGTCCATCACGTGTCCTCACAATAATCCTAGGGTAAACCCGGCCATCACGTCGGCAACTGTAAACCTCAGGAATTGCTTGGCCATCACGTGGTAACCAATATAACCGTTCCCTTTCTCACAAGTACCTTTCCAACAATACCGTATTAGAGTCAGTCCACAAAATCTCAAGATCCACCTTTCTTTTAACAATAATTTTTCAAGATAGTTTACAACTTCAATCCATGTACTCCATGTCAAACACCACGATTCATCCACGAACACAGTAAAACTTGCAAATAATTGAAATGTTGACAAAATTCACATGAAATAATAACTTGTTTTTATAAAAACGGATATTTTCATTTATGCACAACCCACCGTCCGATCAAATAAGTTATATATGAAATAACTAACCGCAAAATATATATCATAATAATACCCCAAAACATTCTAAAAACAAGTAGACCACTCACAGACTATAGACGCTCCAATTACATTTCCTGTAGGATCGTCTCAGGCGAAGCGTGAGTGCACAGTAATATAAATAAAATATCACTTAGGCTCCAATAACTGAACCAACAACATTGGAAAGCCCCTAAGGTCGTAGAATAGTTTTTAGAACTATGAAATCATCCTAATTGGACTCCGACAGGTCCAATTACACAATGTGCCCTATAGGCCCGGTACCCAAAATTGGGGCTTTTCACCCGGGAGCTAATTTCTCGAAATTGAACGAATCGATAATTCCTAAAAACATCGATTTCACTAATACAACTTCGAATTTTGTGGAAATTAACAATCGGTACTCTATTTCAGTCAGGCTTCTCGGTAATTACGAAACAACCTAAAAATGGAAACCAAACCAAACGATGTCAAAATATACAAACCACATATCAATGGAAATGAGAGACCGGGAACTCATTGGTACCATTACCTTGGTCCAGCGGTCATTGTGGTGGCGGAGAAAACCCGATCTAAACGGCCCGATTTTGTTCGTTGTAACTTCCAAGCGGTCGAAATACGCAAAAAGGGACCACGTAGATGAGTTCAGAAGGTCCAAAAATGGTGGAAAGGAGCTATGGGGTGGCCTGAGGTGGCCGAAAATGGCGAAGTAAAATTTCGGATGAAAATGCGTGCGGCCGCCGTCGGGTCGCCGGCGGATCGGCGTCGGCGGTTGGCGCGTGAAATTTTACGGCCGGTATCGTCGGCGGTGCGTACCTGGTGGTCCGGCGCGTGTACGAGTAACTCCGGCCCGGTGGTGCCTCGTGCAGTCCGATTTCTCCGCAGAGCGGTGGCTACTCGGCCCAGGTGTTCCGGTTTGGAGAGTTTTCTCTTAGGGTTTGGGACTCAAGTGTTGTTTTGGGCTACGGTTTTCATTTACCAGTATGCAAGCTATGTTTATATAGGGTCTAGGGTTGCTTTCGGGTAAAAATCCCAAACATAACTTGGACACTGATAAAGTGCTACTGTTGAACTTCTAATGGCCGTAACTTTTTATCCGTAAGTCGGTTATTGACGTTCGCGGTCTATGAACTCGTGTCGACCAGAGGCCTACGAAATGGTGTCTTAGTTAACCTAAAACTATTCCTCCACCGAAAAAGTCAAGCTTAGTCCAACTTGGTCAAATTTGGTCAACTTGGTCAAACTTGGTCAAACTTGGTCAAAGCAGCGTTTCCAAACTTGTATTATTTAGTGGAGTCATTACAATCCCCCCTTAAAGAAAAATTTCGTCCTGAAATTCGACATTGCTGTCTAGCGATCGGGGTTGCTGTGCCTCTGTGGCCATAGCATGGCTGCGCCTCTAGCGGGTGGTGCGATCCTCTGCACTCTGCCTCGGCGGTGCAATTTGTTATCCGTGCTAAAAGGAACCACACGAGTGCGCCTGCACAGTATTCAATCTTACATGCCCGCTGCTTTGCGGGGCGAAGTAGCGATCCGAGACTCTAGTCGGCGGTTCTTGATAGAAGCGGTCCCACTCACGAGATGTCTGTCTGTCACTTGCGAAAGCATACATTATTCCATTGGCATGGTCCACCATGAACCTTTACCCATAAACGCCACAAATTCGAGCGATAAGCGCCCGGCTGCGGATCTACGAAAATGGCTATTGCCACTGCGGTGAAATCGGGACCATGTGTGTGTCCACCTCTACGAAACACACTCACGGGTGGCACCACGTGCATCCCCACTTTGGATCCTCACGCCGCCCGAAGATCTAGAGCTGAAACTACCCCTCTTAGATGATCCCTGACTGGGGCTCCCCGAATACCGTCCATCGTATGATCGGCAGTGCAGCGTATTAGGGTCGTCTCTCAGTGGTCGAACGGGCGCTCGACATATTTTCCTCATAGTTAAATTGCACACAGGCTTTCCACGAAACTTTCTTTGGGATATATGTCTACCTCTGGCGTCATCCAGGAGGGCCCATTCCTAGAATCAATTAACATAATCAGTCCCAAAGATAAGGTTAGGAAGGTATAAAAAAACCTTGGATGGTCGCACGCGGCTTGATATGCGACTGAGGAATTAGAAACCTAGTGCTCGATACCAAGGCGGCGGGACCGACCCGGGATACCCTCCGGTTTCGGTGGTGCCTAGTGAAGTCCCACTTGTATACTCCTAGGAGAGATACGGTGGAACCCCGCCATAAGGAAGGGAGTAACACCATGTATTAATTTGTACCCAATTATACATGTATATATAAAGCACGCAACAATTATAAATGAGGTTTCATAAAAAGTTTTATCTGAATATTGAGCATTCTAAAGTATTGTGGATTTAGGGTACAAGTAGAAATGAATAAGTTAATATATCAAACACAAATGGATAAATCTGATAGAGTCGGCAGTGTGTAGGCGGGAGAGCGGCGTCAAATGCAGGCGCGAATAGGCCCCTCACGATCTGTCTTGGACCTAGGGAGCAGTTTAAAAACAATAATGTGAGATAATAATCTCATTAGGTAGCATAATTTATAAGGAAAATAACATTTTTATATTTGCAATGGTTCTTCTCTCAAAACCTTGGATTTACTCTTTGTAAGTTCCCAGTTTAGAAACATTTCACAAAACCCAACTTTTACCCCCCGTCAAACATATCATAGTCATGTGCTCCCACAAATAGGCCCGACACAATGTTAAGAAAACCATAATCACCTTGTACACAACATAAAGCCAGAAAGCCTGAAACATGTATATCCATTAAGTAATAAGATAACTTTGAAATGCACCGTCATGAGTATTAAAATGGTTATCTTATATTTAGAGAAACAACATGTCCATACCACATACCCATCATAAGCCGTCGGTGGCGACCTCACGATAAGTGACAACTAATGAACCTGTGGTTACACCCGGCCATCAAGTGGCAACTAACAAACCTCAAGTAGACGGCCATCACGTGGCGCTAACAAACCTCGAGTAGACCCGGCCATCCGTGGCACTACGAGCCATCGAGGCGGCGCAGTGCGTGGCGCACAATAAGCGCCGAGTAGAAACGGCCATCCGCGTGGCACCTCGTAACCTCACAGGGTAAACTTGGCCATCCGTGCTTCACTATCGACCTGGGTAAAACACGGCCCATCACGTGGCACTAACAAACCTCGCAGTGAACTGTCCATCACGTGTCCTCTAATAATCCTCGGGTAAACCGGAAATACCATCCGTAGCAACTAATAAACCTCCGGGTAACCCGGCCATCACGTGGTAACCAATATAACCGTTCCCTTTCTCACAAGTACCTTTCCAACAATACCGTATTAGAGTCAGTCCACAAAATCTCAAGATCCACCTTTCTTTTAACAATAATTTTCAAGATAATTACAACTTCAATCCATGTACTCAAAATATCCAAACACCACCAATTCATCCTGAACACGATAAAACACAAATAATTGAAATGTTGACAAAAAATTCATGAAATAATAACTTGTTTTATAAAAAGCGGATATTTTCATTTATGCACAACCTGAATCCGATCAATAAGTTATATATGAAATAACTAACTTACGCCAAAATATATATAATAATACCCCAAAACATTCTAAAAACAAGTAGACCACTCACAGACTATAGACGCTCAATTCTGTTCCCCTGTAGGATCGTCTCCCGGCCCGACGTGAGTGCCTGTAATATAAATAAAATATCACTTAGGCTCCAATAACTGAACCAACAACATTGGAAAGCCCCTAAGGTCGTAGAATAGTTTTTAGAACTATGAAATCATCCTAATTGGACTCCGACAGGTCCAATTACACAATGTGCCCTATAGGCCCGGTACCCAAAATCGGGCTTTTCACCGAGCTAATTTCGAAATTGAACCGGCCCAATAATTCCTAAAAACATCCAATTTCACTAATACAACTTCAATTTTGTCACCAACTAATCGGTACTCTATTTCGCCTCCCGACTTCTAATTATCCGAAACAACCTAAAATGGAAAAACCCAACCAAACGATGTCCAAAATATACAAACCACATATCAATGGAAAGCCCAAGAGACCAGGAACTCATTGGTACCATTACCTGGTCCAACAATACGTGGTGGGCCTAAAAACCGATCTAAGCTTCTACTGATTTGTTTTCATGTAACTTCCAAACGCAGCGAATCTGCAAAAAGGGACCACGTAGATGAGTTCATAAGGTCCAAAAATGGTGGAAAGGAGCTATGGGTGGCCTGAGGTGGCCGGAAATGGCCGGAAATCACAAACCCGATGAAAGCCTGCGGCAGCCGCCTCGGGCCGGGTCTCGTCGGGCCGTATCCCGGGCGCTGGGTCCACGGCGGTTGGCCGGGGAAATTTTACGGCCGGCATCGCCCGGGGCGGTGGCGCACCTGGTGGTCCGCGCCAGGTACGCGAACTCCGGCCGGTGGTGCCGCTCCGGTCCGATTTCTCACGGCGCGCTAGGTGGCACTGCAACAAAAGGTGTTCTGGCTTGAGAGTTTTCTGTGGTTTTCGAGCTCAAGGTTGTTTTTGGGCTACGGTTTTCATTTGGTATCACAAGCTATGTTTATATAGGCCTAGGGTCGCTTTCGGATAAAAATTCCAAACATAACTTGGACACCGATAAAGTGCTACCGTTGAACTTAATGGTCAGAACTTTTTATCCGTAGTGCCTGACAGACGTCTCGCTCGCCATGAACTCGCACGACGAGGCCTACGAAATGGCAAGGGGTCTTAGCAACCTAAACTATTCCTCCGGAAAGTCAAACTTGGTCAACTTGGTCAAATTTGGTCAACTTGGTCAAACTTGGTCAAACTTGGTCAAACGCGTTTCAAACTTGTATTATTTGGTACGGGTCATTACAATATAAACATGAATATACTCGCATAAAAATTAAATCACACAAACATGTTATGTAATTATCATTTCAAACATCAAAATTAGCTCACTTGGGCTAATGTTCAAACACAAGCAATCTGATTCGAATTACTTCTTAACCAAACACATAATTTCACGAAAAATACATTTTCGGTTAGTTATCTTAGGAACAAGAAACCCTAGGGTTGTACTGCCTAAACACACATTCAATCATCTGGCTCACTTTGTGAACTCCGCATTTCACTCCGCCATTTCCTACTTCATCCAAATCAATCCTACGATTTAAAGATAATTTGTGTTTTATTATGACCCAACAGCCCCTCACGGTTACGGGTCGCCACAATGGGTTCCATAACAAATCAATCTCGGTTCCAAGCTGTGGGATCGATCAAACGGTCGCTCACTACTCTAATCAACCCGAAACATTCGAAAAAGTACTAAAATGGGAATAAAACCCAAGTAGGGAGAAAAATCCTACCTCAAGGAGTTTGAAGAAATTCCCCCAACCGGCACCACGCGAAGCCCCCTCTGCTGGGTAGAAGCATTCTTCCTTGTCCCGCTACCAACCATTTGACTTATCTAGAGAGAAGTGCTTCTTCTAAAGTTCTCTCAAAAATGGAGCTCACTGCATCCCCTCCATTTCATACGTTCGTCTTTAAATGGGAGAGATGACACTGTCGAATTAATTCGACATTTAAATACTTAAAATCAAACCCATACCTACCATTACGTCACTCTTTACCAGATTTGATATCTCGCACTATTCCTCGGCCGGCTCCATTTTTCATCATTTCCTCTACTCATACCACTTATGGTACACGAGTACATGCTATATGTGACTTTCGTCACATCATAAATCGTTTTACTAAGACTAAACGCTGATGCCTCGAAACAGGTCAACTTCGATCGCTCTCGATTGTTGAGAAATTTTACGTGCTACTTCACGACGATTCCAATCGGTGCACTGTTTCATCATCCGAGATCTAGAGAATTAATTTCGACTTTAACCGAAATTACAATTTTGTAATCAAATTACGATTTTGCTCTCATTCCGTAAACTGAAATTTCTGTCTTACATTATTTCCTCCTTAAGCGAATTTCGGCCCCAAAATTCAGATTAACATAATCACATGCATATGCAACGTGCATTCTACCATGCATAAATAGTCATTTAAATCTTAAACGACTAAACCACGACTTCATCCCTTAACAAAGGGATAGGTGGCCCAGATCGTCCTCGCGCTCCCACGCTGACCTCCGCACTCCACATTGCCGCCATAGCACCGCCACTAGCCTCACGGTCTGGCGTCGCAAAACCCGATCACGGCTTATCCAAATGCACACACCGGGTCCTCCTCGCGTCCCATCGTTGTCAACCTCAATTCGCCCTCAATCCACCACACGGGCCTGATCCGGGAGTCTATCTCCTGAGCATGGAGACGTGAAATACCTCGCAGGACACCTCGACATGTCAAGATAACGTCAACCGGTACGCAACAGTGCCTATCCTCTCGAGTATCTCGAAAGGCCCAATAAACCTCGGCGTTAGCTTCCCGAGCTTGCCGAATTGATCACTCCTCTCTTAGGCATCACTTTCAAGAAAACGTGATCCCCAACCTCGAACTCTAAGGGTCGACGTCGCACCTCCGCATAGCTCTTCTACCGGCTCTGAGCCGTGAGAAGACGCTGTCGTATCAAGCTCACCTTCTCGGAGGTGTTCTAATCGATCGTGATCGCGATGGAACTCTCCACCTCGGCCCGACATAACTAAGTGATCTACATGGCCTTCCATACCGCGCTATCCGTGATACCGCTTGATAACCTGCGTATGTAGGCGATCTCCACTAAGGGCAATTGCTCCTCTACTCTTATGACCCAGACACATAAGCCACAAGTGTCCTCTAACACATGTATATAATCCGCACAACATATAACCCTACACAACCCTTGCTTGGTGTGTAAACGCTAACCTCTCCAAGGTCACAATCACTGACAATCCAATGGACCGTCAATCTAGTCCATGTCATGAATGACATCTATTTACCGAGCCCTTGCCAGCTCAACAACACCCAATGCGATCTCCAAAGGGGTATCCAAACCTCGAGTCACCCCCGACTCTTATCACTCAACTCTAAGTCTGCGTGATAACCTGACAGTGTGTTTTCATCTCGATTACACAACTCTTCGGCTTACACTTCGAGCCTCTTACATTCTCACAGAAATTTCGGATATCTCCCCGGGTCTCTTACACCCTAACTCCAAGATTTTCACCATGAGCAGAATCTCGGAGACCTCTCATTCATAATCCCGACCTAACAGGTCAACTCTCACCCTACATCCTAGGGAGCTGCTCTTAAGTGCCTTAACCCTAAGCCCAAATCCATCGTCGGCCTAGTATGACAACCCGGCCTAGGTCTCAATTACTAACAACCCGATGGTTGTCAACTCATCCATGTCAAGCCTGACATCAACGACCAATATGTCTACCACCCTAAGGTCCACTATGCTCGTTGCGCAACCTCGATCCGTCCCCCGACTTCGACCCACACTCCGCCCTCCGTCTATCTCAAGGCCGGGAAGTGCTTGTATAGCACCCCGAAATCGAAACTAGTTCCTCCGACCGCACTAGGTGTAGAGGAATAAACTCGTATACTCTCATGTTTCTACAACGAACTCGGAACTCCGGCGCCGTCCCAAAGCCCCGTGGGCATCCCTATCTCTCGGGGCAATCCGGCCACTCATGCTCAATCCTCGGCCCTAGTCCCGAAATCCAAGGTGAAGCAGAGGTCTTTTCGCCCTCTTCCCGAACTAGGAGAAAGCCGATCCTCCCTTCTTGCTACCAACACCCGTATCCCGAGTGTTCCATGTATCCTCGATTTCTCTCTCTATGGTCAGGGCCTCCCCAACCATGGAGTCCATGTCCCATAGGTGAAATCCTATAATCCTGCCTCGAATGGACAACTTCAGCCCATTCTCGAATCTCCTGTAATACCCAGCCAATCCCAAGAAACTACGTATCTCGAAGATTTCGACATCTGCCCTCCCAACGCATCACCGCTCAACCTTCTCTAGGTCGACTGACACTGGTAGTCGACACCACGTGTCCCAAAAATCTCACCTCAAGAAGTTAAAACTGCGACTTATCGCTTCTTAAAGGCACAACTGATGGTCTCTTAACAACTGTAAAACGATCCTCAAGTGATACTCATGCTCCCACTCTGACTGGGAGTAGATCAAAATGTCATCTACGAAGACTACGAAAAACTGATCTAAATAGGGTTGGAATACCCTATGCATGAGGTCCATGAATGTCAGCCAAGATTCGCCAATCCAAAGGGCATCACCGTAAACTTAAAGTGCCAATACGACGTCCTAAACGCTGTCTTAGGGATGTCTGCCTCCCTAACCCTCAACTGATGGTAACCGCATGGTTCATCTTGAGTAGACTCGCGCCCTCCCAACCGGTCAAATAAATCATCAATCCTGCACAGTACCGATTCTAGATCATAACCTTGTTCAACCCGTCAGAAGTCACGTGCACAATCATGGGTTCGCCCCTTCTCGCAAATGTAACCGAGCGCCCCCATGGTGAAGTGCTCGGTTTCATAAACCCCTTGTCAATTAGCTCAGAATCGAACTCCGAGTTCCTACAACTTCAACCGGTGCCATCCTATGAGTCATAGAGATGGTTGGAAGCATTCGTGGTGCAACTCGACACCAAGTCTACGACCCTTTGTCGAGGTACCAGTAGCTAATCCGAAAAACATCCACATACTCGCACACTACTCGAGGTAGATCTTAAGTCCGGGTCTCTCCTAGTCCTTCAGTAGGCTCGCTAGCCAACCCGCTTAACTCCGCCCATGACTGGACTCAGATACTATCCGGGGGGCAAAACATCATGTTTGTTCCCCTCGAAATACCACACACGAGTACCGCCCCGCGGTAAAGTGGTAACCCTTCGCGCTCACAATCGATAACGACCCCGTAAGTCGCTACCAATCCATCCCCAGGATGACATCAAACTTTGACATGTCCATGATCCTCAGGTCCACCGTGAGTAGAGTCCCCGAGATCTCTAACTCGCAACCTTGACATATCATCCTTATTCTCGCCCCAATCCCTAGGGGAGAACTCACGTACAACGGCTCCTCTAAGGTCTCTAGAGGTCCTTGCCCATTTCCACCATATTTGGGCCTCATTCTCTAGCTAGAACGCAGCTAGTCTAATCCTGGTCGTGTCAGAGGTAATCTCCATAGCCTCTAACACTTTCTTGATCTGCATGAACCAATGGTCGGCCACCATCGGATCTCCTCTCCCCTGTGAAGGTCAGAGGATGATGCGTCCTAAACCTCTGGAGGTTACTAGGATCTTCCTGTCCCACCGCTTATACCCGGCCGTTAGCATTCGCTGTAATACCTACGCTCAACAAAGGCCCGTTGATCAAATACAAAGGGTCGGAAAGAAATGCTCCATGGTGCTCGACCAGCACTCTCGTGGACGCCCTCTACGTCCTCGTACTCGACTAGCCATCTACATATTTCCATTGGCAACAGAAATTATTTAATTTTTTTCATTTCGGTCTAACTAGCAATGAACATGCCAATTACTAATAGACTTAACAACCATGAACTGACCTGTTCATTTCCTAAGTGGCGCTAAATTCCAACCACTCAGTTCATTTATTTCAATAAAATTCCAAGTTTTCTTGTTCATTTCATTATCCAAATCTCTAAGGTCATAGTTCATAACCTTAGCATTCACCCTTTTCCTATACGCATTACACCATGCATATAATTTCCTACGCAACAATCGCGCAATCACAATTTCCAATGGTAGTTAACATGTAAAGATAATATCTCTAAGGCATAAGCACACCCGAGACACTATTCATACACATAAATCAAGCAGAGCATTGTCCTTGCATTTACAAGTAATGCAAGGCAATTAATTATACATTTAAAATATTTTTATCAACAAAAATTTCATTTTTGAAAATTTTATTTTTCGAAAATTTTGTCTCATTTTATTTGATTTTATTTTTATTTTTCAAAAAAAAAAAAAAAAATCGAAATTTACCGTCTCACGCCTGACCGTTGATCGTTACTATTCACGACTATTGATCACATCGCTCACTGACTGGCTGACCGGTTATCAAGTGACAATACAATAGGCTTCTTGCAATACAATTTACCCACTGCACTACTAAGCTGCAATACAATTCGTTGCCTACTACAATACACCTCCTGGTCACAATACACTTGTGTATTGCAATACAATTTTTCCACTGCACACCTCTATATTGCAATACAATTTTCAGCCCACTGCACCACCATATTGCAATACAATTTTCCAAATTCAACATGCACCTCTGCAATACACTCTCCTCTTGCAATACACTTACCCAAATTTACTTGCAAGCCTCATTGCAATACACCCCTCGTATTGCAATACAATTTTCCAAATTTCAACAAGCCTAATGCAATACAATTTTTTTTTCTACAATTTTTCCAAATTCCTCTCTTCAGAATATACAATCGCAAGGCTTGCAATACAAATTCACAATATTGTTTGGGCAGTAGCCCAAAACGGTTTCTGCACTGATTTTTTTTTTTCATTATAATATATATTTATATATTTTTCATTATTTCCATCAATTGGAAAAATCACTAAAATCACTAAAAATCTTTTTTTTTTTCCATTTTCTTTAACACTCAAATAAATCTACAAAATTTATTTTCTTCTACTCTTTCTTCGCTTTTACACCATATAAAAACCTTAGAGGTAGCTTCTATTTTTCTTCACTTTCATAACCAAATAAATTTATAAAATTTATTTTCCGCTTTTACACTAAAATTTTTTTCTCCACTCAAATAAATTTATAAAATTTATTTTCTTCCATTTTCTTCAATTTACTTGTAAAATCTGGAGAAAATTATTTTCTCCTCCTATAACCAAATAAATTTTAAAAAATTTATTTTCTTGCTTTTAAAATTTCTTCATTTTCCAACAACCCAAATAAATTTTGTAATTTATTTTATTTAATTTTCTTCGCTTTACACTCAGAAACTAAAATTAAATTTCTTCACCTCTAAACTAATAAATTTTTCCAATTTATTTTCATTTATTCCCTTGTTCCAGCTTTTTTTTTTTACACACCGTAAAACTCCCAAACATATATTCCAACACCTATGTGCTAACCACTTAAGCACACAAACAAACATAACACATATAACATGGTATACACACTATTCATCAAACACTCATGTTCACACATCATTCATCAAACAATCACCTAAAAACACATGCATGGGTGGTTCTAGCGGTCTCGTGATTTTCCGAGGTAATCTCTATACGAACCATCTTTAACATCGGTAATCCATTCACACCTAGTGGTGATGTTCTTACTGACTGCGGCCTAAGCCCAAATGTTCTATCTTATGTGTTTTCATATACATATATTCTCTTACATCAAACCACCTAGTGGTGATGGATACCCAACCCGAGCTCCCTAGGCACTGTATACCTTAAGCTCGATGGTCAAGCCGACTAAACCCAGGGGGTCCGTTGACTAACTGGTCAACCCGGCTGAATTGGCAAGGCTGAGGCCTGGGTTACCCGACGCCACTTAGAAAATCTGCGTAGTCTCCTTTGTACAGTGAGCTCTTACCCACTATTACAAACCCGTGATTACCCGTCTCCAAATAGTCCGATATATGCAATATATCCAATCACATGAGTAATACGGCCACTTGGGCCCATAACTATACTCAATATACATACTAACTATAAATCCAACTATATACCCAATAGTTACAAGAGTTCAAATATTTACTCTTATGCAACCTATATTAAAGTACTCAAATTCTAATACATGTGAATATTATCAAAGCCAAGCCACACTCCGGCTTTTCTTCAAATCTCAGCCTCTAGGACGAGCCGTCCCCTTGCACGCTCCCTGTACCTGTAAAAATGGGGGGATCCCACGACGGGGTGAGCTAAAGCTCAGCAGGAGAATCACCCTAAGTGGGCTACTCACCAACTAAGTGCAGTGCAATGTTCCAAAGTAAACAATATTCAAGCAAATGCGTTGATCCCACTTGAATGTCTACACGACCAACCCGCATCCCAGTCCTCACGACCCTCTCTGCCACACCCGCCTAAGCCTCGTATGAGAATTATTATTTTCTACAGGACTACCCTCCGATGTTATAAATTGTGGACCATCTCCATGTTATCTTTTTAGTGGACTACTCCTCCGAGATATATCGACCAAGTCGTCTCCGACGATTGATATTATTTCCAGGATTCATCTCTCCGATGTATATCAATTGGGCCATCTCCGACGATTGATATTTTAAGTATGGACTACCCTCCGATCACTTAATATTTTTAGACAACCCTCCGAACCTTTTTCCTCTAGACTCATCTCATGCACTCACTCCTATAATCCTAGGGTGATCCAGTGCATATGGAATGCATGTATGCCAATTCCAATACAGTCTAATCACATGCAAATATATAAACATGAATATATTCGCATAAAAATTAAATCACACAAACATGTTATGTAATTTATCATTTCAAACACCAAAATTAGCTCACTTGGGCTAATGTTCAAACACAAGCAATCCGATTCGAATTACTTAACCAAACACATAATTTCACGAAAATACATTTTCGGGTTACTATTCCTAGGAACAGTAAAACCCTAGGGTTTTACGGTTCAAACACACATTCAATCATCGGTTCACTTTGTGAACCCGCATTTCACGGCCATTTCCGGCCTCATCCAAATCAATCCATGATTTAAAGCATAATTTAAGCTATTAAGGACCCAAACAATTTCCTCACTACTACTTCGGCCGCTTCTCACAATGGGTTCCATAAATCAAATCAATTCGGTCCCAAGCTTTGGGACCGATCAAACGGCCGTTCAAGGCTGGGAATAAAACCCAAGTAGGGAGAAAATCCTACCTCAAGGAGTTTGAAGAAACTCCCTAAATCCGGTACCCACGCAAAGCCCTCTCTGCGTAGAGCATTTCTCCTTCTTGTCCCGAAGCCTGCCGACGGTCGGATCTCTCGGTATTCTAGAGAGAAGTGCTCTCTCTCTCTCTAAAAGCTCTAAAATCACTGCATCCCCCCTCCATTTCACGTTTTCTTGGTCTTTAAAATGGGAGAGATGACACTGTTGACTAATTTGGCATTTAGTGACTTAAAAATCAAATCTCATAATGACCATTATGTCCCTCTTTTACCAGATTTGATATTCGGCACTATCTCGGCCGTCCATTTTCATCATTTCTCTACTCATACCACTTATGGTACACGAGTACATGCTATTTGTAACTTTCGTCGCATCGTAAATCGTTTTACGGCACTCGAAACGTGATGCCTCGAAAAACGTGTCAACTCCGACTGTCTCGGAATATTATGAAATTTCACATGCTAACTAGATTTCGCGAGACGATTCCAACAGTGCAATTTGTTTTGTCATCCGAGATCTAGAGAATTAATTCCGGATTTTTAACTGAAATTACAATTTTTTAATCAAATTTACGATTTTGCCCTTATTCCAGAAATTGAAATTTCTCGGGTCTTACATTGTTCAACCAGTTACTTTTTATGCAAGTGCCTAGTAGAATACCACATAACAAGTTAACAACAATCATTATAAGTTAATAGCAATTCACTTTTATGACAAAGTGTAAAAAGAGATAAAAGATCAAAATCTCATACCATATATAGAATAAGATACGATTAAATGATACTTCTGTTGATGGTATAGTCATGTCTATATCTTATTTCATTAGAATGATCTTGAAACTTCCACCAAAAACATCATCAGGGAAGTCTATGGGGCGTGTACTCTTGTTAGTTAGCATAAGACCAACTAATGTCTCAAAATTCTTCATATCTTGTGTGGTTTTTCACATTAGATTTAACCTCAAGTTTATATGCTTTGTGTTTCCTTCCCTTTAGGGATCCTTTTATGATTAAAACCATGGTACAAAACAAATTAACTAGTTGAATGTAAAAATAAAAAATGTTATAATAAAGTTTTATAAGTAAATTTATCTACCAAGATGGGTATGGATATTGAGTTGGTCACAAAACTTTATAACCAATTGTAATTCTTGAATAGTAGTTTGCTTGTTCAGAATGGGAGTGGAAAAAGGTGTGCACTTAAATCGTAAGGAGCTTTAACAAAAACTATATGGTTACCACCATATTCTTTAAAAATTGTTCCACTAACTACTACATTTTTCTTTATTCCAGTGACAAGTTCACATTTTTTAACTTTCAAAATAAATGCAAAAACTTGAAATATAAAGTAAATTTTGATGAATATTGGATATACTTAAATAAGAGATGCTCACTTGTTATATGGTTATATAAAAAATAATTATTCCTATAACTCTAATAAAGTATAATTGATTTTGGTATATAGAAGAAATGTGAGGAAATATTTAATTTTGAAAATAATCATATGTTGTAAATCATTTTATCTTCATCAAGAAATAACATAATATTTACCCATGATAAAGGTCATTTATATTTCCATAAAAAGTCGAAGTCAATGGAAACAATATAATTTAGTGTAATTAGATAAATACTTTGCTTTGTAGTTCTATTATCATAGGTGAGGTTGCATCTTCAACCTTACAACTCCGCTTCACCATCACTTCTAGTAGGAGAAGTTTTTTATTCATGTTTGAATTGGTAACAACAGATTGAGGAGTAACTAATTATACTTGAGACAATTTTGCTAGTACTCCTCTTAAAATTTTCTTTGTTGCTATAAAATCCCTAAGAGCACGATATGCAACATTAATTAAATATTGGCGAGGTGTGTGGTGCTTCTCTTTTCCCCCCTCATCTACCACTATACTTATAAGTATTTAATGCTTCTACAAGTATATTGTTTTCCTCAAACAATTTTACCATTTTCTTGAGACTTTTTCAATAGTTTATGCTTTAAAAAATGTTAATAATAAAGTTTAATTATTAGAAAAAATGTAGAAAGATATTAGTTATTTTAACTCAAATTTAAAAAGATAAAAATGATCAAACATATTTGATGGAGGTATACCATTATAGTCATCCATCCACCAGTGAATAAATATTACATGATTCATCCCATTCAAAAACCATCAATCTCACCTTGCTATTGTTAAGCTCGATTAGCAGAGCCTTATCTCATGGGACCAATGTGATCCATCAAAAAATTCCACATATTTTACATTGGTGGTTTGAGAAAAAAGAACATATATGCGATATCAATAAACAAACAAGAAACATAAATCGCAAAGAAGGAAGAGAACAAGAAAATCTATATCGTAATTCGCTAAGCTGATAGTCATCCCTTATATGTTATTTAGCATTGGTTAAGAGCCATGTGTCGTCTTAAAAAATCCAACCACATATTTTACATTCCAATTGCAACATCACAAAAACCCGTTAAAATGTAAAATATGAATGTTAAATTTTTTTTTTTAAATGACATTAACCTTGAAATAGTAGGTGATTAAGCCATTATGTTGAAGATGAGTGATGTTGGGTTGTTGTGATGAAACAAGGAGCGTAACCTTCAGCATTTTGTGTTCTCAAAATTTTTTCCCAAATATCTTCAATTAAGTCTTAAGATGATAGTCATCTTTTATTTATATGAAGAGTTTAACCATTATTTTTTGACTATCAAAAACCATGTATCATGTGATTGAAGACTCCCATCAACATGAAATCACTTCCATCACCATAGAAAAACCACAACAACGAAACTCCTGATGACAAAGGTGACGAATACTTCACAATATTTTAATTAATATTGAAGACTCCAATCTACATGACGTCATTGACCAGACATCACTTCCATGATCACCGCAGTAAAGTCGGCTTTACTGCATACCGATGGCAATGACTTGGCAATTTATCTTGTCTTTTCTCTCAACTCAATTAAATTATTGGAAATGGATGATGAAGACTTGATAATATATCTTGTTCTCTATCAAATCAATTCAATTATTGGAAATGGATCATTATGTTAGATTCATTGGTACAATGAGCCCACTCTATATTACTAAACAAATACAATACTCCCATCAATTTTAACTTTCAAATTTTCATCTTTCATAAATGTGTTTTAAGACTTTCCTCTTCGAAATTTGTAATTACAAAAAATATAAAGGACATATAAACTACAATAAATCCAATCCATGCTATTGTACGATGATAGAACTGAACTCCAATCAAATCAACATGACATCATCATTGAATCACGTTAAAGCTACCCTTAGCACTCCCATTGCTAAAGAAGACTTAACATTTTTATAAGTAAAAATGGTGTGATAATGGTTATTACAGAAGTTTGAGTAAAGTAGTATATACATTCATAGACAATTAGTGGAGGAATACAACCTTCAAGTCTATTACGATTTCGTACATACCTTTTCAAGACTTTCATGAATCTTTCTAATGAATACATTCACCTCAGATTAACTAGCCTACAAAGTCTCATATCTTTTACAAGATGCATAATAAGTAGTATGATATAAAAATGAAGGTAGAAAAGTACTTATCGAGCAAGTATAATGTCACCAAGACATCATTATGTAAAAATTTTGTCAAATGAAGATAAATCAACCACTTTGCTACAAAGTGCATTGGAACTTAATCTACAAATAATATGGCTCACATGCTTTGGCGAAATGGACCGTAATGACTAGAGTTGGGAATATAGGTTGAGCTTGATGGGCTAGAGTGGGCCACAAAATTTAGGAGGATTGAGTTGTAAAAATAAAGGCCCTAATAGGACCTAGGCCATTTGGCTTAGCTTGAACATGCCCGTGGGTTAATCAAGTTTGGGTCGGGCCAGCTCTTTTGGCCCACTTTGTTTTTTTTTTTTTTTTTAAATTATGCTTCAAGGCCGCTAAAATAGTAAAATCTGAACTTTTGGACAAAAAAAAAAAAGAAAAGCCCTAATCGACAAATCCCCTCCAACCTCCCCTTCATTTCATGATTTTTTTCATTCCCAGTTTCCATCGCCTATATCCACAAACCCATCAACACAACCATCTGCAACACCACCATCCGCTGACAACGCTATGTCATGCCATTGTCAAGTCGTCGACAGCTCGCACCCTCACGACTTAACAAAAAGTAATAAAGCTATTTTTTGATTCGATGTTTTTTATAATGAATTATTAGCATGTTGTTAATTGCAATTTCTCATTTTAGTCACCTAATGAAACAAAAAATGTCAATGAAATTTAATATTTGTTTCAAAATGCATATTATTATTCACTTACAAATTGTGAAGATATTTATTATTAATGTACCGTTAATCCCAATACCGACTGAAATATGTTTTTTGATTTTAAGTTTTTCCCTTTTTTGTACTTTATAATTGAAAAGGTTGTTGACCAATTTTTTGCATATAGATCAAATTTCGGACATCGTTACCAAAGGACTATTACCTAAACCCCAGTAAAGGCACCAAAAACTTGTTGACAAAAATAGAACTTCTATGCTCATAATAAAAATGGTTTTGTCAATGATTTTATTAAAAATTTAGTTTGGTCATACTGTAAGTGCACAGGTCGTACAAGTAATAAAAGTGGACCTATGAGTTCGGATATCGCTCCCATAGAGATTAAAGAGAATTCAAAGTTCAACTACCCCAACTACTCAAGTTCCACACTATTTGAACTTCCATTTCATAACATTTTCAAAACCTAACTAATAATTTCACTATCTAAATTTCTACATCTGCAAATAAAGAAAATAAAATAAAATAAAATCCTAGATCTAACCGGATCAACCAGACATTGCTAGAAGTAGTCATCGGGGATTTCACTGCTGTGAAATTATCAATTCCTGCAATATAATCTAATTCTATTCTATCATGAATTGGAATTTGAATTTGTCAAAGAGGCAAGGTAGTATAGTTTGGATTTCTCCCTTAACCATACATTTCATTGATTAGAGAATCATGTTCATTTTTGAAACATGTGTCTAACCAATTACTTGTAATCAGATCTTCTTTATAAGATCTAGGTATTTTTCTTTTCCAATACTTCATACCCATTTCTTATGACTGCAAATTTCTTGCTTCCCAAAGACAGGCCATCGCTTATTTCTCTATGAGACGACGATGTCTCATCCTTGGAGATCTTAAAGAGTTATCTCTTCTCATTAGATCTTAAGCTAACACAAAGATCAAGATCATTCCTCAAGAATAAGGAGAAATCTCTAATTGCTTAAATTGATAGATCCTCAACTAATTCTCTCAAACCATGAGTAAATTGATGATTTATCTAAGTAATCTTTCAAAGCCTGGCTAGTTCATCGATATTAGTCTAGCATACCCCTAAGTAATGCACCCATGCTCTTAAGAATATCTAACTTTGTGTCACTCAGAGGGCATTCTGGATATCAGAGCTAGACAACGGTTCTTAATTGGGTATAAGTTACTAATGTTGGGAACAATTCACTTCATGAATAACACCATTCAAATAAACTCAAAATTCTTAATTAAAGAAATCTCTTTCTAAGTGTGCAGGAAAGACCATAACAAACATTATATATTTCCCAGCGGAAGTTGTATTTCTCGAAAACTGAATCACAAAGTGGAACATCGAATACCGATCAGAAATTTCCCAATGCAATCGTAATCACCTAAAAGAAATGAATCCAACTTTTATCTAGACTTGATTAGATTCAAACAGTAATCGGAATTGATTTTCAACAATTTAGCTAAACTTCGAATAACACCATTCAAATAAACTCAAAATTCTCAATTAAAGAAATCTCTTTCTAAGTGTGCAGGAAAGACCATAACAAACATTATATATTTCCCAAATGAGGTATTTAAAACTCGAATCACGCTGAACACCGAAAATACTGATCAGGAAATTTCCAATGCAACTGTAATCAATTGAAATAAATGAATCCAACTTTTATCTAGACTTGATTAGATTCAAACAGTAATCGGAATTGATTTTCAACAATTTAGCTAAACTTCGAAACTTCTGAACAATTCATTGTTTCAAGTCCAGTAAACAAATTGAAATCCTACGCTAAATCTAATCTAGGAAGAAAAGAAAATAAAAGAAAAATATAATACAAAAGAGTTGTCAGCTCCCTAGATGCTTTGGTTTTGCCGCCGACTGACTACCTCGCTTTCCTCAAATGTTTCTATTTATAGAGCCCCAGAAGTTTGGGCCCTAAATTTGAGGTTACATTGTGAATCCCCAAAATTATGGCCTAGATTGCATTCTCGATCGCGACCTAAAAGTGTTGTTGCGACAGAGTTTTAATTCTTTTGTCAGAGGGTCTCTTGTTACAAAGATGCGTAGTCTATCGCAAGATTGCTTCTTTAGCATATTCATTTTGTTGTGACAAAGTTTCCTCTTCGCGACAGATCTTTCTTTGGCTCTTTAACACTTTGTCCTACAAGGTCTGTCATTCTATCCATTCTATGTCTTGACAATCTTATGTGTGTTTATTGGAACAATTATGTTGCGACATTGACAATTGTGTTGCGACATTGTTTCTGTGCAGCTTCTTCAAATTTGTGTCGCGACCTAGTTTTTAAGTCGCGACAGTATTTTTGTTGGTTCTTATTGTAACCATGTTTCTTGTATTGTCATCAATTCCCTGGTCGAGACCGCAAATTTTGTCGCGACAGAGTCTTGTCAAAGCACTAATTTGATTTTTGTCGCGTTCTTCATTTCGATGTTGCGACGTAGTCTTTTTGTGTTGTAGATGTTTTCTGTTGCGACCTAGTTTGTTATGTCGCGATAAGACTTTTTGTATTCAACTCATTTTTCTCTCGTGAACTAGTTTGTTATGTCGCGACAAGACTTTTCTTCATTGTGTGGGAATCTTTGTTGCAACATAGAAAAGTTTGTCTCGACCTTGTTTATCTGTGTTCAGTTTATTTCTGTGTTACGACCTTAAGATCCCTGTCGCGACATCGAAACCTCTCTTCAGCTGGAAGTATGTCGCAACATTGAACTCTTTTGTTGCTACCAGGTCAGTTCACTAAGTCAACATCACTTGTCGTGACTTTGTTTCTCTATCAGGACCATAAACCTTGTCTTTCAGTGTCGCGACATAGATTGTCTTGTCATGATGTAGGTCTTTCCTCCTCGTGGTATTCTTTGCGGTCTCAATAGGCTTTTCTAAGTTGCAATAATCAGTGTCGCGATAGGAGAAGATTTTGTCACGACATAGATTTTACCTTCTATTTTTCAATATGTTGTAACATAAATTGATATGTCGTAGTATTCTTCTTGTATTTCTCTTTAATTTCTTGTCGCGACAGAATTTCTGCTTTCTTTTGTTTCCAGTGTTGCGACAGGGGCTTTTATGTTGCGACAAGTTCTTCCTGGTGTTGACATCTAGCTGACAAACCTTGTCGCAACATTAATTTTCTTTGTCTCAGCTGGCTTGTTACATTCTTCCCATGTTTTGTCGTGACACACTACCTTTTGTAGTGACATAGCTCTTCTTCTATATTTAGTCCTTTGTGTTGCGACAGAGGAAATATTGTCGTGACAAATTTCCTTAGCCATTTGTTTAGACATTTTTCGCGACCCACAGAACTCTATCACAACAAAGACTTATCCAATTGCTCTTTTTCTCTTCTTTCTTGCTGAAAATTTCTCATTTTTTAATTAAAACCTGCAAAAACACAAAGTTGGTGAATAATCCATAATTTGGCATTAAACTGATCTGAATATACTAAAAATAAGCCAGAAAAATGGATTAAAAATAGATGAGTTTAAGACTCATCAGATTCCCCCAAACTTAAAGTTTGGCTTGTCCCTAAGCAATAAAAAAAAATTTGTTTGTCCTCAAACAATTCAAATTTTATTTTTAAGGACATTTTTCGTTTCGCCGTAACTTTCAATCGCCTTCCCGACCAAACTAGTTAGTTGTAGCATGGTTTCAAATTTTTAGTCTTCGCTCAAACTTAGGAATTTTTTTCAATTATTGTCATTAAAACAAACTAATGATTTCGAAAATGTAAAACAATTCTACCACCCATCATGATCCGTGGAGTGTGTGATGGTCTTCTCATGCCCTTTCTCCCTTGGAAAAAATGAGCTAATCTTTCTAGGGCCTCGACACAAAGCATCGTATATCATTTTAAGTCCCATATGCTTGTTTTTCATATTAGTCTCCACTAATGTAGGCAAATACAACCTTCAAGATCAATTAGGTCTTTAAGGCTGCAAAGCTCGTCGGGTTATTTGCGGATGGATAATCGAGAATTTAGGGCTAAAATTGCGTATTCCAATCTTCACTTTTGCATCTTTGTCTCCATCCTTCATCACTTTCTTTTCTACTGATGTCAGAAAAGAAAATTTTCTCGCAAACTTGATCTTGATGTATCATACTACATACTTCATCTTGGTAATTCTATTTGCCACTGTCATTCTTATTAAGTCAATCCCTTTAGATAGAAGCCCTTTTTGCTTTTCTTTTCACTTGTCAAAGATTTTTAGGAATAGTGCAATGTTTTTGTCTTTTTAGGCTTTCTACTACTCTTAGAGAACTTCGGGTTAGCAAATCCCACACACTGTTGATTACTGGGTACTAGGTGTCAAACACCCCTATGAACTTAATTGTTCAAGAGCAGGAAGGCCACACATGACAAAAACTTATCTAACTGACAATGTACAATCTTTGACTTCTTCTTTGCATTTCTTTTCCTTTCCTTCATTTGTTCTTTTCTTTTTTCCATCCTTCATTCTTGTTTTTCCCTTCAAATCAAAATAACATTCCCCCAATCTTGTCCTTTTCTACATTTTGAGGTTCTTTTCCTGAGTTCTGGGCAATAAAGGGTTCTTTACTGTAGGATTAGAATAAAGGAAGGGTTTGAGGTTTCTAATTGCTGGTTGAATGAAGAAATTAGGCAATTTGGCTTAATTCTGGAACTGGAGTGTATGCTTGTTCATATTATGAGGGTAAGCTTAAAAGGCTCAATCTTCCAAGGATGGCCTATATCACTTCCTGTTAGTAGTATTGCCTAGGATTTTGCCTTGACTAATAATCTAATAAGTTCTAGGACATTAGAATATTTGACTGTGAATGAACCCAAAAGATGTCCCTAATCTTTCACAATTTGTTAAGGACTCACTTTGACCATGTGCATTGTTTTTCAAGATTTTTACTGACCTTATTGCTTACACAACAGTCTTAAAAGCCTTATTTGTGTTTCCTATTGAGTACATCTTCCTAAATCTGATCATTCAACTCCATTATGGCTAAACTGCAACTTCCTTTTCCAATTGGGGATTAGTCTACCACAATGCATCTATCAGTGGTTGTTTGGATTTGAATTTTGTTGTTGTGTTATTTTAATCAAGTAAAGAAGTTCATTTTGAACATGCATTCATCTCACAACAATACAACACAACTTCAATTGTTCTCAAGTCATTTCACCCAAACATGTTGTAGCAAGTAAACAAATTGATCCAGGTAGTTGATTTCTTCTTTATTCAACCAAGCAAATGGTAAACAATGAAGCAAAAAAAAAAAAATTAAAACACACCAATCAAAAACAAAAATGAACACAAAATTTTTGCACAAATGTTTATTTTATTCAGAGGAATGGACTTTGAATACAAAGAGGATGAGGAAATGGAAAAGGTAGGGCATTGTTCATTTTTTTTTATTCCTTGCAGCCCTCTCCTTAGCTGCTTCCATCCTTAGATATTCTTCCACCTCCTCTACTAGGGTGAGTTCCTTTTTTCCTGTTGTACTATGATTTTCATTTTTTCTTTTTTCTGTACATGGTACAGAAGGGCTTGCTCCAATTGAGTATGGGTTAGTCTAGGGTATAGGTGGGTCTGTAACACCCCGGGGGACTACAGTCTAAGATTCGGATTTGTGGCAGGGTATCTTTTTCTTGCTGGACACTGTCTTCATCGCCCAGTCTAGGATCTTGGCATTGCTCTCTGTAAGTTCTCGCTGTCTCATAGCTAAAGATTCCAGGAGTGTCCTGTTGTTTCTTATCTCATAGCTCATCAAGTTTAAAACTCGTTTGCAAAGGTCCTGCATCATTCATGCAATTGTTATTCCTCGAGTCCATGCTTGCCTTTAGGGCATTGTCTCTATTTCTTAAGACTGTTCTCCACTCTGTGTCCGTTTTCTCTATTTCTCGTTTTCCACCTCTTCATCCCCTTTTCTTCAACATCCTCTTAAATTCCCGGGTCCTCTTCAGCTCTAGATCAAAATACTCATCCCTGAGTTGAAGCTGTGTCTTTAACCGATTATCTCTTTCTTTCAATTCCTGTCGCATAGACACCAACAATTCTATCAATTCTGTATGATTGCAGTTCTACCCGAAACTTTTAGCTTGTTTCTAATGAGTTTGTCTTAGCTCTGGGGATGCATTCTAGAATTGGCTTTGACTTCTCTGAGCTTCTGGTTGCAATGGAATTCCGCTTTCCTTAATCGTTTCCGCCTGCACCCTTCATTCCCTTTTTTCCGCTTCTATTTCCTTGCCCTTCCTCTATTCTTAGTCCTTTAGTTATCGGTTAAGGTAAGAGGAGGCTTGGGGTGCTTTTCTCGTCCCCCACTCTGGTCAACTCCCTTGGATACAGAGTCTAGTTATTGTATTGGTGTGAATCATCCTCGCATTTGCTTTCGTAGTAACCCAAGATAGACTTTTCAATAATTTTTCCCACATTTATCTTGTACCCCTTCAGCAATGTGTAGAGGAGGATTGCTTCCTCTTTTCTCACCGTGCTTAGATGCTTAGAAGGCATAAGGACAGAAGTGATAAAGTAGAACCATACCTTGGCTTCCTCAATCAGGTCTCCTCTGGCAATGAATTTAAAAGGGGTTTTCTTTGTCCCTTTCTATTTTCCTTTTCCAGCCATGAGTAGGTCTACTATTTTCTGGTGTTCTGGTTCCTTGATTTTTTTCTTGAACTTAGAACCATCCTTTTGTACCCTTAGATTGAACAATCTGTGTATCTCTTCTCTGCTGAACTCTACCCACTATCCTCTGACATATACTCTTTTTCCTTCTTTCTCTACCATATTTGCAAAGAATTCTTTCACCAAAGAAGCATAACCAGGTTCTTTGTGTTCGCCCAGTGACTACCATCCTCTCTTTTCTAGCATTTTAGCAAAAGAAGAGATAACTTGTTTGAACCCCCTTTCGGCAATAAAGCCTTTGTCTTTCAAACTTCCTTCCATTAGAGCTGCAGCTTTTTCTGAAATAAAGTTCCTTGCACTTTCTTTCATCTGTTCTACTTTGGCTTCATCAGCTCCCTTTTTTCTTTTTCTTGATTCTTCTCCTTTATGCTATTTCTTTTCATTTTCATCTTCCTTGTCCTAACTTGCACAGCTGCTGCTTGAGAACCTTGTTCTGTTTGATTTCCTAGCTTAGTGTACTCTTTCATGATTTCGTTGAGGTTTGGAATCAAGGTGGTAGAATCAGACATGGTAGGCTCAGGACTTCGGAGCTCTAGGGTTTTAGAGAATGAGGTAGGAAATTTGAGTAAGAAGTTGAGAAGGTTGAGAGTTTATGAGAAAGGTGGCTCTTCAATTTTCAAAAATTTTCTATTTATAAGCCAACTGGTTGATCTTGCCCTACATTTAATGTCGCGACAACATTGCCCTAGGGTTTGTTTTATCATTAATGCTTTGTCGCGACAAACAAAAATAGTTGTCATGACACAATGTAAAAAAAAAAAATTTAGAGATAGAGCCGTTCAATTGTGTCGCAACACAGAAAAATATGTTGTGACATTTCCTTTAGTGCTATTTTGGATTTATGTCAGGACACTGGAGAATTGTGTTGCAACATAAACTTCCCTTTCAACTTGCTTCCTAATTCAAGTGTGTCACGACACAGAAAAAGTATGTTGTGACATTAATCGAAGTTTTCTGAATTTTCATCTTTATATTTTTTCTCTCATAAAACATTCAAAGCAACCTACATCCACTCATATTCAATTGAACATAAGTATGAACACTTATTCAAGTATGAGCACTCATCTTATTTCTTAATTCAATATGTCTTTCCCTGATTTTCAGAATATATTTTTATTAAAAAATGCTAACATTCCCCAAATCCTCGTATATGCATTGTCATTAACTACAAGTTTAGGGAATTAGAATTACTCCCTTGTGATCATTTTCTTCAGATATTTTCATTTTGAAACAAGCAGGTTTCTTATCATGATCTTTGAATTTTTTGCTTCATTATCTTGAAAATCAACAACACTAACATAAAACTACTAACATATTAAACTAAAACATCAAATACATAAAATTCAACTGAATCAATTAAACTATTTAAAACTTAAAATTTAAAATTCTTGCTTGAATTGCCTCCCAAGGAGCTGCTCAGTTTAATGTCCTTAGCTAGACACAGGCTGCAGAGTGTCTTCGGTTCCAGTAATTCTCTTTGTTTGCTCCTCTCGTTTGAGCTATTCTTCATTAAACTAGTTTCCAGGCATGATTGTCCTATACCTTCTTGCTTCCTTGTAATTCATCATTGCCTCTCAATGTAGTTGGTGTGAGATCTTTTGGATTGATCTCAGTATTACTAGGAAATGCATTTCTGGATTGGCTTTGCAAGGATAAGGCCAACTGCCTTACTTGGGTCTCCAAATTTCTCATTGTGGCATTGGTATTTGTTTGAAACATAATTGTGTTTGCTTGGAAATTTTCGAGGTCAGAAAATCTCTTTTCATGCAGATTTAAAATCCTTTTGTTTTTTGACATGAAATGAAGCATTTGTCCTCTCATTGTTGTTCTTGAACCCGGGCCGAGCATAAGCTTCGTCGGTAATTCGTCTGTGCCTAGGGCCAGGTTCCTCCACCATATGAAAGTTTTCATGGTTCCTCAATGCCGGTGTATAGTGTTGGCAAGTTGGGGTTAGCTGAAGTGATAACTTTGCTCATTCATATACTTGGTCTCCTCAACTTTGTGGCTCTTTCTCCAACTAGTTCCTCAAGACTTCTTCTTCTACTTGTTTCTTCTAACGTCTCCCAATTTCATGTGTAGTGCATTCTTCTTTCATTGTTTCCCAGTTTGTTCATCACTGTATCCAACTTTGCTTCTATGGTTGTCATTTTATCAAGCCCAATAAGACCATTTCCTTTCAACTTTGCTTCGCCTCCCTCGAAGCTTCGACGAGCCTGTAGTTGCATTTGGTGTCTTTAATCAGTTGCCTTATCTCCTCTGCACTTCTTCTTTTAAAAGCTCCATAGCAGGATGCTTCAATTATAGCCTTGGAGGCATAATTCATAGCATGATAGAAGATATCCATTTGAGTGGTCAGATCTATTCCATGCATAGGACATCTTTAAGGTAATCTTTTGAATCTCTCCCATGCAACGTAGAGACTCTCATTTTCTCCCTGCTAGAAGACAATTATTTCTCATCTTCTCTCAACAGTGAGAGCTTGAGGGAAAAATCTACTCATGTATGCCTCCACTTGTTCTTCCCAAGTGTTCACTGATCCCACTGACAGTGAGTCAAACATGTTGCTGCCATGTCTCTCAATGAAAATGGGAAGAGTTGAAGCTCGATTACATCTGGTCTCACCCAATTCAGCTTAATTGTGTTTGCCATCCTCATGAATCTCCCAAAGTGCTCATTGGGATCTACATAAGGGTGGCTTGTGAACTGATGCTGCTGCACCATAGTAATCAAAGTTGGCTTCAGCTCAAAATTATTTGCTTCAATGGGAGGTTGTCTCACAATCAGTACTCCCTTCGATAATAGCTCCAAAATTCCCTCCTCCTCCATAGTGTTAGGCCTTTGAGGTCTCTCTACTTCTTCTTCTTCTTCTGGAATAGCCTGCAATCTTTCTCTCTGATTTGCCATATTTCTGGATTCCGCACTGGTGATTCTTTTTAGATTCTGCAGGGTTCTCTCAATTTCAATATCTAGAGGCAACAAATCTGCTTCTAGTCTGCTATGCATTAAATTCTTCCTGAAAGTAGAAACACACCGAGATTAAATGGAGTCAGTGATATCAAAAATTATATATCTCGCAGTTTCCAAAAATATAAGGGCTTATTCAACCACCACGTTGTACTGTTTTTTGCTGTGTTTCAAATTTTGTAAAACAAAGAAAAATATCCAAATTAGCATTTCTCTCTTTTATCATAATATTGATTTTTAAATTCCTTCGATCCTCGACAGCGGAGCCAAAAACTTGTTGACCAATTTTTGTATATAGATCAAATTTATGCTATCAAGTACAAAGCACTATTACCTAACCCCCAATAAAGGTACCAAAACTTGCTGACCAAAATAGAACTTGTATGCTCATAATAAAAATGGTTTTGTCAATGATTTTATTAGAAAATTAGTTTGGTCATAATACTGCAAGTGCACAGGTCGTAATAATAATAAAAGTGAACCTATAAGTCCGGATATCGTTCCCACAAAGATTGAAGAGAATTCAAAGTTCAACCACCCCAACTACTCAAGTTCCACACTATTTAAACTTCCATTTCATAAGATTTTCTTAACTTAACTAAGAATTCACTATCTAAAATTTCTACATCTATAAATAAAGAAATAAAATAAAGTCCTAGATCTAAACCGGACTGGCTAGATTATTACCGAAGTAAACACTGGATTTCTCAATGTCAGGTGGAAATTATCAATTCCTCGCAACATAATCTAATTCTATTCTATCATGAATTGGAATTTGAATTTGTCAAAGAGGCAAGGTAGTATAGTTTGGATTTCTTCCTTAACCATACATTTCACTAATTAGAGAATCATGTTCATTTTTGAAACATGTGTCTAACCAATTGCTTGTAATCAGATCTTCTTTATAAGATATGGGCATTTTTCTTTTCCAATACTTCATACCCATTTCTTATGACTGCAAATTTCTTGCTTCCCGAGACAGGGCTATCGCCAAATTTCTACAAGACGAATGATGTCTCATCCTTGAGATCTTAAAGAGTTATCTCTTTCCTTGATTAGATCTAAGCTAACACAGGATCAAGTTCATTCTCAGAATAAGGAGAAGTCTCTAATTGATTAAATTGATAGATCCCTCAACTAATTCTCAAACCATGAGTAAATTGATGATTTATCTAAGTAATCTTTCAGAGCTCATTAGTTCATCAATATTAGTCTAGCATACCCTTAAGTAATGCATCCATGCTCTCAAGAATATCCAACTTTGTATCACTCAGAGGGCCTTCTGAATTTCAGAGCTAGACAACGGTCCTTAATTGGGTATAAGTTACTAATGTTGGGAACAATTCACTTCATGAATAACACCATTCAAATAAACTCAAAATTCTCAATTAAAGAAATCTTTTTCTAATTATGCAAGAGACCATAACTAACATCATATATTTCCCAGCGGAAATTGTATTTCTTGAAAACTGAATCACAGTGAACATTGAAATACTAATCAGGAAATTTCCAATGCAACTGTAATCAACTGAAAGAAATGAATCTAGCTTTTATCTAGACTTCATTAGATTCAAACAGTAATCTAAATTGATCTTCAACAATTTAGCTCAACTTCGAAACTTCTGAATAATTCATTGTTTCAAGTCCAGTAAACAAATTGAAATCATACGCTAAATCTAATATAGGAAGAAAAGAAAATAAAAGAAAAAAATATAATACAAAAAGAGTCCTCGCCTCCCGTATGCTCTTAGTTTTTCCACGACCGATTCACCTCACTTTTCTCGAATGTTTCTATTTATAGAGCCCCAGAAGTTTGGGCCCTAAATTCGAGGTTACAATGTGAATTCCCAAAATTCTGGCCTAGATTGCATTCTCGGTCACGACCTGAAAGTGTTGTTGCGACAGAGTTTTAATTCTTTGTTGTAGGTCTTCACAGAACATGTAAGAGATTGTCTTAATAAGATTTTTGTTTCTTTTCAAGATATTCATTCTCATGAAAGTTTCCTCTGTCACGACATATCTTTCTTTGTCTCTTTAACACTTTGTCCTATAAGGTCTCATCATTCTATTCATTCTATGTCGCGACAATCTTATGTGTGTTTACTAGAACAGTTATGTTGCGACATTGACAATTGTGTTGCAACATTGTTTCTGTGCAGCTTCTTCAAATTTGTGTCGCGACCTAGTTTTTATGTCGTGACAACATTTTTGTTGGTTCTTGTTGCAACAATGTTTCTTGTATTGTCAGCATTTATGTCGCGACCAAGATAGTTTGTCGCGACAGAGTCTTGTCACCACTTAACCTGATTTCTTATTGCAACTTCATTTCGATCTTGCGATGTAGTCTCTTTGTGTTGTAGATGTTTTCTGTTGCGACCCAGTATGTTATGTCATGACAAGACTTTTTGTATTCAGCTCATTTTTCTATTGAGACCCAGTTTGTTATGTCGCAATAAGACTTTTCTTTCTTATGTGGGAATCTTTGTCGCGACATTGAAAAGTCTGTAGCGACCTTGTTTATCTGTGTTCAGTTTATTTCTGTGTCACAACCTTAAGATCCCTGTCGCGACATCGAAACCTCTCTTCAGCTTGAAGTATGTTGCAAGATTGAACTCTCTTGTTGCAACCAGGTAAGTTCACTAAGTCAGCATCACTTGTCGCAACTTTGTTTCTCCACAGACCGAAACTCCTTGGCTCTTCGTTGTCACAACATAGATTGTCTCTTGGTCGACAAAGGTCTTTTCTTCTCGGTGATTCTTTGTGTCTCAACAGTTTTTCCAAGTTGTAATAATCGTTGTCGATAGAGAAGATTTTGTCGCAGGAACATAGATTCTTCATTCTATTTTCAATATGTTGCAACATAAACCGATATATTGCGAGATTCTTCATGTATTTCTTAATTCTTTGTCGCGATAGAATTTCTATTTTCTTTTTGTTTCCAATGTCGCGTAAAGAGCTTATGTCGCGATGCTCTTTCTCGTGTTGACATCCAAATTTCATAAACCTTGTCACAACATTAATTTTCTTGTCTAAGTCAGGCTTCTTCCCATGTTCTTTGGCAGACATACTATCTTTTTGTCGCAATGCCAGCTCTTCTTCTATATTCCACCCTCATGTTGCGACAAGAGGACATCGTCGTGACAAATTTCCTTAGCCATTTGTTTGGACGTTTGTCGCGACACAAAGAACTCTATTGCGACAAAGACTTCTGCAATTGCATTTTCTCTCTTCTTTCTTGTTGAAATTTTCTCATTTTTGAATTAAAACCCGTAAACACAAAGTCAGGGGAATAATCCATGACTTGGCATTAAAATCGATCCTAATATACTAAAAATGTTTAAAAAATGGGATTAAAAATAGATGAGTTTAAGACTCATCAAAGGCTATAGTATCTGATGACTTCACATTTCCATAGGTTTTTTAAGTGACTTAAAGAGTAAAAGCTCACTTTTCAACTTTTATCTAAAATATGCATTCTAAGTGTTTGTTAAAATGTCATTTTAGGATCTCATCTTTAACATGTGTTTGGTATTCCTTTATTACAACATTCCACTAATCCAATTTTATAAGTTCGTTAATATTTAGAAGCTGTGAATCTCATGCTCTCAACCATAAACAAATATTAAATATGACAAAAGAACCTGCTTCCCTCAAAAGTACCTACCATACATGCTTTCCTCCTATTTTGGTGGATAAACATTCAAATAGATTGATAAACTGGTGATGACATTATCACTCTTAAGCTTAAAGAAAATGTAGAATGAGTCAATCTATGTAAATAAGACCCATTTTGAAATGAAGCTAATGCCTTTCACCATGTGTTTTTTGTATAATAAAAATAGCATGGTTCTAAGGAAGATGTGGCCAACATGAAAGCACCTTAGTTATTTATATCGAGGTAGGGATCTTGGTTGTTTCCTCTATTTATACGGTATGAATCTTGTTTATGTGGTTTTAAGGAATTAACCTTAGGGAAAGTAGAGTAGCATGTTAATTCAAACATGATTGACTTGCTTGAATGCTTAAGTTAGTAGGGCATGACATGAAAATTTTATGTTAATTTAATTTAACTCTATGAACTTATGTGTAATTTGACTATAGTAAAAATTTTTTTTTATTGTTTTCTTATCAAGTTTTTTTTTTTTTAAATCAATAACAGATTTACATTATGGTTTCCTCTAGTATTAGAAAGGAACCACATACTATTAGATTTAATTGTGATGATGAAGATTGCCAAATGTTGGAAAACCCTAGTTTTATGAGTAACACTAATGTTGATGAGAGTCATGACATTATTGAACCACAAACAAAAATGCCAAAACTTTGACCTCTGATGTGTGGAATTCTTTTGTGGAAATCGAGGTTGATAGCGATGACAAAGAAAAATGCAAATGCAAGGCTTGTGGGAAGAAATATACTTGCACAAGTAAATCATGAACTTTTCACCAAGCACGCGACATTCCTAAATGTCACATGGTACCTCAATTTCATGATGTAAGAGGGATGTTAATTGGATTGCGAAGGAAATTGAGGAGGAGAAATTTTGACTCTAAGATGAATCGGGAGATGTTATTTGAATTGATTATAGCACATGATTTGTAAGACCCGAGAAAATTCCAATTTTTTGAAAAAGGGTAAAATGGTCATTTTGGTAAAAATTCGAAAATTTTCTAGATCTTAGATGACAAAACGGATTTCACCGTTGGAATCGTCTCGCGAAATCTAGCTACCACGTTGAATTTCGTCGAATTCCAAGACAATTGGAATTTCACGTTTTTCGAGGCACCGGCATCGTGAGAGCCGCAAAACTGGCTTCCGAGAGACATGTGATATGACAAAAGTCATCCACTACATGTACCCATGTGACACATGTTGCATTATAAATGATGGAAATGGACGGCCTAGATAATGCCAAGTGTCAAAAATCTAGAAAAGGGACATAGATGGAATTATTTGAAATGTAATGATAATAAGACAAGGATGAACAATGTTCATCTTCTCCAAAAGACCAAAATCAGGCAGTAGCCGGAATGAGATGTAGGGGGTGAGGTTTGTGATTTTTAGAGAGAGAAGGCCAGACTTTCTCTCAAAAATTCATACCGCTCTAATCTTCTCAAGCTGATGGAGCAAGAAGCAAGTCGCTCTACGCAAGTAGGGCTACGTGTGGACACCGATTTGGTGGAGTTCCGACAACTCCAAGAGGTAGGGATCTTTTCCTACTTGAGTTATTCTTTGGCTAAGAACCATGTAAATGGTTAGGAATGTTATGAGGCTTGTTTTAGCCTTAAATTCAGTCTCAAAAGCTTTGAACCGAGTGGAGAAAATTCTTATTTGTGTAGTCATGAACAGTGCCACCAGAGTGTTTCATTGTTCACGTGAATAGTAATGTGAATTAAGTGTGATTTTTATGATGTTGAGTGATTCAAAATGAATTGCTTGTGTTTGCTAATTAGCTCATATGAGCTAATTTTGGTGTTATTGATGTGAAAATTGAATAACATGATTGTTGTGAGTAAATTATGTTAATATATGCATGTAAATTGTATTAGCATAAATTATTTGAATTTGCAGATAAGTATTCCATACGCACCTGCAAGCCTCGTAATATTGTAAGGTGTGAGTGCATGACATGAAATGAAACAAAATGAAAATGTTTTGAAAGGAATTTCAACTTAAGATTTTTCGAAGAATTGCTCGGGAGGGACGTCCAAATGTATCACTGATGAGGACCATGACCGGCTTTGGAGAGTTATCCAACAATTCGCCTGAGGGTAGTCCACGCTTCACCGAAATCCTGGCAGTAAGTTTCTCAAGAACAAAGAGCTTTTTGTTGTGAAAACCGGATGTTTTTATCAAGATATTGGCTTAGTATGCGGGCGAGTCGATGAGGACTCGAGACATGGGCTCGCATGTAGACATTCGAGTAGGTTCATGAAATTGCTTGAATGTGATTGTTTGGCCATGCATGTGCACTTAGGTGGGGAGTAACCTATGGTGGAAAATTACTTCTACCGGGCTTTTGCTCACATTGTTTCGAGGGATCACCATTTCTGTACGGAGCGATCTAGCAAGAGCACCCTGGCTGAAGCCGGCTGGAGAAGAAAAGCCGACTTGTGGCTTTGATTTTGTATAACATGTATTAGAATTGTAAATTTTAATATATGTTGAATTAAGAGTAATGTAAAAACTCTTGAACCATGTAGTATATTTTTGGTTGGGATATGTTTGTTGTGAGTATTAATGCAGGGGCCTAAGTAGCAATTTTTACTCATTTTAATTGTATATGAACCCGATGTGGTCATAAGTTGATTGTTGGGACAGGTTTGTACCTTGGGTAGAGCTCCCCGTACAAAGGAGACTCTACCCGATTTTCATGAGTGGTGTCAGATTCCCCGACATCCACGATTATTTCACAAGTTGACGGGTTGTCAACGGACCCCCGATTTTGGGGCGTCACATGATCTAGCTTTTAGAATTGTTGATTGAAAGGTGTTTAGGAAGTACAAAATTTTTTTGAATGAAGATTGTAAACGTATTTCCAAAAGACTGGCAAAATGTGATGTGATGAAGAAATATGAGATTGAAAAATAATTTTTGAAGTAACAATTAAACCAAATTTCTGGTAGAGTGTGTTATACTTTTGATTATTAGATAACATGCATCAATATTGGATATATATATCTTTGATTTCACATTATATTGATAAGGACTGAAAGTTAAAAAATAAAATTTTATTATTTGCTCACATGCAATCTCCACATAGTGGACATGATTTAGCATTGTAGGTCCTTGGATTTTAAAAAAATTGAGGAATAGAAGGAAAAATAACTTCCATTACTTTAAATAATGCATCTTCAAATGATAACATGCAAAACATGTTGAAAGAACACCTATGCTTGTCAAATAGCTTGTTACTTAATAAAGAGTTCTTTCATATTAGATATGCCTTCACATATTATCTTGACCTTATTGTTCAAGATGGTTTGAAGGTTGTTAGTGAGACATTGCATAAAATTAGACAAAATGTGCAATATGAAGGGCATCAGATAGTCAAAAGAAATAATTCTTTCAATGTGTTGAAGAAGTTGGTGGGATTGCCATATTAATTGGCTTGAGATCACGTTGTGTTACTAGATAGAATTCTATTTATGCAATGCTTGAGCGTGCAATCAATTATTGTCGGGCTTTTCATAGTCTGAGTTTGATTGATAAAAATTATAGGTGGTATCCATCTAACATGAATCCATTTAGAATAATTTCAATGAGTTAATTCTTGAAGCCATTTTATATAATGACCAATTTGATTTCAGATCATCATATCCTACTTCTAATTTGTATTTTGAGGAAATTTGGAGGATAGAGCTTCTCTTGATATCCAACTTGGCAAATGAAGATTTGTTGATTCAAAGTATGTGTTGTAAAATAAAAGAAAATTTTGATAAGTATTGGAGTAAATATAGTGTGGTTCTTGCATTTGGGGCTATTCTTGATCCAACCAAGAAGGTTAATTTCTTGAGGTATATTTATTCAAGACTTGACCTATGTGGCTATGAATAAAAATGGAAAGGGTAAAGAAAGTTTTGTATTCACTTTTTGAAGAGTATAGAAAACAAAGGTGCATCAACTAACTTTGCTAATTTTTTTATTTCTAATGTGAGTTAACCACTGGCACATTGTTAGAGGAAAAAAAGAAGTTGCCTACAAATGGTGTAAATTGTCTATAATGGAATGAATTTTCCTTTTTTTAATTACATATATTTATATTGTTTAATGAAATATTTATTTGTCACTTTATAGGATTTTGAAAATTTTGATTGCTTAGAAAGTAACACTATGGAAAATTTCAACTTGATTTATTTAAAAGAACCAAGAATCTTTTTTGCTCTAGAAATTTCATGTCCTTAGTTCATGTCTTCTTAGCTATTTTATCTACTTTGATTTCAATAAGCCGTGAAATATATACATGAATCGCTTTCTAGATTATAACTGAACCACATTTTTTCCGGATCTATCGCACATCAATAATTTGGAAAGCATTAAGTACACGTGTAATCAATAGATGACTTGGTGATGTATCGAGCATTCCAATAATTATCAGGGCATCTAACCCGGTTTTTTGTATTAGCTCATGCTTTGAACAAGCATAGGATTTTCAAAATGCTTGATGAACCTGTCAAAGCTCTCATATGTACACGTACTGATTACTTGGTTTGTTGGTAAGCTTAACTTTTTATCGAGTATATAATAAGTATTTTCTTTATACATTTACTTATTAACTTATGCGTATTTTATTTATAAATGATGATGATGATGATGACTCAACTAACATTGATGATATACATCTTTCTATTATGAGGTCAAATATTATTGTTGGAGATAACACAGACGAGGGTAAAGAATATGGGAATATTTCATTTGAAACTTTGGATTTATAGTTATATAGATATTATTTATTTGTTACTTTCTTGTTTTGGTACTTTGAATATTAACGTGTTTGTTAGCGTTATTTATTGAACTTTGACCTATTATTTTGTCAATGATTTGAACTTGATTGTGGTTGGTAATATTGTTTCATGACATTTTGAGGTTTTTATAAGAAGGCCATTTCATTGATGAATTATATTTATACTTTAGATAGTTTTGGTGTGTTTTTTTTTTTTTTTTGTGTAATGAAAAAGCATGCAAAATTTTTTTGGCTTGTTTTAGCCATGTCACATTGATAAGAATAAATTTTAATGTAAAAATATGATCAAGCATGCGCTTTTTGGCATGTTTACGCTTTAGTGGATAATAACATTGAATTAGATAAAAAAAAATCTATATGTACATATTTTTGGCATGTGTGAACATTTTTAGCATTTTTAGGATTTAGCCTGCTTTTGGTCTGCAACCATGTAGTGCTAGGGCTAGGCTTACTAATAATCGCCAAATAAAATGGGTCGGCGGCCGACCCATTTTGGCCCGTCGCTTGAGTGGGCTACAATGAGCGAGCCACCGCTTTCCCATCTCTAGTAATGACACTGACAATAGTTGTTACATTAATGCATAGTAGTAATGGGATTTGAGACCATATAACTTCAAATCTTCTATTGAAACAAAGTTTTTAATGTTAAAGCAACAACCCTTCTAGAACCTTCAAATCATATGAAGCTTGACAAAAGATTTTATTCTCCTCTTTACATAGAGTAAAACATGCATGTGAAAGATAAGTTCGATTTTATTCAAACCTTGGGCCTAATTCACACCTTAAGTCCATTTCCAAAAGGTATAGACGAGAATTTAGTCCATCATTTGTCTTATAAGGAATGTTAAGTAAGGTGCTAATGATTTTTTCATAAACATTTTTCTCTATTTACATTACATCTAAGTTATGATGAACATGTAGGTGCTTCCATTACTCAAGATCAAATAATGTAGACTTCTTGTTCCAAAAATTTGTAGTATTCACATTAAATTTATTTTAAGTTAACTTATTTTTGCTCCATGAATTACAAATAACATCATTTTTCCATAGAATTTCTGGCCAATGGCTATGTAGGTGGCCTAAACACTTGTTCAACATTAAATGCCTTCTTTTGATTTTTAAAAGGATGGTCGCGAGGAAGAAATCTTATATGATCTATATATGAGTTCTTTTTCTCATACTTCAATCTCTAATAGGATGTATCTTCCCCACATATAGGACAAGCAAAATATCATTTAACTGTGCAACAGAATAAGTTTCCACATGCAGGAAAATCATTAATTGTCCACTATAGAACATCTTTTAATGTGAAAAACTCTTGTTGATGCATAATAAAACATTCAACACCTACCTCCCACAACATTTTTAAATCATTTAATAATGGTGCTAAATAAACATCATTATCATTACAAGGTTATCGTGGACCTAATATTAACAAAGATAACATCATAAACTTCCTTTTCATACACAACCAAGGAGGAAGGTTATAAATAACCATTACAATAGGCTAACAACTATGTTTATTACTCAATGAACTGTGAGGATTTATGCCATTTGCTGAGATGAAAAGTTTAAGGTTTTTAGGTTTTGAACCAAAAATCAGGTCATCTTATGATTAATTACCTTCCATGTGATGGGAGTCGAATGGATGACACATTTTGCCATCAAATTCTCTTTTTTAAGCTTGCCATTTGAGGTATTTTGCAATTTTTAGGGATCGAAAAAACCTTTTAAATCTTTGAATAGGTGGTAAATAACATATTACTTTTGAAGACCTCTTTCCTTTTTAATTTTCAGATTATTCGACTTCCACCTTGAGGTGCCATTAGTAGATTATGAAAATGCATTTTTCAAATTCATTCCTATACAATGTGCAATCATTAGGATGCTAATATTTTTCATATTCCATTTCTAATGCATTCAATGTCCTTTTGCTTCATACATAAGCACAAGAACTCATTGTTTACAAACAAATATAACTTCACACTTTAAAAGTTTAGAAAGCTTTTATCGGACCATCTATATTAGCCTTCAAGTTGTATAGTTTGACTAATGCAAACAACTTTGTAAAACTTTACAACTAGGATGTTTATGTTTTTATTGTGACGCCCCAAATTGGGTCCCGTTGACAACCCGTCAACCCGTGAAATTCCTGTGGATTTCGGGTGACCCGATACCACACTATTGTGTCCCAATTATAGGGATCCATATATTAACAAAAATCGGGCAGAGTCTCTTTTATTCGGGGAGCTCTATCCAATATACAACCTGTATAATAGTATAATCATAACCCATACAGGGTCTCAACAGAAGTAGTATTGACCCCACAGGGTCCATCTGTCCATATCCTTAATATATACATCCATTTACCGGGGCCCATTCATTCACATTTAAATCTAAAATATGAAAATAAAACGCTTAATTATAGCCCGTAAGAGTTAGATCACGACTCTCTTACCATAATTACATACCCGACTATTTAGACAAAAGTCTCAAAAGAATTTAGTTACAATCCTTTTATACAAATATTTTTTACAAAAGAAATACCAAGGCCACACATCGGCTTCCTTCATAATCACGACCTCGTAGGAGCGTCGTCTCTCTGTACACCACCTATACTTGAAAGGGGGTCCTACGACAAGGGTAAGCAATGCCCAGTAGAAAAATTCTCCTACAAGGGCCCTCCCCGACTAAATGCACATGCAATGACATACATACATCAAACCACATTCCATTCAAAAAATGCAATCCTCTTTGGAATATTTCATGTCATGCATGAGATGAGACTCCTTATGCCCATAACCCGAGTCCTGGCTCATTCCCTTCACACATGCAATGCCATAGAAACCCGGGCCATTGGTGTTTCACCCAATGACTCAACCCATTGAACAACCCTCCAATGTTTATTCAAGTTTAGCAAATCCCGTGTGTTTCTGTGGGTGGCGAATTTCCGGGGTCTCACCGTAGGCTTCGTACACCTTCCGACACTTTCGCGAACTTACATCGTCGGACGCATATGTCTAACTGAGCATAAATTTGGGTCTTTCACCCTGGGGCGGGGGGGTGGGGAGTGTGAATCTGCCCCATCTTGCTTCACCCAAACACACAAAATTTATTATTATTATTTTTATGCACCCATGGGTCTCAATTTTGGACGTTGTCCTAATTTTCGAGCTCACTACACATTCAACAATAATGGTGAATAACCAATACCATGCACCTACACCCGACTCGACGCGATGTGACTGTGCATATGAAATGCAATCATGTCATTTCATGCTATGTCATGTTACATACAACATTTATAAATTCCGGATAATTACATTTTCTACATATAATTTCCATTCATCACAATTTCCATGTTAATACATCACGCAAGCACATATTAACATGATTTTTACACACAACAAAGATGTTATTTATTTTAAACAATAACACAAAATGGACAAAATCTCTGACCACATAAACAAGGAACCTCTTAGTCCCTTCACGGCCATGAACCCTTTTTGGTTCTATTCATCAACAAATTACTCTGATACCGAAAAACTCAACAAACCCGAAACATCGTCCCGGATTAAACTAAACCTCAACCTAGTTCGACCTGCCTGAAACAGCTCGAAAATTCCTAAAAATTTACACCTCGCCCCAAAAATTTGGGATTGAAATTTACGGCCTCTCACGGCCTTTAAGAAAATCCCAAGCCATTAAATGACCTTTAGGCTAGAAATAACCAAAGTAGGAAAATTCCCTACCTCGTGGAGTTTGACGAAACTCCAAGATTTTGGTACCCATGCGTAGCTCTCGATGCGTGGACTGACTTTACCTTTTGCTCCGACGAAAACCTACGGTCCGATTTCCGTAGATCTTAGAGAGAATCGAAAAAATCTTTTTTTCCTTTCTCTCTCTCTCTCTTCTCCTTTCTCCCACACACCCCACTGTGGTTTTTTTTGTGCAAAAAAAAATGGCCCTTTTCCCTTTTTGACTTTTCTTAATTTTTTTTTCTTTTCTTTTCCTTATTTTCTTGTTTTATTCCTCCACTTGACACTTGGCTCAATATGAACCATTCATACAAGTGCACCACATGTAATGCCATGTGTCCCTCCCCTAAGGTGCCATTTGGCATCCACAGGATCATGCCATGTTTCACCCGACACCCAATGCTTTGAAAAACGTGAAATTCCGATTGTCTCGGAATCCGATGAAATTCGACGGGGTAACTAGATTTCATGAGACAAATTTAATGCTGAAGTCCATTTCATCATCCAAGATCTCGAAAATTTTCTGCCAACCAAAATTACTGTTAATATTTTTCGTAAAATTGAATTTTTCCTGTGTTTTACATTTATTGTCACGCCCTCGGAGCCCCCTACTCCGACCCGAATGGCGGATCCGACCGAGTTCGGGACGCGAGACCATATACTGGGACTCTTTACCTGCTTAATTAGACATTGATATATCCAAGTCTTATAATATATCAACATCATATACAAAAATCCAAAATAAAACTACCACCGTAGTGGAGTTTACAGTGTCTCACATATACATTACTGAGTCCCATTACATATTCAAAAACTATACATTTACAATTATCGATCGTGAGTGAACCTACAATGATGAACCCTCTAGTCGCAGGTTGGCCCCAAGAATGCGGAAGTTCTCGACGCTCTTCTGTACTCTACACGGATTAAAACCCGTGCTAAGCTTTACGCTTGCTGGAAACATATAATATGCATGTACAAGTTCGTGTTTAGCATATAACAATAACGTATATTGGAAATTACATGCATGCATATCATAGATTTATACAATTACTTATGCTTATTCTTATATATAAGGGCCGTAGGTACTACATATATTCATTGTACGTATACCCGTAGGGTACTACTAGACTGACATCAGACACAGACTTATATTTATTCAGTCTCCCGTAGAGTTACAAAGAGCTTACTCATATTCAAATACCGTAGGTATTACGTGATCGTAATCCATGTACACCTTCATTTCCTCTTATTCATTATTCGCTTATGATCATATAATTATGGGAATACCTAGACCAATAATAATAATGAGTAAGACACGCGACCATGAGTATCCGAAGATACTCGATGCTTCTCGCGTCAGAACATCAGCGTGAGTGCCAAGGCATCGACAGAGAGTGCCGCCGCACTAATCGAGTACCATACTACGTGCCAAGCACCATCGAGGGCCGCCGCACTAATCGAGTACCGGTACTAACGTGTCGGGCATCGACGTAGAGTGCCGCCGCACTAATCGTAGAGTACCGGGCACTACACAAAATGGGGCACGACTGTGAGAGTGCCGTCGCACTAATCGAGAGTGTCGTGTCATTTAATAATCGGCTCCTAGGCATTTTATAATTATATGAATTCCATAACTTACTATTTTATAATAGGGCATTCTTAGCCATATTACGTGTTCTCGATAAGATCAGACATATAATCGGTAAAGTAAGATGCGTGCATAATCACGCCTTATTCATGTGTATTACTCTTCTATGAATCTACTTTACCCAGGAATTGGAATTGATCCAATCGGATCATCCAAACTAAAGTTATGGCATTTTCATGCCAACTGGTCATTTTACCGATTTAACCCGAGGGACAGTTGAAATACTGACTTTCCGGGGTCTTAACTTCATATTTGGCACTATCTCTTTGTACTCATTTAAAGCTAAGGTGCTAAGGGTTCTATTCCAACTGGAATCACCCAATTCGGAGCACCGAAACTCAGGTTACGTCCGAAACAACTCGACTAATCTATGATCAATCAGGCAGGAAAAGATTTGCACATACCTACTTTGAGTGAATTTTTAAGCTATCTAGAAGCAGAATTTGGAGATACCTATTGAATATGCTTGGTTCTCATTGAAGTCTATTTTAATTGGCCACTAATCACTCAAATCCTGATAAAGAATGATGTTATGGCCAAAATACGAAAACCGGTCATCAGAAAACCGCATCAGATGTGCCCGGTACAAGCCTGCTGTACCGTACAACTCGCCAAAAATGACCAGAACCGAAATTGTACCGGTACAAGCTCAAAGTGTACCAGTACTAATCCCTCGAAAATGCCCAGAATGGGTATTTTCTCCCCTTTTTCATACACTTTCATCCTTAGATCACTCCTAATGCATCCTTCATCAAAACTAACATGAAATCCCTCTCTACAACTCCACAAACACTTTTAAATTTCAAAAGAATCCTAGGGTTCATACCAAATTTCACCCAATTCTACAAAACCTTAGACTTTTGAAGGATTCCATCTCTACTCCTTATCAACTAGGGCTTTTCAACCAAAATTTCTTAAACTGAGTTAGAATGTTTGCCTAGCAAAACCCTAGAGAAGGGAACCATATTAATGTCCAAATGAAACCCTAGCAATCCATACCCAAGAAATTCTTGTATCAAAATCATGCTAGAATCCCTAATGTCCATACAAAATTCATAACAAAGTCAAGCATCCTTACCTTGGCTTGATCTTCTCCTTCCCCTTCTTCTCCTTCCTCTCTTCTCCTTCCTCTTCTTCTCCTCCCCGTAAGCAACCTTGTTTGGAGACCAAAAATGCATTTTTGGTCTCCCCACCCCTCTTTATAATTAATTATTCATTTAATTACATTTTATCCTTTCACTTTTTAACTATTTGTATTACAATTTTCTAAAATTGTATTTTGGCCTTTAATTTCATAATCCATGTCTTTGATACCCTTTTGGCAAATCACACTTTTGCCCTTATAATTTGTACAACTTCCTGTTTCTAAGTTTTCTATATTTTCAAGCAGCTTAATTTACGGTACTTTAATTTATGCCTACAACATACCCTAATCATGCTGAAAACAACTAGGTATACTCGGGTATTACATTTATAGCCTCTTCAAGTATCGTTTTAAACATATCTGAGTTATTTTGACAATATCATGTGCAACTTGAATAATTTTTATTGTATTATCCAAATTTATAAATGGAAATCTATTATAATGTTCTGCTCTATTAGCTGATGACCTACTTAGAGCAGTCTCCATGCCAATACCATTGATGGTAACTCTGTTCCATGCAATTGGTGATAAAAAAATTACAAGAATTAAACGTAAAATGAAAAACATCAATATATTAAATAAAAATAGTGCCGGGAAGATTACAAAACCAAATCCTAAACAATGTTCATACCCCGGGCTACATCATAGCCCTAGAAAAGAAAACTAAAACACAACTACACTAGAAACAATGCAAAAACTAATAAAAGACATTATAAAAGGGAAAGAAGCATGTGATGTAGTCTTGGGATCATCCCCTAGGCTCTCCCGAGGAGGCTCCAATCTCCAAGGTGTCAACAACCCTAGAAATTATGTTTATGGTTGCTTTTATAAGCTCCTAAGGTTCCAGGGGCGTTTTTGTCCTTTAGGTCGAGGTTCCCCACTTTTGAGAAAGTCAACTTGAGACATTTCACGTGTTGCCCTTTTAAAACTTCCATTTGTTTTTTATTAATTCGCAATTTTCGTAGTGGCTTTATTTCGAAGTCACCTAAAGTGACTTCAAAACTGGGCAGAGAGGGGGTGATAACACTTTGAAATTTTCAAAGTGACTTTTCCCACTCTTCTTAACTTCCAATGCCATAACTTCTACATGAGACTCCAAATTGGACAATCTTGAGCTCTATGGAAAGCTTGAAAAATTTAGAATCCATCTATGCCAAAAGGAGAGTCATGAGAGATTATCATACTGATGAGTATACTTTATACTCATTTTATCCCTACGTTTTACTTATATTTTTAGTAGTTTTATTATATGAATAAGTGATCTAATGCTCTAAATGTTCAATTTTGTGATTAGGTCATCCATGAGCCAATATGGAGCAAAAACAAAGAGATAAAGCCTAAAAACCAGCTATCAAGTTTTTGGCTTCGTTGCAGGCGAATTGGTATTTTTATTAATATTTATTTGAAATAACTTTACTTTACTTTGGATATAGTTAGTCTTGTTTTATTTTCCTTTTTGTCCATTTTACTTTTGAATTTTAATTTTTGTTTTATAGGATTTCAATCACAATGGATCCTATCATCGAGTTGACAAATGCATTGGCTCATCTTTGAGCAAGAATTCAAGAATGCGCAATCGGGTCGATGAACATCAAAGAATAGTGACAACTCAAGTGCAAAGTCAAGTGTGGCAACCATATGCATCAATGGATTATGCTCAATATGGAGGTACCAAATACTTGAGCAATCATAATTTTGGATGGGGCCACAACCCAAACACCTCATGGAAGACAAGCTATACCATTCTGCATACTCCACAATTCCAGAGATCGATCCTAGAAGAAGCTATGGATGAATTAAGAAGAAATCAAGCTAAATCTACCATGGCACAACCTAAATTTTCAAGATCAATGGCTGAAATGGACCACTCTCAAGTTGGGTTGCCCAGATTTCTTGATCCAAATGAGATAAGTCAACCTCTACAAGAGAGAATGACAAGCTGTGAGGGCAGCCATGGTCGACTGAAAAGAGTTCATGCTGAATGCGCAACATCTCAAGTTCAATTCATGGAATGAACAAGGGCTAATGTTCAAATTCAGCCTACACCATTCCAGAGCTTGAAAGAAGAGATAGCTTCAAAGGCCACTTCTTATACTCAACTTGGATTTGAGAAAGAACAACCTAAAGAAGAGGAGAGTATGAGTATAGAAGAACTAGTGGTAAAATATATGAAAGAACAAGAGAACATGGCTACAATGTCCTTTGAAGGACAACATGAGAGTTTGCCATCTACTCTTGGGGTGAATATAGAAGAAGAAAACTTGAGATACAATGAAGAAATCAATTATGATAATGAAGAACTTGAGAAGTTTCAAATAGTGGAGAATGATGCACAAATTTTTGAAACCTTAGTCATGGAAGGAAGATGAGCCAACTTCGTAATCATATGAAAAGACAAATGATGAAGTTGTGAAGACTATTCCGCAGATGACTTTTTTGATTCCAAATTTGATGAGGAAGCAAAAATGAGAATAAAACCCCAACTTCCAAGGTGGATGGGTACATCATTCACTTGAACAACAAATTAAGAGGAATCAGTTTAAAGAAAAAAAATGAAAAAAAATAGAAAATATAAAAAAAATAATGATCTTGGAAGATTATGTGCTCAAGTTGCTGATTGAGCACAATTATCGCCTCTTAGAAAAGGATGGAGGCTTTTAATTACCAACATATCCGTAGCTACAGTCTAGCTTCACTAAAAACGAGCAATCTTCTAGAGGCAACCCAAGTTCAAAAAGTTTCCTTTTCCCTTTTCTTTTTTTTTTTAGTTACTTTTTAAGTTTGTTTTTGAATAAATGTTCTTGCTTGATCTTATGTTTCTTAGTGTTGTTTTTCAGGTTTTTGGAGTTCAAAGTTGGTTAGCGGAGGTGGAGTAATCTTGAAAAGTTGAATTTATTGTATCTGAGGTTCAAAGAACAAAAATTGAACAAGGAAACCGCCTAGCATCCTCCCTCATTTCATTCCATATATGCTTCCATATTTCTGCTTCCTCCTCATTTGGAACTAAAGTCTAATCCTTTAGCATCTTTGCCTCCAAAGCAAGCCATATTCATCAATGGAGCAACTTCTGAGACTTGATCAACCTCAGTGAGTACTCATTATCCAGCCTTGCTTTGTTCTCAATATCAGGACAATGTTTAATTCAAGTTTTTTTGGGGGGGGTGAATTCAATTTTTTTCAAAATCCAACTCAGATCTCCTACCTATTTTAGTTAGTTATTGCTTTATTTGTTTAGGTTGTTTGCATGAGTTTTTCTTTCTTTCTTTTGTTTGTTTCATGTTTCATATGAGCGAGTTTGATGCCTTGTTGGCTTGTAGAAGGTCATTTTGAACACAAACATTTGAAAAAGGGCAAATGCAAAGTGGATTGGACCCTTAGGTTTTTAAATGATTTGGAATTGTGTGTTGCTCGGTAAGGGTGACTTTAGCTTATTCACTCCTCAGGTTTCCGCCAGCTATTTCTCAAGGAATCTATCACACACACACACACACACACACACACACACACACACACACACAAACACTTTTGGTCTCCATTGGATACGTTGGTCCCGAACCCTTTGTTTTGAATCCAACTAACCTCGGGACTTCTAAATTTCCACCTAAGTGATGAGACACCTAATAAAAAAGAGGATTTCCATCGAGCCCCAACAAAAAAAAAATATATACAAAAACAAAAGAAAAAATGAAAAAGAAAGATAAAAAGCAAAAGAAAAGAAAAATGTCAAAAATAAGTATATGAATAAGAATAAGCGGGATCATCCAATCGAATCCAGGCACGCTTGAGGGGCCTTTCAGCCTAATGCTCAGCCAACCGGCCGGGGAGTCATTGACTTCATTGCCCGCTACAGGGGACAGAAGATGGATCCTTCCCACAACTTAGGACCTTTGAGTTTGGTTGAGTGTTCGGGGTGAAGTTTGAAGAGAATTTAATGCCCGGTGCCCTTAACCAACTGGTGGGGAGTCACCAATGAATCCCCGCTACATGAACACTCATCTAAAACTTCTTGGAACTGGTTTTCTTTCATTTTTTAGGTATTTTGGTATGAATAAAAAGGATGTGGTGCGTTCTTATCCTTTCTTAGTTAGCTTCTTCCAAATAGCCGAGCTGAGCTTAAGTTTCGGGGGTACTGTAATCTTGCTATACATCGGAGATCATGCTATTACCTACACTTAGTTTCCTGGGAAATGTCACTTAGGACTCAGTTGATTTGCTTTGCTCACTATGCTTCGCTTGCCATGTTCCTTGGGGAGAGTTTAAAATTGTAAGGATCCTAAACTTTGGTTGAAAATGCTAATATTGCTAACTTATGTTCATAGTGATTCTTCCACTTGGCATCATGTTATCATACTCATCTCATTGTTTGTTAGTTCGTGTCATTTTTAATTTTTTTTGTTTTTTTTTGAGTTAGTTTCTTGCTTGGGGACAAGCAAGAATTTTAAGTTTGGGGGTGTGATGAGTATACTTTATACTCATTTTATCCCTATGTTTTACTTATATTTTTAGTAGTTTTATTATATGAATAAGTGATCTAATGCTTTAAATGTTCAATTTTGTGATTAGGTCATCCATGAGCCAATATGGAGCAAAACAAAGGATAAAGCCTGTAATCAGCAAACAACACATGCAAAGAACACCATCAGTTTTCGATGTTTCAGTTGCACAATGATCCCCAATTTCTACAATATTGATATGGATAAATAGGAGACTTCTCGGGATTTCCAAAGAGACCTATTCACTCCATTTGGACTTCAAATGACAAAGTTATGACTCTTGGTAGTTGAAGGAAGAAGATAAGAGAGTTGAAAAGTTACCAGTTGGGGAATTTTGTACATTCAGTATTTATAATGATTTCCAAAGTGTTTTTCCTTGACATATCTAGATTCTACACTTCAAGATATTTCCAACGGTACCAAGAACACCCAAATCGGAGTTCAGATAACAAAGTTATGGCCTTACGAAGTTGGAGCAAAAACATGGGACTGCGCAACATCGTGATGTTGAGAACCAACGTCGCGACGTTGCAGAGAGCTGCAGAAACGCAGCATCCCGACGTTGCGATGTTGCTGCATGACGTCGCAACGTTCAGGGTTGATTTTGGATATATTTTTAGCCCATTTTGAGCCGAAAATTATGGGTTTTAAAGCTCAAAACCCTAGAAACAACGGTTGTGATGATTTGGGACAAATTTGGGTGTTTTTAGGAGAACAAGCTCCCTTGGGTGGGAACACCTTAGTATTTGCCTCGAGAGATTTCTAGGTTCATTCTTTTGAAAAGGGTGCCAACACTTGAGGCAGTTAAGAAGATAATTGAGGAGAAATATGAGCTTCAACGCCAAATTTGTTTTTCTCTTTCCTTTTCCTTTTTTTTTTTTTTATGGTTGTATTTAATTTCACTTATGTTTTAGTTAGTTTAGGTTTAGATGTAGCCAAAGACATGTTTGTATGAATCTCTCCTAATTTATATTGATTGATGTTTTATTTCATATTTATGTTGAGTATTTCATTTGGATCTTAATGCTTGTGGGTATTTGGCCAATATTTTCATGAATTGTGGTTTGTTTCAAAATCTGAAAAGTGAGAGTTAAAATTAGACTATGGATGATTTACCATCTAATTATTATGAGATAGAGATATACATATTAGGTGTGGTGCATACATTTATAGGTTCAATGTATCCTTAGTTATGATGGTTTGAGGCGTAGGATGCGGTATAACCTTTCTAAGGATACAGGGGATGCTCTGAGAGAGATTCGAATATACATTAGTGAAATTAAGCATCACTACGATGAAATTCGATCATCGATTAATTAGGTTAGGAGGTTCATATATCATTGCTTAGTGTGAAATCTATGCCCTAAGGCTTTTTAGTCTTTATACAGTCATTCTTGCATGCCTAGATTAGTTAGTATCTTGAGTTTTTTCTATAGATTTTCTTCAACATTCAGCATAGGCAGTTGGTATGACCAGATTTTTCCGTGGAAATCCATATACCGCTATTATTATACATTTATGAGCCACTATAGATTATACACATAAAGGGCATATATATTTTATATAGCACAAATCGGCTTATCAAGTTTTTGCGCTATGTAAAATGTGTACGCCTATGTGTGCAAGTGCACGCATCGCCTCAAGTAATATAATGATAAGTGAGTATCGTTTCCACGGAGAATTGGGTTACTAAGTACCAACTCTAATCTAGCCTATGCTTTATTTGGATGTTGGAAAATCTATAGAATCTAGATATGTTAAGGAAAAACACTTTGAAAATCATTATGAATACTGAATGTGCAAAATTCCCCAACTGGTAACTTTTCAGCTCTCTTATCTTCTTCCTTCAACCACCAAGAGTCATAACTTTGTCATTTGAAAACCAAATGGAGTGAATAAGGTCTCTTTGGAAAGCCCGAGAAGTATCCTATTTATCCATATCAATATTGTAGCAATTAGGGATCATTGTGTAGCTAAAAACATCAAAACACAATAATCGGCCACAGATGTGTTTGCTTTGCTAATTTTTGGCTTTATCTCTTGTTTTTGCTCCATATTGCCTTCATGGATGACCTAATCACAAAATTGGAACATTTAGAGCATTAGGATCACTTATTCATATACTAAACTACTAAAAATATATAAAACATAGGGATAAAATGAGTATAAAGTATACTCATCACATACAGTTAAATTTTTTTCTAAATGCATTTAATTACATACAAAATCACATAAACTCGAGATATTCATTAGTTTCGTGCTTAGGAATAAAACAAGGAGCTAAATCAAGGGTTTAGTTGTGATAACTGATAAGTACTCAAAAAGGGTTCAAAATATATATGTAAAAACACGTTATTTGAGCGCTCATCATCTGTATTACCCAAGACGCTGTTTTTAATAATAATGGTATTGTGGCACAATCTAATAAACTGAAACACTACTAGAAAAGAAAACATAGAGAACGGAAGTGTTACCTTTTTATGTGAGATATTTAAGAGAGATGGTACGATTGTGGGGTAGATTATTCATAACATCTTAGTATGCTTTAGACAAATGTGAGTGTTTTTGAATTAAGCCCTTAAAAGAAAGATATGATGTAACAAAAAGTATACTTTATTGTCCCCTTAATATCACTTTTATGTATTGATATATAAAATTGAGTAAAGCTAATCACCCTAAATTTACTTTGGCGACTAAATTGAATAATCGTGAAATTATCGACAAACTTATTCCGTTGCAAATTAAATTTTTCGTCGCTTATATTTAACCATTTGTTGATGATAATTACAATAGTAAATATCCGTTGCCAAAAATTTTTTTGTGACGGATTTAATCGGTTACAAAATTATTGTTGTCTTATAAATATAAAAATATTTATGATAAATAAGGATCTTTACATTAACAAAACATGCATATATTTTTTTAGTTTCAGATGTATTTATGCAAAACTTATTTTTTGTTTAAAATTTTTTATTTATTTAAAAAATAATGGTATACATAAAAATGAATTAATACTCATCAAATTATTGATAAAAATTATATAAAAAATAATAGCAAAAAATTTATAGTTGTTTTGTTTAAAAATTGAAATTTGTATGATTTAATTTTTGGCATCCATTCATAATATTTAGTATTTAAAAGGAGATATTATAGAAATTTACCTATTTTTAATATATTTAATAAAATATAAAAAAATTATGATAGGTGTATAAATATGTTTTATTTTAGGGGTAATTGATAAGAATAACCAAAGTTTGACCTGGCCTTTCTTTTAATTGATCCCACCTAGTGCTTTAACTAGGAATAACTTTAAGTTTTGGGGGTCCCATATTGTATCGGTCTCATAAGTACGTGGGTGACCAAATAAGGAAGTTAAAATTCATCCTACATGGTCATTCTCTCATCTCTTATCACGTGTCAATATATACTGGATTCTAAAATATTTTATTTTCTAAAAAATATTTCCCTCTATTTCTCCTCCTCCACCTTCAACCTTCAACCCATCCCCACCCCCTCTCTCCTCTCTTTCTCTCCTTCTCCACTAAGGCTCCACCCCCTTCTCTCCATCTTTCCAATGACTTCCTTCTCTTTCCCCTTAGATTCCTTCTGGATATCAATACTTTCCACAAATTTCTTGATCAGTAGATTATTTCTCATTACCGCTCAACCAATATATGGATTTTTCCAATGATTACCACTTGTTCTTTTTGAGATTTTGCTCAGAAGAACCGGGTTGAGAATATCAGAAAGAGGGAAGAAGATAGAGGTGGGATAAAACTGATATTTTTTTTTAAATTATAAATAATTTGGGAGCCGATGAGATAGTGACACATATGGGGATAGAGGAAGGAGAGAATGCATGGGGGGTCAAACTGATTTTTTTAAACAAATAAAAATTTTGAGGCCAATTAAATAGTGACACAGGACATTATTTAACCTACTAAGTCAGTCACTTCTGGTCGGGGACCAATAAAATATGGGACCCTCAAAACGTGGGATTATTCATAGTTAGACATTAAATGAGACTAATTAAAGAAGGCTAGCCAAACTATGAATTATTCTTATCAATTACCCTTTTAATTTAAATATTTATAGTTCTATTCATAAAATTATATTTATTTATGTTTAATAATTACATTAAATTTATAATAATTTAATTTAATTTCATATATATATATATATATATATATATATATATATATAGCATATATATATATATATATATATATATATATAAATTTATTGTCATTAATATTACAAATAATTAAGCTAACCTAGTGGCAAAGAACTTAGGAACAACATTAATTTAAGTTATTATTCAAAAGTAGTAAAAAGCTTAAGATTAAAGTATCATCCAAAACTAGCAAAACACAACACCAAAAATATAAGAAAATCAAGATCATGAAATGGTTCTAAATTTTTTTTATTGAATTTTAATTATTTATATTTTTAGACTAATTAAATCTGTTGGGAATAACAACCGCCTGTCCATTGGATAGTCAATCGCAAGTTCTTTATTGGGGTAATGGAAATTTTCCATCGAGAGACTTTTGCCGACACTTCTTTCCTTGACTGCTATGCATCGAAAATATATGTCGCTAAATGTCTATTCCAATAGTATATATCAATCAAGGAAAGTGATTTTTCTTGTGGTAGATAATGATTTGATCGTTCAACCTTGATGGGGTAAAAAACAATATGTGTACAGGCCTAGAGCTTAGTTTCAGGCATGTTCAAACATCTCGCCATGGGGCGGAGTTTGAGGCATGCACTACAAAGAAGCTCGACCTACGTGAAGATCCTACCCATGTCAAAGTACACGGGCCCAAGCCCAGAATTGAAACTACCATGCCAGGTAATCAAGTGATATGGGGGCCCAAAACTCAGGTGAAAGGAAAGTGGCCTGGGGCTCCATGATCCGCGCCCATGGATTAGAAAGAAGGGGATCTAAAAGTGCCTCCAATCTCTATGATCCGTGCCCCAAAGAAGGATCTTACATGATCACGACTCCTCCATTATCCCTTAACAATCGGTCCATGATAAGGAAAAGGAAACTCCTCACCCAATGGGAAAGATACCGTATCACCATCTAACAAGGAAAGTAATCACTATTTCCCCTTATAAATACCGATCCATTTTACCACAAAAGGTATGCGTTGAACTCGCCGCAGGCAATTAATCTTTTTCTTTCCCTTAAAGAAAGGACTGACTTAGGTATCGAAGAGGCATCCGACACACCCCTGCCAGATCACCTTGTTTCTCGCTGTTTTCAGATAACGCGATCGTAGATCGGGCGATCTACTTCCAACGAATCCAACCCGCTCTAGTCCAATACCGATAGAAAAAGCACCATCAGTTTGGCGATATCTGTAGGAACGATTGTTCCTTTACAAATAAAACTGAATTCTCAATGATTAATTGTATCGACCAAAACATGGAAAGGTGAGTCACGCCTAACCCCCTGTGATCTGAAGACCGCAGGCGACCTAGATAGCCACCACCAAGAGACGCTCTCTCAGTAACCACAGTTAATACTAACGCAGATGCAGGCACTCCATCTCACTCCAACCAAAGATTTCCGGCTGAGACTCGAGGAACTCATAAGACAAATGTAACACCCACAAAAAGAACAACACCACAACGTTCCTCGAGACGTTGACGAAGAAGGAGAAACTAGCTAAGCCAAGGAGCATGATCCCTACAAACCCCTCGGAGAGGATCGCAATGAGGGAGTGCCTGGTAGGAACAACAGAGGCAATGGACCCATCCTTTATCAACAAGAGATAGGGGAACGATCATGGGAGTAGCGTTTCTGAGACATCCAACAACAACCAAATTGGCCATGAAGGAAGCCGGTAGGCGGACGAGTTCTGGGCCTCCATGGATGCCGGTGCAACAAATGCTAATCCCCGCTCACGACCGGGTACTACACTTCCCCTCTCCCCAAATGGGGTTCAAAATGTTTCAGATCAAAATGTTTGACGAAACAAAAGATCCTGTAGACCATCTCAATACTGTAAGAATCAGATGGAGCTACATGGATACCAGGACCCCGTGAGATGCAGAGCCTTCGCTATCACCCTAAAAGGCCCGACGTTGGCCTGGTTCAACAGACTCCTGCCATCGACAATCTCATCCTTCAGAGAGCTATCCATCGCGTTCATCTCCCATTTCATCAAAGCACAGACATACAAGAAGCCGAACTATCACTTATTGATCATAAAGTAGAGCCCACAAGAGAACCTGAGGTCCTACGTCTAGAGGTTTAAAATTGAAATTCAAAGGTAGACATCCCTGCATTTACAGTTTTCCATCACCGCTCTATCGCGGCCAGCATGTCGTAAAGACCCGATGTTTTCCATCTCAAGGAACCCGGTGCAAACATAGCTGAGGTGCTCACCAGCGCAGAAATACATAAAATGACGCAGGAAGCCCTTCTATTTGCTGAAAACTTGCTCTCACAAGAAAAGTTTATAGTGCCAGGGCGAGAAAAGCAAAGAACGATGCCCCAAGAGACGAGGAGACAAGGATAGATCCCCACGAAGGGACAGAGAGAACAAAGAGCGGTCTCCAAAGAGACGAGGCAGCGTCAGGGACTGGTTGGGCCCACCTTAGCCCGAGTTACAACAGCGATATCCACCCTAGTAATTCACCCCCTTGACAGCCTCGGTATCATAGGTCCTACGCGAGGTGCAGCACAAAAAGTTTTTAAGGTGGCTGTCTCAAATGAAGACAGACCCAACAAAAAGAGACTCAACCAAGTATTGTGAATTCCATATGGATCACAGGCACCAAACAGATGATTGCATCCAATTGAGGAAGAAAATTGAATACCTGATCCGACGTGGACATCTTCGGGCGCCAGGCCTCGTATGTCGAGACCGTGCACCGCCCCATCACCTCTTCAACCAGCTCCAACTTAACATAAGCAACCCTTAGGAGAAATTCATGTGATATCTGGGGGATTTGCGGGGGAAGGGGAGTCCAGCTCAGTCCGGAAGGCTCATCTATGCAGCATCAGATCAGAGGAGACACTAGAAATACAAGCCGTATCCAAACTCACTCAACTCGACACTACCATAACCTTTTCGGACTCTGACATGGAAGGCTGCCAGCATCCCCATGACTATCCACTGGTAATAAGGGCCATCGTAGCTAACAAAACAGTACACAGGGTCCTAGTCGACAACGAAAGCTCAGCCGACATCATCTTCGTGTCAGCCTTCGATAAAATAGGCATCGGAAGGGAGAAACTAGAACCGGTCAATGCCCACCTACGGGGATTCTCTGGAGAAAGAGTAAGCAATCAGGTCAATATAACTAGTACTCACTTTAGGAGATCCCCCGTGCCAGGCCATAACGGTCGTAAGGTTCCTCATGGTAGATGCCCCATCAGCTTATAACATATTATTGGGCAGACCCTCCCTCGATGCCATAAGGGTCGTCCCTTCCGCCTATCATATAGTTATTAAATTCCCCACTATGAATGGGGTAGGAATGGTTGGAGGAGATCAACGCGTAGCCAAGGAGTGCTACTTGGCATCAATGAAACAAAAAGCGGTTGGCAACATCTACATGGACAAGCTCAACATGAGAGATGAGGTATGCATCCGACCTACGCCCTCAGAAGAACTAGAACCAATACAGCTTGACGACCAGCAACATCTCGTTTACATCGAATCCAAATTGGCCAAAGACGTCAGGGACCTCCTTATCCACTTCTTAAAACAAAATATAGAAGTATTCACCTGGAAGTAGGAGGATATGAGGGGAATTAACCTCGCAGTAATCACACACAAGCTGAACATCAGCCCCTCCTTCAAACCCATCAAACAATATGAAGCTACCTAAAGTAAGGCGATAAATGAAGAGGTTAACAACCTCTAAGCCAAAGTGCTATCCGAGAAGTAGAATACCCCGATTGGTTGGTCAATGTCGTCCTCGTCAAAAAGGCAAACGAAAATGGCGACTCTGATTGACTTCACCGATGTCAACCGAGCCTGTCCAAAAGATAGCTTTCCCCTACCTCGGATCGACCTTATAGTGGATGCCACGGCTGGCCACGAGCTTCTCAGCTTCATGGACGCTTTCTCAGGATATAACCAGACCAGAATAGACCCTAGTGACCAAGAGAAGACCTCATTTATGACTGGGCAAGGTACTTACTGTTACCAGGTGATGCCTTTCGGGTTAAAGAACGATGGGGCCACCTATCAGAGGCTAGTGAACAAAATGTTTTAGAAGCAAATTGGAGCATCCATGGAGGTATATATAGATGACATGTCAGGAAGTCAAGCATGGTCGAGCCTCATGTAGCCCACTCCAAATGAAGCCTGCCCAGTCCCGAAAAACTATAAAGATGAAGTTAAACCTAACTAAGTGTGTCTTTCTGAGTCTCAAAATTGAAAATTCTGGGTTTATAGTCAATACCGAGAATAGAGGAAAATCTGTGATAAGATAAAAGCCGCGGTCGACATGAAACCACCTTCGAACACCAAAGAAATTAAACGTTTGATTGGGAGAATAGCTGCTCTGAGTCACTTTATATCTAGATCCAAATGACAAGTGCCGCCCATTCTTTCGTGTTCTCAGTGGGCCTTCCACTGGGACACCCACGCGCAAGAGGCGTTCTAACGCTTAAACTTACTCAGCTTCCTCCCGTCCCGGGTAAGCCCTTCCAAGAGAGAACTCCTTACCCTTTATTTAGCTGTTTCAGATTTCTCAACTAGCGCCGCCCCGGTAAGAGAGCGAGATAGAATACAACAGCTGGTCTATTACTGCAACCGAGCTCTGAGAGGAGTGGAAGAAAGGTATCCAAAGATGGAGAAATTAAATCTTAGCATTGGTGACCACTGCCAGGAGGCTTTGACCATATTTCCAGGCTCACACTATTGAAATCCCTATAGAACACCCAATCAAACAGATATTGCACAGCTAAACCTGAAGACTGGAGCAAATGGGCCATGTGAGTCGAGTGAGTTCGACATCGTGATACAAGCTAAGGAAAATGGTCAAAGGGCAAGTTTTGGCAGATTTCATCGTGGAATTCACCCCTTTAAATACCGACGAAGCCCACCGAACCACTCAATTAGCGCCCGACTACGCATCCGAAGGTCAGTCCGTAGGGACACGCGTAATTCCTGCTGAAAGCCGATGCGGTCCGATTCGACCTCCCAGATCTGATTGACGGAATACGCGACTCACCCGATTTCAAGCCTCCAATAATGAGGCCGAGTATGAAGCTATCATAGCCGGGCTTAATCTTGCCCACTCCATATGCCGACTAACCGGAGGCATGCACGATTCCCACGCGGGTGAAACAAATAGAGGACTCCCACGAATCCAAGGGTGAAAAAATGATCCTTTACCTAAAAAATGTGCGAGAACTGTTTAAAAAGTTCATACGGGTTCAGGTTAGGCATGTCCCAAGGGTAGAGAATTCGCGGGCAGATGTCATGGCAAAGCTAGCAACAGCATCACGAGAGAATCTAGATAGACTAAGATTAGTCGAAAGAATCTCCTAGAACCCCTCGACAAACGTTGATTAATGAAGAAGTGTCCCGTAATGTCCGAAGTCAAGCCGGATGGACCCCATCCGGATTACCTGGGTGGACTAATATTGCCAAGTGATCCAAAGGAGGCCTCCAAGCTCAGAGCGAGGTCGGCTAGATTCACCATTCATCAAGGGACCCTTTATAAACGAGGCTTTTCTACACCCATCCTTAAGTGCATGGGAAAGGAAGACGCCAATTACGTGCTCAGAGAGGTGCATGAAAGTATTTGTGGCAACCATATCGGAGCCAAGTCCTTGGCAGCAAAGACCCTGAGACAGGGGTATTATTGGCCTACAATGCTCCAAGACGCTATAGAGCTAGTTAAAAAATGTAAGATCTGTCAAGAGCATGCCCAGATCTTTCACCTCCCTTCTGAGCCGCTGACCTCAATCACGAAGCCCTGGCCTTTTCAACAGCTGGCGCAGATACTGGGGCCCCTACCCATTGGGAAGGGCCAGTGCAAGTTTATTGTCGTAGGAGTGGATTACTTCACTAAGTGGCCGAGGCTGGTTTCATTAGCAACAATCACTAAGAAAAAGGTGCGTAACTTCGCTAATGCTCCATAATATGTAGGTTCGAATCCTTGTGAGCCCTCGTGTCCGATAATGGGAAACAGTCCGATAATCCTAAGTTCAGAGATTTCTGTGCCGAGCTCGGAATCAAGAATTACTACTCATCCCCAGCTCATCCACGGTTCAACGGACAAGCAGAAGTCACGATAAGGACTCTCAAGACAGCGTTAAATACTAAGCTAGAAAATCTAAAGGAAAAATGGGCAAAATACCTCCCCGAGGTATTATGGGCATACAGAACTACGCCTAAATCAGCAACTCAAGAAACCCCATTTTCTCTAGCATTTGGCACTGAAGCGATAGCTCCTGTCGAGGTTGGGCTAAAATCACCAAGAGTTGAGTTCGCAAATACCGAATACAATGAGGAGATTCTCCGCCTGAACCTTGACCTCCTAGAAGAAAAGCGTGAGCAGGTTCTAAAGCGTGTCAGGGACTATCATAAAAAGACAATAAAATATTACGATCGAAGGGTCACTAGGAGTTTTAAGCCTGGTGACCTAGTTATAAAGAAACTCCTGCTAGCAAGGAAAGACCCCACACACGGGAAACTAGGACCAAATTGGGAAGGACCTTACGTGGTATCGTGAATAGTCTGACCTGGCAACTATGAACTTCAAACATAAGAGGGAAAAACCTTGCCATTTCTGAACAGCTCTCAGGTGATTCTACCACAGACCTCGGATTGTAGCTTAATAAGAAATTCACGCTTTACTTTAATACAACTCTGTGTTCATTTTCAACCCGGACACATTCTCGCAGATCAGCCAAAAAAAAAAAAAAAAAGGAAAAAAAAGGTGAGGAGCTCGGCTCGAAGGGGCCTTGAAAAAAAAAAAAAAAACATCAAACAAGTACACACGTTTCCAAAAGACTGTACTTTTATTTCGGTTATCTCAGAAAATTACAATCAACAAAGTCATTCTCTACATCTTAGAAAATTACAATCAGCAAAGTCGTTCTCTACATCTCAGAAGATCACGATCGGCCAACACCTAGTCAAGGCTAAAACCATAAGAAAGAGAAAGAGAAAAAGAAGGAGAATAAGAAAAGAGGGGAGGAAAGGAATAATGGAGGAAGCGGGACTTAAAAAAATTCCCTTTGAGTGCGTCTCCCCCTCCGAATATGTTCCGTGGTCCAGTTCCATCAAGGGGCAGGACTAGGGAACAACACAACTCCCACAATGGAGGGATTAGGGAAAAACACAACTCCAACAAACGGCAGAACCACGAAACCAAAGGATGGCCTAGGACCATCATACAAGCTTCGCGCCATGACAATCAAATCTTGAAGCTTCATCATGTCCGAACTCCAGCGTTGACAAAAATAGGAAGGAAAATCAAAGCAGTGGATAACATAACGCTTAGCCGGAAGGCGAGAATTTATAGAGAAGCTTGACGCCTTGGGAAGTCACTCCATCCGTTTCGATTCTCCATGAATTAGCTTTAAAGTCACACGCGGTTTCCCAAGAGAAGAAAGATGAAGGAGCCATGTAGCCTAGTTCTTAAGACCCTAACAGCCCAGAAGGCCACGTATCCAAGGAGCGACATAGCTTAGTTTCAAAAGGGCCTAGCTCAGTTTCGAAAGAGCCTTGTAGCTCAGTTTCAAAGGGGCCATGTAGCCTAGTTCTTAAGAACCTAATAGCCCAGAAGGCCAAGTAGCCAAGGAGCCACGTGAGCTCGCCCAAAAGAGCCTTGTAGCTCGGGCTCAAAAAGAGCCTTGTACTGGGCTTTCAAAAGAGCTCTCAGGAGCCCGCCCAAAGGGGCCATGAGCTCACTCCTGAAAACCTAACAGCCCAGAAGGCCAAGTAGCCAAGGAGCCACGTAGCTCAGTTTCAAAAGAGCCAGGTAGCTCAGCTTCAAAGGAGCCATGTAGCTCAGTTCAGGAGCCAAGGAGCTCGGATATAAAAGAGCCATGTAGCTCAGATTAGGAGCCAAGGAGCTTGGATATCAAAGAGCCACATAGCTCAAATAAGGAGCCAAGGAGCTCGAATATAAAAGAGACACGTAGCTCATATCAAGAGCCAAGGAGCTCGGATATCAAAGAGCCTTATAGCACGACGTCAAGGGAGCCATTTAGCTTAGCTTCAAAGGAGCCATGTAGCTTAGCTTTAAAGGAGCCATGTAGCTTAGCTTTAAAGGAGCCATGCAGCTCAGTTTCAAAGGAGCCATGTAGATCGGATTCAACAGAGCCTTACAGCTCAGTTTCAAAAGAGCCTTGTAGCTTAGCCTCAAGGGAGCTATAAATCTCAGAAGCCAAAAGAGTTTTGCGCCTCGCTTCAAAGGAGCCACTGCAGCTCTCGGGCCTTTGGGGCCAGAGCTTTCATGTAGCCTCACTCAAAGGAGCCTTGTAGCTCAGCTTCAAAGGAGCTACATAGCTTAGCTTCAAAGGAGCCATGTAACTCAATTTCAAAGGGGCCATGTAGCTCATTTCTTAATAATCTAATAGCTCAAAAGGCCAAGTAGCCAAGTAGCCACGTATTCGCTTCAAAAGCCAGAGTTCTCAACTTTAAATGAGCCATGTAGTCGATTCTGTGGTAATGCGGTAGTGCCGGAATCAACAGTGCTTATAACCTAAATTTTCCTACTGTCGTAAAGCATAGCTAATGGCAAAAGATAGTGGCTCTAGGGTCTAACACAAGGATGGGTTTTCTGTAATGATTTGTAGTTAAGGCCAAAATGGTGAATTGGACATTTCGGGGTTTTATAAAACAAGGGGGTTTTGATGGTCGGGAACCGAAAATAAGGTGAAATAAAATATAAAAAGAACTCCTTGAAGATTGGGCCACCCGGGGTTTGAGGTCCTAAGGCAACCTCAGAGGTCCTGTCCTTTTCTCATTGGGAGGATGACCTATAGTCATTTCCCGAACCGGATCTTCATTTGGGTATAAAAATCGAACCCTAATAATTTTCCTTTTGCAATATAGCATTTATTGGATGTTAATGCTCCATGACAATGGGAACATATCCCCTAAACCTACCCTACAATAACTAATAGAAGGCAATCCAATGAATCTCTGATCTAGTAATAAGTCCACTAAACCTTAAAAGCTTGCCAAATACAGGTTAATCAAGGTACATTTAAGATTTTTAAACATAGAATGAGAGGTGGAAACATAAATGCCAATAAAAACTTGCGTTAAAAACAGAGAACCAACAATTACCTCAAAACCCTAGTCCAAGAAATTCTCCTTAAGGAGAAAGTGGTTCACCAACCATCCTCCGAGTTGTCATCCTCAAAGTGGTTGTTTGTAGCCGAGAAAATGAGTGAGAGGAAAAATGAAAACTCCTCTCGCCTATGGGCCAGTAAAGAAAGAAAATCAAGATTCTCTCTATAAGATTTGGTTTGAGCTTATATAATGCTCAAATAGGCAAAAGTACAAAAATACCCTCAATACCCATAATACATGAAGGGCAAAATGGGAAAAATCACAGCTGGAAGTCATCAGGGTCAAAAGGGCAAAAATCAAGAAGTATTTTTCAGATCAGGCAAAAATTTCACACCCTTCCATGAATTTCCTCGATTTTCTAGCTTTATGCTCTTCTTTCCTTTTTTGGTTTTTGATCTACACAAAGTTCAACTCAATTTACGCTCGATCGACTCGACAAGTTTGGCATTAATAGCTTGTAAAAACTATAACATTAGCCACAAAATGCGATCAGTAGAATAGCCGAGACCTTAATGCGCAATCGGGTTAATTCGGTTGATTAGTACACAAAAAGTGCTCAAAAACTACAATAAATAGGGCTCAAAATAGAACTTTTTGGGCACTAATCACTCCCTCCAACCGACACATTGCTAGTCCCTTAGCAATGAAAGAAAGAAAGAGAGAGCAAACAAAACAATATCAAAACCATGTTCACAAAAATGGAATTTTCAAAAAGTATGTGGATGAGTAATGCCTAACCCTCAGTGAGAATCATCGAAACCCTACCTAATAACCATTACAAGAGAGTGGATGCCATACAAAATTCAGTATCAAAGGAGTTTCCTTCTCTAGAGAATCAACCTAGAATTTCCACCAAAATCTAAATGTTTATATGATTAGTTTTCAACAATAAACTGCCAAACTGCACTTCCCCCCAACCAAGCTACTGCCCCAACCTAGTACACTAATCCCACAGATTAGGAACTACCTTGTTCCATAATTCTTTTTGTGTTGCGTGGTGCAATGCTGAGAATTGACTCCCCACTAAAGTCCATGTAATCTGGATCCACCGTCGACTCCCAACCAATTAAGGCTTAGGGCATCAAGTCATAAGGATTTCTTAACCACAAACTCTTCAGGTTTCACCCCGGACTTCGAATGACTTCGAGACTCCAGCACCTACAACTAGTTCAACCTCACCCATTAACCCATGAAGTAGCATTGCTTCCATGGGCTCCTAAGCGCTAGATTAGGCACCGGGCTTTAAAAATTTCACAGATAAATTTCTGACCATGCTCGGGTTTCAAGGCAAAGCATTACAATTTTTCTTCTTTTTCTTTTTCTTTTCTTTTTTGTTTTTGTTTTTGTTTTTCTTTCTTTTTATTTTGGAAGACTCATTGGCCTTTTTTTCCCAGGGGTCCTTAACCTATTGAAGGTAGTAAATGAAACTAGGATAGGCTTTTGCAAGATTTAAAAGGTTGGACAGTTTTTTAGCTTACTGTTGAAACCATATGTGCACAGTGTGTGATTAGCTAGAGGTGGAAGAAAATGTTGAGCATTTCAAGAATTTAATCGATCATCCACTTAATTAAGTACGGAGCCAATCTAACATCAATAGCATTGACAATGCTTCAATTTTTCAAACTCGTGTTAGGAAAAAAAAAAAAGGGTGTAATTTGTAACCGTAGTGAGTCAGATGGTATGCATAAAAGATATGTGGATATATTTTTCGGCTTTACAAAAAGAAACTAATAGTTTCACAACTAAAACAAACAACTACACAAACATAAACTAAACAGCAAGTCATTAATCTTCACAAAAAAAACTTGCTCAAAATAGCGACAAAACATAAATGTAAAAGCCACTTCCTTTGCTAACTCTCCCCCCAACCAAATGTCACATTGTCCTTAATGGGGCTCGGATTGGAAAGTTAGAGAAGGAAGTGCTACCTCCTCAATGGTGAGAAACTAGTGGTATGTCATCCTTTGCATGGGCAAGATGAGGAGCTGCTGATGAAGCTGGAGGAGAGTCTGCTACACTTTTGTAAAACAATATTCCAAAAAACAATGTGAGAATGCATAAGAGAATGAGAAAATTCATTCACAACTACTACAACTAAAACTTGAATAAACCAAATAAAATTCATTAAACACAAAATGGAGGGGCGTTTCGCCGTGAGACCAAGCCAACCTCAGTGCAGACTGGCCGGATTTTATGGAGGGTCAAGGAGGGGGACTTCTTTCTCACGTGTTGTGCCATAGGGCTTTAGTCTCTGCTCATTGACCTAGAACACCTTACTGTCCTTAGACTTAAGCAGGTCCACTGATCCATTGAGATAGACTTGATGGATGATGAATAGTTCAATCCATCTTGATTTGAGTTTGCCCGAAAATAGGTGGAGATTGGAGTCATAAAGCAGCACTTAGTCTCCTTGTTTGAAGTTTTTGTGGGCTATCAGCTGATCATGCCACTTCTTAATCCGTTTTTTGCACTCCGAGTCAAGTAGCATCATTTCTCACTCTTCTTAGCTCATTGATATTAAGGAGCCTTTAAGGCCGCCTTCCCATATCCGTGTTCGGGCCTTGATTAGCTCCACCATGCTTTATACTCACTTCCATAGGTAGAGCGTGTGGACACGCCTTTATAAACTAGGCGATAAGGGGGACATGCCGGGCTGATGGTCTCTGTATGTCGTTCAGGAGTGCCTCACAAGGAACTCGCAGCCTTGAGAGATTCAGCCCTTCTGGTCGAGCTCACCACTTTCATCAATATTGTTTTGATTTCCTGCTGGCGTAGCTCAACTTTGACCATCGGGTTTGAGGATGGCAGTGGGTGGCGGGGGCACTTTGTGTTTTACACCATACTTAGCTAGGAGGTTCTCAAAAGGTTTGTTGCGTAAACCTCCATCACCGATTATGGCCTGTGGGACCCTAAATCGAGAAGATGTTCTCCCTTTAGGAATTTCCTAACACCATCCCGTGGTCTCACGGCTTCCGCAAGGCAATCGTTTTCAACCTACTTCAACACACATAGCCGACTCTCACCAAAATGTAGATGTATCCAAGCGACGGCGGAATGTCCCATAAAGTCGATGCCCTAAACATCGAACAACCTCAACTACCAAGATTGGATTCGCAGGCATCATGTGACGAAGAGAGATTTTCTCCCCCAATCTTGGCATTTTTCGCACAACCCGGCATGGCGCTGGCATCCTTAAAAGAGAAATACCAATAAAACCCAAAGATTGTGCACCTTCCATGATAGCTTTTTGGGAAGAAAATGGCCTCCACATGCATTCTCCTCATGGCAATGGCCGAGTATCCCTTGTTGTTCTCCTCAAGACACACCTTCTCGATTATCTCGTCAAGACAATATTTTGAACAAGAAGTGGCTCTTCCTAACAAGAGGGGAGGAATTTTTGCGAAGAAAACTTCTGGTCTTCAGGCCTTCATCATGGTAACTCTCCTGTTGCCAAGAAATTGGTAATGTGGGCATACCATGGGGCATTCTCTACTAAGAGTAGGGACTCCTTAGGAAATTCCTCATTGATTGGAGGGTTGTGAGTCTTGTGTGCTATTGTTAGTCTCGAGAGATGATACGCAACAACATTCTCTACACCCTTTTTATCCCTAATTTGCATGTTGAACTCTTGGAGCAGGAGAACCCATT
>JAEQBH010005346.1:0-280111 GCA_016808115.1 Tetrastigma voinierianum
ATATTTACCCATTAGTTTGTTACAGACATCGGCACAAAATGATGATCAAACTTGGTGAATTCGACCGCATTTGCACATCGCCATATATTTGGTTAGTTTAAGTGATTCTTGGGGTACTTGTTCCCATGACCAAAAGGCAAAGACGATAACAGCTCAATGCGTTGCGACCCAATGTTCAATGATCGCTTTCACATACGAGTATATATAACTACAATATATAACTATAATCATTAGCATACTCATAGTCACATACGAATTTCTAGGGACTGAGACATTCATGTCCCATATGTAATCCCATAGGTCATGCATACCCTCTAATTTACCATTCGGTGCCAAAATGGTTGCACATGTGAATATTAAAAAATTCTTAATAAATTCTTCACCAATAGGCAAAGAAACAAGTTGGGACTCTAAAAATCCAATAGTATAAGTCGCGCCCCTCGCAACCCGATTTGGATGAACTAAGATAACAAGGTCGTCACATGGGATTCTCATAGCAACCTCGACATCCCTTATTGTCACATCCACAAAAACTAAATGCTCCATTCTAATGCATGGTAGGGAACATCGTATGCTGATATTAACCATTAAACAAGCTCGTATCTTAGCTCTCTGGTTGCTAACATAAACAACCTACCAAATCCTATGTAGTCTATTGTCGCTACATTTTCAATTGGTAAGCGACTAACAGATGCCAAAAACTTTGTGCTAGAACATCTGGACTTAGGTAGAGCGTCCTACAATGATTACCAGAATGAGGGTCATTATGAAGTTAATCAATCAATATTATGAATACAACAGTAATGTATAATTTAGTCATCTTTGGACGCTCTTGGGGAACATGGCCCTTTCTTTTTTTCCCTATGTTGTCCATAAACTGTAAATAAAATAACATTATGATCAATTACAAACATATAACGTACATGTAAAATCAATAACGATGTAATTTATAGGTTGGTAATAATTGTTTCCAATTTTTAATGGTAGTACTGATTATTATGGTAATACCTTAGCAAGATAGTTAAGGATACTAACTATAATGCTGCAGAGTATCACTTCCATCCAAATATGTAGTGGTAATACCTATCTATTGCTAGTACCATCAGTAAGTTATGGTAGTACTCCTAGTATAGTAGTAGTACCGGTAGTGCCGAGTAGTACCCCACTACATTATGATGGTACCATATGTTCTTAGCCAGTATGGTAGCTCTGACTATTTGTTAAAGATAAATAGCCAATAATTTGACAGTGATTCGTGGGGTAGTACCGTCTGATATAGTAATTTACAAACACTATATTACGATATGATGGTACCCTTAATAAGTTATAATGGAACCCCTTGTCAGTTAGGGTTGGAACCTCACTAAGTTATGGTGTACTCTAGTAAGTTATGGTACCCCTAGTATAGTATGGTAGTATTGTGTAGTACATTATATATAAGGACACATACTCATATAAGGTGGTCCTCCCATGTCTTTTATGGTAACTCATACAAAGAACACCTAAAACTAATAAAGGTAACTCCTTTATATGAAAAACAAACAAAAGGTAACTCCTTTATATAAAAAAACAAACAATAGGTAACTCCTTTATCTGAAAATCCAAAGATAGCAGAGACTGCTCATTAATAAAGTTAACTCCTTTACTTACAGCAAACATAAAGAAATTTCAAAAGTAAAATACAAATGTATATATAAAAATCAAACCACTTGATATAAAACTAGAACTACGAATATGAACAATTTTCTTTCCTAGCAAACGAGAGAGAGATGATTACCTGCAATTCCTTTCCTTACAAACGATGGGTGATTGCTTGCAAATAGCAAGATAGACAAAATGAGGGGAGGGGAAAACAAGAATGAGAGTTAAAGAGATGGAGGGAAGATGAAAGGGAGAAAAGGAAGGTAGGGGAAGTGAATAGATCGAAGGGAGGGGAAGAGAAAGGGAAGAAGAATAGGTAAAAAAAATTGAGATTTTTTTTTTTACTTTTGTTACTGTAAATGTATTTTGGGTTTTTTATAATCATCTAATTTTACTACGAAAACGAAAATTATTTTTGCTAGCAGTGTCTTGGAAACGCTCATAAAACAAAATCTTGTTTTCAATTTTACAATTACTTTCCTTGATGTAGACAACACAAGTTTCTAATAAATATCAAATGAGTATCAATAACCAGCAGGATTCAACATAGGTTCTCCTTATCCAACTCGCATCCTATTTGACTAAAATAATTATTCTTTTTGTTAATTAACACAAATTAGCTAGATTAAGTATTAAATTGCATCCAAAATCCTGGTGGAATAGAAATAGGAAGGACTGCTATGCTTAGTACGAAAAGGAATTCAAATATCCACCGATTGGCTCCTCAAAAATGAGATGAATTACATGGTTTTCCCAAATTCATAAAAAAACGGGACTGTTGAAATCCATCAAGAATTCTTCTTCTTTTTTTTTTGCTTAAAATTTTATAATGTTATGCCTATTTTTATCTTCACTTACCCTTCCAAATTCATGGATTTTAATTACATCTCAGTAATTATTATGTAAATCCATTGACTCAAATGACTGTATTTCAAATTCATTTTTTCCTCAAAATCCATAAATTCTAAATTTGATCGCCTCAAACAAAACCTAAGAGTTAATAAGCATATATGATATCTCAATTAGTATGAGATTTTTTATTTTTTATTTTGGTAAAGCCCCAAATATAAAATCACGAGGACATGGGCCAAAGTTCAATCAGAGATGGCCTAGTTTTTTTTTTTTTAAATAAATATTTTTCATTTTTGTGTATATATAAATTAAAAATCATAAAATAAAGTTTAATTAAGTATAAATCAGATACCTAAAATCAACAAAAAGAGGAGACATAGAAAATGGAGATGCTTCGAGGCTAGGCTTACCACAAAATCCGCAAAGGCATGCATTAAATTCAACGGCCTGTGAAGAAAGTCCTCTAAGCGTGTTCAGACCTTTTCTTCCCTTTCATACCCATATATATGTTCATACCTTTTCTTCTCTTTCATATCCATATATATATATATATGTTCATACCTTTTCTTCTCTTTCATACCCATATATATATATATATACCTATATATGTTCATACCTTTTCTTCTCTTTCATACCCATATGTACGTTCATACCTTTTCTTCTCTTTCATACCCATATATATATAGAGAGAGAGAGAGTATTTACTATATAAAATGTCACAGAGACAGAGGCCACAGTTCAAACCTATTTAATTCGTGCTATTCTGATTTCTGAAGCCGTTGTGATCTGGCTTTTATAGTACCGATTATGTATAAACTCCTTCCAAAAACCCATACCGATAGTTCTGAATTTCCTGCCTCTGAAAGCAAATCTAGTACTACTATTCCATTGGAGTTTCTCTGTGAGGCTGTTTTTGCAGGAGGTCCCTCTCTCTATCTCTCTCTCTTCTCTCTCATGATTTTGCTTGTTTTTGTATTATTATTAATGCATGGTCTTTGCAGATGGTTTTTGTGGTCTTGAAGCTGCATTTGGGAGGGTAGATGGAGTGGTCAAAACTGCTACTGGCTATTGTGGGGGAACCCTCAAGAAGCCTTCCTACAAAGAGGTGCCAAAATAAGAAAGAAAAAAAAAAAAATCTCATGAACCCTTTTTACATATTCATGTTCACATTGATAAATTTACAGGTATGTGAAGGAAGAACAGGTCACACTGAAGCAGTAAAAGTGATGTATGATAACAGAAAGATTTCATACAAATCTCTATGTGATGTTTTTGGGAAGCCCATGATCCCACCAACAAAGAATTTCTTGTAATTATTTCCTCCCCTTGTCTTCTGCTCTATATATATTACATGTCTTTTACTTTAGTGTGATGAACTGATCAGAGGTGATTAATTAATGTGGCAGAATTTTGGGTTGAGCACACACCACAGATCTGCCATATTTTACATGAACGAAGAACAAAGGAAGCAAGCGCAGGAGTCAAAGATCAGAAAGCAGATGAAGCTTAACAGGAGGATCGTGACACAAATCATAGCTCTTGATTCAGAGTTTTTCATGGGGGAGAATCAACATCAGAAATATTATTTGCAGAAGAGTTACAGGGTCTGTGAAAGTTTGAGCCTAAGAAGCACAAAGCAATTCGTGGAGTCTAACATAGCTTGCAAACTCAACGGGTATTTAAAATCTCTATTCATACTCTTTCAAAAAGAAAAAAAGAAATTCTCTATTCGTACTGATGTTTGAGATAAGGTCAATGATCACCACTACCACAATCATCATCACATGCTCATGTATAGTATTTGCACTGTTAGTTCCTATCTTGCATTAGGCTAGCAAACACAAAGTCAAACTCAGTCCGACTTGATTAAAAAATTTAAAGCCTTAACTTTCCTCGAAACTTGATTGAGTTTTGTTTTCAAATGCTCAAAACTCGATTCGAAAAAACAAATGAGTCATTTGAACTCGATTCGACAAAGCTTGAACTAATTTAAAAATTAATAAATAATTAATTAAGCTCGAATAAATTTAAACTTGTGATACTCGATTAATAAATAATAAAATAGTAAAAATCAATTAAGCTTACGAACAGGTCGAGTCAAATGTTATAATAGGGCATCATAGTATTTGCACTCTTAGTTCCTATCTTGCATTAGGCTAGCAAGCCTTGAAATTATTTCGGGTCGAGCGATTAAAAATTTAAGCGTATTTAACTTGAACTTGATTGAGTTTTGTTTTCAAATGCTCGAAACTCAACTCAAAAAACAAAAGAGCCACTTGAACTCGATTTGACAAAGCTTGAACCAATTTAAAAATTAATAAATAATCAATTAAGCTCGAATAAATTTAAACTTGTGATAGTCGATTAATAAATAATAAAATAGTAAAACTCAATTAAGCTCACGAACAGGTCTAGTCGGATGTTATAATAGGGCATCATAGTATTTGCACTGTTAGTTCCTATCTTGCATTAGGCTAACAAACACAAAGTCAAACTTGAGTTCTACTTGATTAAAAAATTTAAAGCACGGCTTTCTTCGAAACTTGATTGAGTTTTGTTTTAATGCTGGCTTCAGCTTCGAAAAACAAATCGTCCTTGACTTGATTCGACAAAGCGAGACGATTTAAAATTAATAAATAATCAATTAAGCTCGAATAAATTTAAACTTGTGATACTGGATTAATAAATAATAAAATAGTAAAACTCAATTAAACTCAATAACAAATCGAATTGGATGTTATAATAGGCCATCATAGTATTTGCACTATTAGTTCCTATCTTGCATTAGGCTAACAAACACAAAGCCAAACTAGAGTTCGATTTAATTAAAAAATTTAAAACCTGAACTTTACTCGAACTTGATTGATGCTTGTTTTTGTCTCAGCTAGATTCAAAAAACAGATGAGCCACTTGAACTCGATTCGATAAAGCTTGAACCAATTTAAAAATTAATAAATAATCAATTAAGCTCGAATAAATTTAAACTTATGATACTCTATTAATAAATAATAAAATAGTAAAACCCAATTAAGCTGACGAACAGGTCGAATAGGATGTTCTCGATTGATTCAAATCAAATTCAAATATTCTAGGAATCAAATTTAAATAATTTGACTTATTTACCCCACCAGGCCCGGTAACTTTAGAAACGCTTTACCCTTTTATAAATATAATAACATACTTTCTATTAGTATTAGTATAATAAGTTCTTCATAATTATTATTGTGCTTTTGACTCAAAAGTGGTCACTCTGGCTACCATGGGCCTACAAGGAAAAACTTGCCATGTGATTGCTGACCTATATATGATATCTTAGTTCTACAGAACATATCTTATGGATATTTTATGCCTTCCAGCACATCATTTTTTAAAAAAAAAAAAAGAAAAAAAAGGGGGGCACTTTGGGATACTAGGAATGGAAGTAAGAGATTATTGTTGAGTTGACAATGTTTTGGAAAGCCACAAGGTGTCGGATCAGACCAAGTTGGCATGTGGTGAAGTAATTGAAGATTTAAGAAATGATTGAGAAAATGCACAAATTATATGAAATAAAGCTTAAGTTCATGTCATCTGATGGGACAACATTTTATATATATATATTGAGAACAAACAAATTGTAAAGGCCCCCATTTGTGTTTTTAACACAGTAAGACTTTGGCTACAATATGAAAGATTTTAGTAAGGGAAGAAAAGGAAAGGCAATGATCATTATTATCAGATGTAGCACATATAATAAAATTGCCATTTCATTTTCTAGGAATAGTAATTTATTTTTCCATATAATTAAAAATTTTCTTCGATTTATTTTCAAAATTAAAAATAAAATTTTCCTTTTAATTAGTTTTTTTAGTTTTGAAATGGACAAATGCAATTGGATAGTTTCTTGTAAGATACAAAATGGAAGGAAATGGGAAAATAGAATAGGTAAAGTCTGGTTTAACTAAGTTCCAATAGAATTTTATTTATATATTTTAAAATTTTCAGGACTTTGTATGTTCCATATAAAAATTAATAAAAAATTGAAAATATTAAAGATTTTAGATTTTTTTTTCTTCTGTTCAGATTTATTAACATTTTCTTTTAAATGCTTTTGAAATTTTATAAGGACATTATAACTTTAACTTATGTATGAATTTAAATTCAATTTAAATCTTATCAAAAATGAAAAAAATAATTACAGAAATTAAAAGAATTAAATTGTTTCAAAAATGTAATTAATCTTTGTTAAAAATAATAATTAAATGTAATAATATTAATAATATTTTATTTAAAATAAGAGTGGATGAGTTTTAACATCTTTTCAAAAAAATAAAAAATAATTTTTAACGCTTTTTTTTTGAAGAAGCATAAGTTAACATTATGACATACAAATAAGACAATTTTTTTATTACATGCACATATTTTGAAATATCAAAATAATATTCTAAAATGCCTTGATTTAATATATAATTAATCAGACCGGTTTTTTTAAATTTAAATGATCATTTCAAATTAAAACTATCTTTAAATAATTGAAATTGCTAAATTATGTCTCACTTAAAAATGTACATCTGAAGGTAGATATTTTAGACACAACTTTTATTCATTTTATATTATATCATAATATTATTCACCTTACAAATTTATTTACACAAGACTTACCTCTGGACTCTTCGCTTTCCTAAGTTCGTAACCACTTTGAACTAAGTTTTATAAAATATTATTAATATAAAGTGTCACTCGATTTGACATTTATTTGTTGAGGGACAAAATTTATAAAAGTAGAATTACATGTAAAAAAATTATTGTTAGATGAATTTTTATCCATAAATTATATAATATTAGTGGATTCAGATCAAGCATTTGAAGAGGAAAATTTAACTTCTTTTTGTTTTTAGTAGAATAATTTTATTAATTCAAACTAGTAATATATACGATAAAAACAAATAATCAAATTCACTAAAAGTTCTAGAGGATGATGCAACATTCAAGTTAATAGCATAATAAATTAAATAAAGTCTATATATTTAAATAAGTCATATTGGTAAAATATAGGCTCAGTTTCGGCGTATTGTGATCGTGGTTGAGCAGTATGGATTGAATCACGGTTTGTCGTTTGAATCAGACTCATTGTAAAAGGCGTCGCAATAGAGATAGCCAATCGAAACCGTAGTATTAGGATGAAAATATGATAGCGCCTCACTTGCAAGGCAGCGAAAAAAAATACAAAAAAATAAAATAAAAATCCAGATTTTTGTGAAAGAACTATTTTATTGAAAAATAAAAACGGTAGAAAAAATATGTAGAGGGGTGATTTCAAACCAAAAATAATAAAATAAAAAAAATTATCCCTTTTGGTTAACGAAAACAGGTTGAAAAGAAATACGATGAGAAAGAAATAAGCTATGGTTTTTTAACTCTTTTACATTTTTATTTTCATTATATAGCATCAACTTTAGAAATTGATGAAATGGTAAAAATAGTGGATTCTTTTATAAATCATTGAATTTATAAATCTGGCCCAGTAAGGCCAACTCATTTTATCTGCTTTCAAGTTGCCCAAGCCATGTTAGTATTCCAGGCAATATTATCTTTTCAACACTGGTAGGCCTTCGACTCCAGTCAACCCGCTAATTAAGAAAAGCCCAACCCAAATCCTTCAATTAAAGATAAAATCTTTATTTCAGTTTATTTAAAGTGTGATGTAATCTGTTTACTTAGCTTAATGCAGCCAGTATGTGAAATTTATTTAATTTTGAATTTATATCCGTTAAAGAATAAGTGTGACCAATCAATGTCTCAAGATCTAACAAGGCTGGGAGACAACTATTCCTTATTGAAGTATTAAATAATACAACTTCAATTTGAGATATTTTGGGCGGCGGCTTAAATTAACAGACCCCAACTATAAATGGTTTGGGTTCAAGCATTACTGAACCAACCACAACCTAACTGTAGTATTTGCACTTGCAATTAAGATTTTTTTTTTTTTTTTTTTTTGAAAAGGAAATAATTTTATTGATTCAAATTAGAAATTGAGATACAAATTTGCTACAACCCATAAAGGATAAAGCATCCTTTTGAATTAATAATATAATAAATCGATTCAAGCTACAAAATTTGATAATCACTGTATTATTCAAGATAACCATAAATCTGGATTATGACATGTGTCAATCCTTAATTTGATTTGTTATCTAATATCTGTCGAATATGTTTTGTTGCTGTCTAAATCGATGCTTAATAAATAAGCGATAAATGTATAATAAATAAAAACAAAGCATGGTAATAAGATGATACTAAACCAAATGTCGCAACAAGGTAACAAGATCACAAAAAACAAACTAAACCCAGATATGTGAAACAACCTTATTTAAAATAACTGACAGAATATAGAATATGGATGAGTGATTGTAGATCGTAAATGACTAAAAATGAGTTTTGGGCGTGAATAGTCTTTTAAAATAAAAAATGCAAAAATTTAAAAATTTAGTTTAAAAATATGTAGCTAAATATTCGCTGGATAAAGTATGATATTTATGAATTATAGGCAACTGACTATTTATATATTCAAAGTGGCGTTCAGCGGCCTTGGTATCAAATTACAAAATTGATGGCCGCGTTATGAGCGGCGGTATTAAAATAAACCAAAGGCGAATCCATTCTAACAGCGAATTGAAGCGGTCCACGATTACTCCTTCGAGCGTGAGTGGCGTGCAATATTTGACAGGCAGAGAAGGCACTGCATTTTGATCGTTGTCGCTGGCGCATTTAAACGACTCAGCGACTCGACCCATTCTTGAACAAGCGCGAGTGCTTTCGGTAGCTACCGCCGTGTTAAATTCCGTCTGTAGGCATATAAGTTCAATGCAGCATTATACTCCTCTAAAAAAGAAAAACTGAATTCCAAAATCGTGATAAATTAATTTTAAAAAAATGGAAAGAAGGAAAATGAATTTGATTTAATTAAATTTGAAGTATTCTTTCTGGCACCTATTGTGCTTGAAAATACTTATCTCAAGTAGAAAGAGGTGTGATGGCATACATGTGAAATCGTAGTTTTGCGGAAGGCTACTTGAGGTAATCGTAGAAGTGAAGAAGAAGAAGAAGAAAGGAGGGAATGGAGATGGTTGGTTGGCCATTGAGAGTTGGAGAGTGGGGTGAAGAAACACTGAAGAGAAGAAGATGTGAGGGTTGGTTTGTGCTGGATTGGGATTGGGGATTAGGATTTGTGGAGGAGAAAAGAAGTCGAAGCTATGGAAGATCTAAAAGTCCAAAGTCATGTCGCGCTGACCTTGAAGGGAGGTGAAAATGAAGGGTGCTCGATGGCGTCGTTGTGAGCAATGACGGCACAGTTATTGATAGTACAGTGGATTATAACGTCGGTGGAATTAATTTATGCAGTGGTCTTAGGCGTTGTGAGCAAGTAGCTAATAATTCTTCAAAAGTAAGTCGTTGCAATGACGGCCAGTTGTCGTATGGATTGGACGTATTTTTGCGATTCTGGTGGATTTTTATTTTAAGTATTATTCGTCGACCATTTCAAAAATCCTCCTTTAAGAGCCAGCGGTTCGCGAGGAAAAAGAAAAGCGGATAGAAAATGTGGCTATAGTTTTGAATGCAATTTAAACATTAATTAATTTTTTTCATAGAATTTTGAAAATTACCATACAGCTGATCAAAGAAAGGTAAGCCATAGGTTAAGATATAAAAATAGGAGTTGTGAAAAACTCGGAATTTTGGTAAATGAATCGAAATATTTTTGACATCTTTTGTAGACCAAAATAAACAGTAAAAATAATTTCAATTAACAGTAAAATACTCGCCTTAAAAACCCTTCAATTTTGCATTGTGGGCACAGCATTGGCAGTGATGGGCAGTTTGGCATTTACATTGTGATTGTGAGGCACAATTGCACCAAATGAACAGATGAATGTAATAAATAATATGATGTAAGCTCCGAACCGAATATGACTTTGGGGTCTTAGACTTTTTAAACTCCAATAACAATAATAAAATGAATTCTATTTTTTTTTTTTTTGTGAAGCGACTTGTAAACTAGCAGTAGGATGGCCAGACTGAGCATCTATCCGCTAGATGGCCTGTTTATAGCACGCTGGGTGGTCTTCATGTGGGTGTGAAACAATTTCAATTTTTGGTTTGGAAGCATGGCAATTTATATAATAAGGCCAAAAAAAAAAAAAAAAAAAAAAAAAAAGAAAGAAGAAGAAGAAAGAGGAAAGAGATGACTACGTTTTAATCCTTTTGGGTTGACATTTGAAGTAAACAAATTGATTTATCTTTAAAACTGAGTCATGGAATGGATGCACTCTTATGGAAATGAGAGACAAAGCATGTGAAAGGTAAGGAATTAGGGCCATTCCCATTTTTCTTTTGTCCACCTCAATTGTTCTTCTGGGGTCAGTTGTTCACCCCATATTTGGCCTATTTTTAATAAACCCATTTTCTATAAATCTATTTCTTTAAAAAAAAAAAAAAAAAAAAACTTGCTGACTTCTGACTTTGGTGACGTTTGTTTTTTGAGCATCTTTGAAAGCGAATGAGTATCGGCGTTAAGGCATTCATTTTAAAATTTTAGTAGCTTATTCTTTGAAATTTTTTTAAAAAGTTACGAATGAAAAAGTGAAAATATTTGAAACTCTGATAGGAAAGAAATCAATTTTAGTAAGGGGAAATAAGAAAAGGCTGATGCGTTGTCAGATAAGAAAGCGTAACCTCCCGGCCTATCAGACCTTGCAGGTTTGAGCAGGACGGTCATGTCAGCCGGCTCGTTTATTTTTCGATTACCAGCTTGTCTCGTTAAAAGTGCGGCCAGGCGGAAGTAAAAATTCTGGAAACTCTCGTTTACATTTTATTTTGTTTTATTTTAAATTTTTTATTTTTTATATTTGCTTTTTATTTTTATTATATTTAAAATTAATATTTTCATAAAAATAAAAAATATTATGAATTTTATAAATTATTTATTTAAAGCATTATAACCAATAATAATTTATTTATATTAAAGTATAAAATAAAATAATAAAAAGTATTTTAAAATATGTCGGGCGGGGCGTGTATTATTTTGGATATGGTTCGTATTGGCCCCGTTCGGTGGTTTCTGTACGAAAATCGAAAAAATCTGCGTCGTAGGTCATTTAATGACTTATCGTGGAAGAATACAAGATTTGCCGTTTTGTCTACCGGTCATTGACTTTTTTGAGTTACTAGATTCTCGAGACAAATTCACTTATTGTGGTCAGTTCGTTATCAAGTCTACGAGGGCACCAAACTTACCAGGCGTATGTGATTGTTATTTTGGCTCAACGTTTCTTAGTTTGAGAATTTTTGAAGTACCACCGGGTTTTCGATAACGTCACTGGGCGATATGGATTGAAAGATAAGCCTCATTGGTGTTGAACTGATTAAAATTAAATTAAACAGTAATAACGAGTGCCAAGGCGGCGGGACAGGAGCACCAAATAATTTGTTAGATTGTCGTAATGCTATTTCTTGTAACATTAAAAAGCAAAGCAAACATCTTGTCTTGTGCAAATGCCAGCCAGCAGTAGACTCAAAAAAAATTACATTTAGCGTTGTTGAAAAAACAAGCCTTGACACTTTATCGATATAAAAGTCAAATAAATCAAACCGTTAGGTTATATTTGGTTTGCAGAAATGGGATGAAAAACAGGAAACGATGAAAATTCAAGGAAAAGGAGAGAAATAATGAGAAATGAAAATAAAATATATATTTAAAATTTAAAATGATTTTACATGTAACTCAAAATTCATTTAACTAATTGTTCAAAAAATATTTTTAGATAGCAGGCGATCTGTTAGGGTTATCATACGTCACAAGGTGGCTGAATGAAAATAATAGCTTCAAGTCTGGATCGAAGTTATGTGTAATCTTAAGTGGTATAATTCGAATTTTATGAAAAACAGTAAAATTAGAAAAAACAACAAATAAATAAAACTATTAAATTACAATTTTGATATTATATCTGAGTTTGCAAGCAAATAGCATCAAATTTATTACATTACTAAGCATTAAAAATCTAGCAGATAGTAAATGTATGAGATGAAGTAATAAATGCTAAGATAAATCACAAAAGTCTGATTAAAATAAATAATAATAATAATAAAAATAATAATTGAACTTGTTTTCTATATTTAATACAGAGTAAAAGATATATTTCTGTTCAATAAGTAAGGGCTAGAAGACAACTCATTGCCTCATAATCTTGATAGTTTAGAAATTTTTAATGTTTACAAATAATTTTCTTTTAAAAGGTGAGTTTTTGACATGAATTTATATACATCATTTTCATTGATGCTACTTTAAAAATATCATTTTTAGCTGGTGATCTTATTATAAGTACATTGACATATAATAATATATGTATATGTAATAATATTTTGAGTGAAATGCATAAGAAGTAAAAGATGTGACCGATAATTTGAAGATTCAAAAACACCTTGTACAACAGAGTTGAAAGACAGGCATGACACTGGTGTGATGTGTGTTTGATGAACATTGATGCATGGAAATGACCCACACTTCTACTAAATGTTGATATCCGTACACTTTAATTATGTAATTCTAGCAATAGAGAGGCAAGCCAATTTTTTTCCCATAATGAGGCAAAACTGTCTTGCCATCAATCTATCTCTCACACTAGATCCTCCATCATCATGATAAACAAGACAATATATTAGCCTAGTACTATCCCTATACCTACATGTAACCTCCACATTTTTAATCTCAATCTCCCAAATAAGACTCAAAATCCTCCTTGAGAACCTGAATCGATCGTTAAGAACAAACTCACATTATCTTTAGAACTATAAGAGGATTTACTTGATCAAACTAATTATAAATCCAATGAAATTACTTAATGGTTATTCAATTGATTCAATCTGGAGTTTGTTTCTCCATGAATCACAGAAATATTTATCCCAATAATTACTAATTTGAATCCACGTGTAAGAAAGATTTACTAGATGATTACCATAATTAAAATGAAAATATATAATTCAACATCTCACCTCCACATATTCCAAGTACCAACCTCATCGAATTTATATTAAATAGTAACCAATCTTGTTTTATATGAGTTATTACCCATGAAGAGTAAAGAAAAGCTCTTTGTACAAGTAGGAGGTGGAAAAATCCAGACCCAACAACCCAAAAGTGAAGGGGGCTCACTCAACAATGCAGAGACAACAAAGGGTAGGTGCCTCACACAAGATCATCAATCAAGATCAACATTAACAACAAATGGGGTAGGAGGATTAGGACTTTATTATAAGGACGAGTGGGTCACCTCACACAACCACAATTGTGCTTCAAATCTCTCTACACATCACACAGCCGTTTGCAAAAGGAACTTCCATAAACTTTCATTCACAGCTACTAAATCACCTTCTGTCTTGTCTTCATTATGTATCCACTTCCTAAGACCTTCATTACAAATCAGTAAACCTAACATTTGATTTATATTAAAGTGCACTGTTATTATTTTCAGTGAAATATATTGTATTATGGCAGCCACTGAAGTACTAGAAACAATCTAAAGTAATGTGATATGTTGTGGAATTGTGCATTTCCTCTTGCTAAATGCGCCTGGGTTTCGCAGCAGCTCTGACTCTGAGCCCCATGTTGTTTTTTACCATCATAATGGTTGTCAGATCTCCCATATACTTTCTCATGTATGTATGCTCAATATTGCTTTTAATCACGGTGTTTTACGTTAGAACTATGCAGGGCAGAATGATTCCATTTATATCTTAATTCACACAAAAATTAAAGAAAAATAAAAGGTGGAAAATAAAATAAAAATACAATTTCCAAAAAATTTTAAAAAAATGCAGGTTGTCCATGCATTTTCAGCGACTATTCCGGTATGGTTACCAGCAGCGCGGTCGCCAAGCCCATCGCAGCAACCGCTGCGAAACGGCGCGCTGATAACGCGGTGTAACCGGGACCGCCTCGGCGCCGGAGACGCCGATACTCCAGTGGGCTCCGCCGCCGGCAACTCGTCTCCAGAACTCGTCCGCCTTCGCTCAAGCCCTATCTTCAAGTGGGTGAGATGGCGAACAAATCCTTGAGCTTATGACTGGCGGACCGCTCGGCCGGCCTCCGTGGTGTGATCCTCGGTGACCAGGATCAGAGCTATCCCATCGTTTATCCGGCGACCAGCGTTGCCGGTTTGAGAACGACCACTTAGGGCTGGCGACAGAGATGAACGACGGGGGGACTGGAAGCAAGGGCTCCAGGTGGGACTACCGGCGAGCAGCGCGTGGTGGCCAAACTTGAATTTCTGGAGAGTAGCCATAGGAATCGAAATCTGACTTCTCTCTCTGCTTTTACTCTGTGAGGAGGATCGGTGGAACTAAACAGTTCTGCCGATGGAAGGTTTTGGAGGGATCTGTTCTGACTGTGATGATTGGCAGAGAAGAGAATATGAATTGAAGTGCATTCCCTACTGATTCTTCCATCCATCTTACTCTTTCTATTTTTGTTTTTTTTTTTCATGTTTCTTTTACATATTGGGTTTTCCCCTTCAATATGTGTATTATTAATAGAAAATAAGGACGGATAGACTTATCACCCTAAAGGGTCCGTTTCCGTCGAACAGATCTGGCAGATGAGCTTCCTCTTGCACGTGGCGGCTCTCAGGTTACAGAATTTACATAATTAATTTCATTAACTGTTTTTACAAATTAATTACTCATTTATAACTTTTTTTTTTCAGTTCTTCCCTGAATATTTCATAATAAATATTGAAATGAAAATTATCTAATGAATCTAGTTCACCAGTAGTGTTTGGGAGGCTGAGATTTATCATTTAATTTAAGCAAATGAGTAATCATCTTCTGTGGGATCTTTCTGATTAAAGAAAAGGTAATAGTACTATTTTTTTATGACTTTGAGATGACGTTTTGAATCTTGATTGGGTTGTTATTGTCCATCAATGAATTTTGAATTTCAATCACAAAAAATTATAAAAATAAAAATAATGAAGAATGTAGTTTAAAAATCACAACCTAGAATATTTTTTTATGTTTCTTAATTGTTTCTCAGGACTTAGAATTGTTCACAAAAGAACTTATCGGTGTTATTAAGAATTCACAAAAAATAAATAACAATATTAATCTTTGTTAAATCATTCGATTATTAAGTAAAAAAAGCAAGCATTCTTTAAGAAATAAAAATGGCAATGCCAGCAGGCTAACAGTGGGCAATATGTGAACCTTACATCTTCTTTTAGTATATGTATTGCAGAGTAATATGCCTCATACCTTATGTATTGCTTGCATTTATCTCTATGAACATCAGATAAAAGCCATGTGGTTGCAAAGATAATGATCTGCCACCTTAGTGACATCTCTCGCAAATTCATAAGTGATGCTTCCTTCGTTCTAGTCTCTGTCTTTGTAAAATAAAAATGAGAAGAAATCTCAACCTACTGGAAAAGATTGGGGTGTGGAGGATTTGAGCCCTTGCTCATTTACCATAAGATATCTGGGGAAGGGAGGATTGATCTTTGGCCAACTGTCTGAAATTATATACTCTCTGCTTTCTCATCAATGCTCTCTTCATTTCTTGATTCGTCCCAGAGCAGGCACTGCTATAGTGAGCACTCATATCTCTCTCTGTTTGCAGACATCAAATACCAGCTCTATACACCAATGTTATTTTCCTCTGCTTAGTAACAAGGTGCTTTCGTCGGGATGGATCACCAACTCATTACAATGTATAGAGTTTTGGTTTGTTCACAGCCATGTTGACCAAGTTAATATCATATGATGCCTGAGCGGTGTCTGACCGTTTCAGTGATCAGTTCCATCAGCACCACCAAGAGACTGTAAAGTGAAAGCGACCTTGTCTGTCAGATGGTAGCATTGATGAAGTACTCAGGATCAGCCGGAGGGCGTCCTTGTGGTGCAGTTGACACATGGGTGACGTCGGTAGGAGACAACCGGGAAAGCCCCGTCAACAAGCTTTACCTGGAAATTGTGTCGGAATATTAGTTTGCTTTTGACATCTGATTGTATGATCTAAACTCATGGGGTAAGCCAGTGCATTGTACTCTCTATGGCGATATCAGTATCCCAAGTGAGCAAACCGAGTTTCCCTTACCATAAGACTGAAATCTGCAGTTCTTAAGAATATATTCATAAACAAAGGAGAAAGGGAGAAGGAGGAGAGGGTTCACGGCTCCAGCAGGGTGCACCATACAATTCACAAGGTTTTGATGTTGCTTCAGCAGAGTTTAGGATCTCAATTTATTTCTTGAACTTCATTTCAGCATCTGAAGTATTCTTGCTGCAGAGCTTGACTGCCTTCTGCCATCTTGTAGTTCACCTGATCAAAATTGAATTGAGGACTTAGAAAAAGAGAAAACCAAATAAATATAGTGGTGAGTTAAGTTGCTAATTGCAAGGGATATTAAGAAGTCATGGTCCTCTTGCGTAATAAACGATTGGTACTCCATCTCAGGATTTTCTGGATGGTCGAGAGTGATAGTGGCCGCTCAGGATTCAATATGTCAACCTGAACTCAAGTAGGTGCTCCCATACCAGTGTCAGACTTTGTGTAGGGATAAGAGGGTTGCTCTCAGAGAAACTAGTTACGGACGGTGCAATGGCTTTAGCAGAAGAAGAGCAGGAGAAGGTCCTTGCTTTCATATTATTTGGATGATGCCAAGCGAGTGAGCAAGGAAAATAGCAGAGAACTCCGCAGAAAATGCCAAGAAAAGGCATGCTAACACGGAAAGGCCTGAAAGTGGAGACAAAGTTCTCAATTTTGTTCAAGACAAACCATTTTGAAAGTATTCAAATCTGTTTGAAATGAGTGTTACCTATACTTTCTTTTTGGTACATTATTACACACTTCCTGCAACATTCTGTGAAATACAAGAAAGATGTCAATTGAAACTTGAATAATTATATCAGAAAAACTAATAGGAAATTTATTTTGTATGCAGATAGGAAAAAAAGGAACATATCTCTAACACAAATAAGTAATACAAACCCCAGCTAAACAATCAGACTCTTATCAGTATCACAATTAATATTTCTTAAAAGCAGAGATTTTCCTCATAACCCTTTTCCAATCAATGGGGCAATCATGAGTCTACTAGGCCATTCACTGCGTGTAGATAGGTGATTTGGCACAATGGAATATAGACAAATGCAAGAACAATTTACAAAAACATTTATACACATTTATGACCAGGATCGCCATGAGTCGAATGGTACTAAGGCATGCTGGTGCGACAGACCCCCCCTTTCCACAGCGGTGTTCCAAGGAAGGATATGTGATAGTGCTGTGGGAGGAGGGCTTCATTCCAGTGATCTATCAAACTGGCCATCTATACAATCTACCAGCAAGGCTGTGACCAGGCATGGCATCATGCGAGCTTGAAATCAATTAGAAGATAACTGAAGAAGGACAGTAAAAGATTTAAGTAATAGATATAAAACCTACATCCAAAAAACAATAAACCTGGAGAATTGTGCTAGAAAAAGCAAACAAGGTGCTGAAATTAAGTAGCTAGTCTGCATATTTTTGCCTCCCACTTTTCTTATGTTGCAATTATGATCTTAAAAGAAAGTTAGCCCTTCTTGAAATCAAACGTCATGTAAGATTGGGTTTGCCCAAGCATATGAAGATTGGAAATTCAGACTGAAAGAAGCGTTTCTCATCTACCAGTGTTCTGACTTTATATATCTTTGTGACACCATAGTTATAGAAATTAGGGCACATTTATATTACATTCTTACAGAAATAACCAAAATCCCTGATAATAATCGAAATATGCATGTATTTAACAGAAAGGAGGTTCATGCTAGTAACAATGGTTAGATATCTAAGGCAGGAAGTGTTGAATTGTGCTAGCATCTATTAATCAAAACATAAAGCACTAGACATGTGAGAGCAGAGTTGGAGTAAAGAATGAGTTCATGGCAACATTTTCTTGAAGTCTTATACAGCGCATAGATTTGAAGCATAAAATGAACATATGAGGTTGGATTGAGTTGAGTTGTGAACTGGAATCTGCACCCAAGGCCTACACCTATATGGGTTGGATGTTTGTTTAGTAATTTCATTTCAGAATATGTTTCATTTGTATAATTTAGTTTGGGTTAGTCAGCACAGTGATTTCTTCTCCTCTAATCAGATACCAGAGCAGGCTTGGAGCAAGGGTGGGTCAGTTTGGCCACAATCTTGGGCAGTAACATGTGAGTTGTCAGGCAAAGTTGTCTGAATGATTGATCTTAATGCATTTTTCTAAGTGGAAAGACGGCGAAAACGGGAGTCTGCATTATAACATAGACATTCAGAGAGATCAGTCTATGATTCATCTCTTGCAAAAATGGACATTGATCGTTCCTTTCTCAGACTCAATTCGTCATATCAAACTATTCTCACTAACACCATAATACCATATTTAATTCTAAAATCACCAAAGAAAAATGATATGGCTTAAGCTTTGAATATATGGAATGACAAATCCAGTCCTTCTGCCAAATACAAATGGGTTCTCATATCATGAATCATATCATATTTTGCCTACAGGCAATACGACGAACAATCGGCGTCAGCAAGGTCATATGATTCACATTAGAGACCACCGTCAGACACTACCTCAAGTGTTCATTGGCAATGAGCCTGCCTTTGTCAGTTCAGACGAATCCTGAACTGGTATTAACGTGGATGGTACCAGAAATGTGGATCGCGGGAACCAGACCAGTCAGTAAACCGACACCAATGGGTGTTGCCACTCAGTTACAGCTATCAACGGATTACCCGAGGCGTAGCAAATTGGTTCAACAGTCGCAACGAACAAGTTTGGTCTTCGTTACCGCCGTAATTGAAAGATGACCCGATTGTGAAGTGGAATTAACAGTTGGAAGGGCAAGTGTTCGGAGATCCAGCGCGGCCAGAGGATCGGTTTTTACCGGTCTGTCGGTCGAAACTCGGTATATCCACGTCGTCCAAGTTGCTCGGCGCACCTTACCAGCAAATCGGTGAATCCAGCGATCCACAGTGCTCGGACGGTCGCCGCCACATTGAATGAGTAGTTGATGTTCAGATGGAGCCGCAACGCGAAAGTGCGAGTCTGCGCCGGCGATTCAGGAAGAAGAGTGACACCAGCGGAGATGGTGGTCAGGAGTGGCCAGAGAAGATGGGAAAGGAAAGCAGGAAGGAGGGAGGGAGGGCGTGGGCGGGCGGCGACATGGAAGTGGAGAAGAGAGGAGAGGGGGTGGAGTGTGGAGTGAGATGGCATTTGGGTAATAGGGATGAGAGGAATTGTCGGTGGGTTGACCGGTCGGCGATGGCTTTGGTTTCTTTCCCAAATTGGACTATAAGAATTGCTGTTTCCATGTTGATTATGTGAGCATCAGGACCATTCGAGTTACAGTTTTGTTTTTTATCCATATTCAGTGCTTCTGTCCCATATGAAATTGATTAAAGCTAACATAGACTGGAAAGAATGGATTTCCTAAATTATGACTGTTGAAAAACAGGGGCTTTGGTTATTATTAGGTACCACAGCTTTCTGACACTCCATATTTCATGTCGTAATAATTATTAATAGTGTTGGAAGAGGGCGTCCCTTAGGTAGGCTAAGTATCACCAGTTTAGATCGCTGAATATAACAGAAATAATGTGAAATGGATGTGCAGATAAGAGCAGGGAAGACGCGCATAGCGAGTAAGTCACAAACCAGAACCAACTACAAGACTGTTCTGGAAAACTATGTATGTTTGGAGAGCGAAGCAGCCAAATTGGTGGTCATGATATTTCATAGATGCAGGGTTGGCATGCTGTAACAATCTTTACCATGTTCACTCTGGACGCAAATGTTCTTGTTAGGAAAGCAGTGTTTTCAGATGGATGAGTTGAATTTAGAGCGAGTTGAAGCACTTGCCCCCTGTGACGCGTGCTAAACATGGATGTGGAGTCTGGGTCTGGGTGGTGGAAGGAAGAAAAAACTGTGGATAGGAAAAGGAAGAAAAGAAAGAAGAAGGTAGAGAAACTCTTATAAAAAAGTTTGGGCTGGCCCCATGATCTTGGTGAAAGAAGGATCATTCAGACACCACAAAAGATATCAATCCAAAGCTTCTCTATTCTTTGATTTCAAATTCTGAGAAGAATTATTACAGATGCCTAAAAAATTAGTTTGGGCTAAACCTGTATCCTGGGAGATAATATGTATAAAGGCAGATCACTGCTCAGTTAGTTGAATTTTGATTTTTCCTTTTCCATGTATTAAGAGATATTAATTACTACAAAAACTTTGTTTTCAGTAGCCTCTAACTTTCCAGTTCAAATTTTGAAACACAGATAGTCAGTCTCATAGTAAATTCGAACAGGAGTAGGCATTGCGAAGGAGAGAGAGAAGAGAAGTATACTAAAATGAACAGCTGCTTTAGCTAGTTTGCTTAAAATCATATACCTTTAATAGTGGTTTCAGATCCTATCTGATCATTATTCGAATTATCTGATCTGATGACACTTGAATGATAACATTCTAACCTCCTTCTCTTCAATCAATTATAAACCAATTAATTAAAAAATGAATGGATCGAAAAAAACAACATATGATAAACCGGTAAATTAATTTGTCAGGAGAATTCAACTAGTGTGGAGAAGGGGATTAAGTCGCGGCGGAACAAGCAGTTAATCGTCCATACAAATTCCGCTGAAATCTACTCCAATAAACCGATTCTTCCCCAAGACAAAATCTATAAAGGAGGAAATGTGAAGTATGGGCAGCAGACTTGTGGTTGAAAGATTATGTGAAGGAGTTGACCTGTGTTTTACCCTTGCCCTTTGGATTAGTTTTGGTGGTTTCATGGTGGAAGCATGAAGGCCCATCAGACCAGTGTAGTTAAGTTATTATGGCCATGGTATCACCTGATTCAGCGTTTCTTTACAAACTATTATTGGCGTTCCACAGCGGCCCAAAACCCTCTGTGGGGCTTCTAACGTGTCACTTTACACTAACCGCTCTCATGCGCCAGCTGCTGACTCAATTATCGGAATCTTCACATTCACATCATGGCTCCATGACAGACTACCCAGACTAATACTCCAGTGACATAAAAGTGACAGATGGTATCATTGTTAGACGAATTGAACTGGTTGGGAATCGATGTAAGATGATGCGATGATAGAGGTCAACTCCCGGGTGGAAGTGGTTGGCTGTTCATATTTGTATAGGCGATGTATCAACGAGTGATGGAAACATATTTACCTAGGCAATTACTATCACCCAATAACATCAGCCTGTTACCGTGACAGTGATGGTTGAGTTATTGATATCAGGACTTTGTAATTCTTCGTTCATTCTGCAAACTCGGGGGCTTCACCTCACAATCCAACCCAGACCCAGGACCACGAGTGTTTCGGGGCGATCCTCCCAGATGGATAGGCAATCTTCATTCAGATTCCCTGCATTCATATTCTTCGCACGCTGACAGATCGATTCATCATCTTCACACCTGACCCTCAGGAATTACAGCGGATACCAAGAGCATAAACAAGAAGAAGCCGAAATTGGAAAGAGATAGAGATGCATTTTGCAGAGAGATAGAGAGAGAGAGAGATGATCAGGTGATATTTTGATTCCCTTTCTCGACGTGAAATTAAAATGGAAGCCAGACAGTCTTTGAAGACTTGTGAAGATTTTTCAAAAGGGCAGAAACTTCCTCTTTGAAAAATAGATCTCTTGAGAACCGGTCTCAGGAAATAGTAAGGGGACCGAGTCTCTCATGTAAATAGTCAAGCTGAAATAGATTTCTTTCTCTACCCAACTCTGGCAAATTTTAATTCATTTTTAATTTTAAATCCACTTGATCAACAAACCAACAGCCTAGATTGTAAAGTTCTCCTGCTTTTGCATATAAAGAAAATTGCTCTCAAAGACCAATCATCTATTTTCAACCTTTTTCAATTTATTACTATTTGTGTCTTAAGTCAAAATGAATAAATAAAAAAAAACAAAACAAAAACAATTATCATCCATAAGCAATAGATTTATTGTTTTTATCTTAATATAGAAACAAAGAATTATTCCCTTTTTCATTGTATCAACTTTAATTTCTATATTTAAATCCATGTTTTCTTTTCTCGAAATATAAATAAATTTACTTTTTTAAACATCTATTTATTTTATTATGAACGAGTTTGGGACCTCAGGTAACGCATCTCGTTTACATGATGACCTCTGAAGTAACCGATTTGCTTTTAAAATAGATCAAAAATAAGTTTAATATTTGGTGTTAAAAGCGATAAACTCTATTGATAGTTAAGGATTGGACATGTCTTGCCAGGAAGACAGGTCCTAATCTCATCGGGCGAATGCCAATAAAATTAGTTCTTACTGTGTTTGATAACATGAAGTAATTGGTATAAAGTAAATATTTACTCTGTGAAGAGTAGATAACGGCCAATAAGACTTAGCTCAATTGGTTTAAAAATATAAGCAAAGGATGGGGAGATGTCCCATAGTTTGGTTTGAAGAGGAATAAATGCGAAACATATATAATAATGCCATGTAATGGAAATGAATAGATGTAAAAAAAGAAAATGAAACAACCAAAGAAAAAGAAAAAGATATTATGAATTTGTACTTTGTAGAATGGTTTTTCATACTTTGAAGGGTGAAAACCGAAGAAAAAATCAAAACATTAGGCATGGAACTTAATATTTGACTGCCATGGGGCGTTCGCCACCAAAACTTTGGCTCCCATTTATTTGCGGCCCATCTACACGACAAACTTCGACGTTCATATGAACTCACGGAAACCTAGTTTGGTCTTAGAGGAGATATTTTAGGGAAAATTTAGATCAGACAAGTCTAATTTTTTGATCGGCTGACGAACTTGACAAGATAAATCTGACTCGGAAGACCGAATTTTGACAATGGGGATTGCGTGTTAATGTAAGAAATTGCTGGCAGTTGGTGCTCAAATTGAGTTAATCCACACATTCATCTTTCTTCCTGTTACATAATTTACTTCGCAATGGTGAGGAACTCTTTGAATGTGGATGGGTATCATGACCGGAGAAAATATGAACGGGTTGAAGACAGCACTAATTAGAGTTATATAGTGTGAACATGAAGTTTTATAGCCAGTGCCCAGCATAAATGCTCTTTGACTTATAGAAGTACATCAGTTTGGCCTGTTTTTCACTGTACTGTTTGATCTCGACTTTTCGCGTCGTAGTTAGGTAAATCTTTCACAACGTCGAACTTCTGTAGTGAATAAGCGGAAGCTATCATATAACGTTCTTATATCTGTTGCTTTTAAACATTCGTTTATACTAATACAAATTAAATTAATAGGGATATAGATTGTTCTGATTAGAATACAGTCATGATGGACGTACGATGAGAATGATCAATCAAAGTGGTTATAGTTGTACGGTGCGTATTTTTATAAAAGGCGGCTAGTGTTCTAATTCTCCTATGGTGTTTTGTAAAAGACACTAGATAATAAGCTTTCATTTCTTTTAGTATATATCAATTTTGTCTATGTTCATTTTCATGTTTTTTTTTGATTTCTTTTTAGGTTGCGACCTTGTTTCATTAATAAAGAATATCTTGGAATTCTCTTAAGGCGTTTTGGATGGAAGGATGGACTTTGGTAGTATTGTTTGTGAACCTCTACCACATTGTTTATTAATTGAAGTTTTATAATTGGCTCATAAGACATTAAACCTGTTTAGAGTTTTCTATTATATATTTTCATATATTGTTGGGTTAAAAAATAAGTATAAATGAAGGGATTATCTTTTTTATGACCAATAAGAATATAAAAAAATTTACATTTTTATGATATTTTAAATTATAAGAAAGGTTATACTTTTAAGTATTTAATGTAAAAGAAAGGAACACACATTCAATGATAAAATAGTTTGCTTTATCTTTGAGAATAAATTATGTTTAATGAGTGGATTAAACATATAGATAATAAGTTAAATGTTTAAACCTTATTAGGTTGATGAAGATAATGAGTTTCTAGCATTTATGAGTAAATCATGTTTGTTTGTGCATTAAACATATAAATAGGTATTAGATTTGTTATAAAACTTATGAGGTTAGAGGGAAGATCATATATTTCATATTTGAGATTAAATATATGTATAATATGTGAATTAAACATATATTTATGTTTTTAAGGATAAATTACCAATCTCAAAGATTAAGAAGACAGGAAGTCTTCTTCTCTTACTAACTACATTTTCTACCTAAGAGTGTTATATAAGTGACTTTTCTTCTTTTTGAAATCTTGTGCGAGGAAAAGTGAAAAAAGCTTGGATAATCTCCAAAATTATTTTCATCATACTTCTGGATTTCTTGAAGTGAGAGTCTTTGGACAAAGTTTCAAGAACTTGTTTAAGAATGTTCTTTGACTTTTCATCTCTTCTTGTTTTGTAACTCAAGAGATTGTGAGTGCTTTTATGATTTCTGAGTGGGTTGTGTAGATGGATTTGAGTGTGTTTATCTTCAAATCTCTATTTTCTAATATTTTCCACATTAAAATTTGGGATTTTAGTATTATTGTCACATTATTTTTGCATAGACATTTAATTTCGACTAATTGAGTTAGTGTTTGTTGTTATAAATAAGGGGAAAAGATCTGTTTTGTGTTGTGGAGGTTTTTTTTTACAATAAGTGATAATAAAGTCGGGTTCAAGACTACCCATGTGGGTGAAATCCTCATATATCGAACAAAATAGTGAATCTACAAATCCATGGACATGTTTTTGTCAAAGTAGGAGTAGTTCTATATATAGATGAAGTAAGCTCTCAATGCAAGTGATATTTCATGTAAAGCGTGTGTTGACATAATAAAAGCCAAGAAAATCTAATGATGTGAGAGTTAAACAGATGATCTGAGGAAGGTTTAACAGTACTTTGTTCTAGAAGGTTATTAGCCATGTGCCCCAGAAATATATATGAACTAGAAATGGGGAGGATTATAGTTGTAGAATGAACAAATATAGTTTAATATGGGTTCCCTACGAAGATGAGGCATCAAGTAGTCTAATCTATTAGAAAATTCAAAACGCTCATTAGACTAACACTTTTAATAAGATGAGGCTATTTTGTGAAGCGTTTTGTTAAAATTAGAAAGATTAGACCCATTTTAGAGGATTGATTGATGAAGCACTCTGTGTTATTTGATGAAAGGCAGTTGGACTCAATCCGTTAGTCTAAAGCGTTGCTCCAGAGTGTTTTTTTTTTTCTGTGGAAGACGTATATTTAGTTGAAAGACAAGTCATCCAAGTTTGACCAATTCTTAGCCTTACTCTAAGTTCTACAAAAATACTACAAGGCTTGTTGTACGATTACCCCATCTTTAGTCTTTCACCCTCCTCATACCTCCATAGTAGATCCCAAAATGTAAGTTTGGTGTAATACGAGTATACCTTATTTCCAATAAACCTATCTTATAAATCTAAAATTATTAACCCAAAAAAAAAAAGCTCAAACAATAAATTATGTCCAATGTGTCCTTATTGGTTATTTTACGATTAGTAACTATCAACTAAATTTTACTAAACTGCATTTATAAATCAACTTAAATAAGAATCAATTATTCGGGTCGCTAATATAATATTAATAGCAAATAACTAACTATCAAGCTATCAAGACATGGTCTTTGTGATATACAATTTCTAAGTAGGTGGGGACTTTAAAACACACCAGACATTATAGATAGAGGCCTCAAGGAACTCCCTTGGCAAGAGTTTGTGACAAATGATCTTAAGGCCTTCATATTCCAATAATAGACTAAGAAAGCAGGAAAGCTCCTTGGCATTTAATACTTTATGAACATACACAAGAAAGCATTGGGAATGAAGCAAAATAAGAAAATTGCTGTAAAAAAATAAAGAAAAAGAAAATTAGTGGACAAATTTTGCCCTCTCTACGGCTTTAGAAGAGGTGGAGGGGTGTGATAGTAATTGACACCCAGACTTAGTCTTCTAGACAGTATATTGATTCAGCTACCAATTCACATCCTCTTATAGAAATTCCCACTTGATTCACAAAACTACTTAATAATAAAAATCATCATAAAGCCACCAAACTGATATTCCCTTGTCTATCTTTCTATATTTTGGTAATATGTACCTTAAGCATCAATTGTAGATTTTATTCTTCCACTCATTCTGTCTTTGCAGACATTATCAGTTTCGGCTATCTATCTTATCACTTGTTTTCCCCAAAATTATTTTGATCAAATATGCTTTTCCATGCGCAAGTTAAGTTTGCTTTTAAGTTTATTGTAGTCACCGTCTAGGTCCTAATTCAATCAATGACTATAGGAAAACTGTCACACAAAGCACACTGAGTTGGAGAATCAAGCCAATCAATGGATCCAGTAACAAAACGCATGAAAACTCTTTTGGGATTAGGAGTATATGATTCATGAATTGATTAATTCTTGAAGAGCTTTAATACCTAGTTTACAGATGTTTGACAGCTAGCAATTCTGGCAAATACTGAAGCAGCTATAGTTTGAAAAGGGCTGACTTAAATGATAGTCTTCTTTTTGTTTTAATATCTTATAAAAATTCATGTCTCTATTTCTAACTTATACAAACTATGAATGTTGAAATTAAATGTTAGAGTAACAAGTAACTTTCACCACACAGAAATAGATTAAATATCTAAGCAAAGAGCAGACTTTATAAATGGTCTTATTATTCTCATAAAATTTGTATTCTGTTCTGTGCGTAGTCTTATGGTCCATGATAGTTTCTCACATAATCATAGAGGCATTGAACTTTTCAAAGCGCGGAGATATTGCTTCTGTTTCTATAAGGTTAAGAGTTGCCAGTGCTTTCTCCACTATGGCACATACTTGATATTCTTTATGTGCTGGTCAGTGGACTGATACAATGACCCTAATTAGGATTCAAGAACTGGTCAGATTAGAACTGATCTCTAATTTCTTCTTTAATTTTTAACCGGGAGGTTCTCTTTGCAAGTCATGATTTGAATTCAGTGAATCAGAGCAGTTAACAATTCAAACCATAATTGAATTGAAAGTGTTTAATGCAATGAATTGTATTGACTAATTGTAGTGTGTGGGTGCAGTACTATGAATCTACCAACAACTAATGCCCCTAGAGAAGGACATTGCAACATGATACTGAGATGCGTACTTTGAAGAAGGATTCGGGGAGAGGGTCTACCTCTTTGGCAGAAAAGGAGGAGGGAGGGTCCTTCGTCTGTTGGAAGCTCTACATATTCTGGAGGAGGGTTGAGTTTGATCTTTGTTGTGGTGGTTGATTCAAAACCAGGTCATACCCACATGTCATAGTTTAGACACTCCCTACATGTGCCGTTCACTTTCAATCCTCAAATCTGCTCCATTTACATAATTATTTGAACAAATTTGAAACTGACTTATTCAATCCCTAAATGAATGCTTTCAAGGTCTGAAAGGACTGGAAAAGACACGCTCACATTGCATTCTCACTGGCCCTACTGGCTGTATTAAGCAAGTAAGCAATACCTGTCGGAAGATTTCCAACTTGGAACAAAGAATTTGATAGGAATCAAATAATCTTCAGGGAGGATGGGCGGCTTAACACACACGTCATGATGTACTGAATCCTGGTGCATAATCTCAAGTTCAGATATACAGCGTGGTATTGGCAGGAAGGGCAAGCAGGAAGTCCCTTCAAGTCATGTCTTGAGTCTTTAGGTTTTACGAACATCATCATTCAGAAAACAGTATGTGTTGGGCTTTCCTTAATCTCTATGGTTGCTGCTGTATGCATCACCCTCATCTTGGCAATGGAGCTGTATGAGTCATGAAGCCCTGACCCAGGGCCGGTCGCCTCCCAGAAAGGATAACTCACCAGTGTTTGCTACTGTGATTCTTTTTGTGCATCTGTTGTATGCGTTCAATTCATCAGGGTTGCCTGAAAGACACATGCAAATCAAATAAACAACACTGATAATATGGAAAGGCTGAGATGGTGAAATTAGAAAAACCAGGAATTCATTGTGGGCTGATGGTTTTGAGAGGACAGGTTACTTCAGGAAAATAGTAGAGATTGTGGGAAGTAAATTGAGTTCATCATGGTGAAGACTATCAAATGACTTGGGCTCTGTTTCCTTCTTGACTCTAAAGACTAATATAAAGTAGAGACCATTTTTCTACAAGAAAAGATAATTGCTTAAATGCCCAGACGAAGAAGCAAATCACGTGGCATGGCACCTTTTCTTTAATTAGCATCTGTTTCCCACCCCATCTACCTGCAGCCTCTCTAACTCCTGACAGTGCTTATGTATTTCTACCAACAACCATATAAATAATAGAAGAAATTGATTGAAAAAATAAATATTTAGAAGCAATTTTAATACTTTGTTTTAGTGATTAGCATCCTCACCAATTATTTTAAAATGATAGATTAACTTAATATTGTGTTCGGTTTTCGGGCTAATAAATAGAAAGTAGTTGCATGATGACAGCATTGAATAGAAGGCGTCTGGGTCAAAGGCAAGCGGGGCTGAAGAACCCGTCAATGGGGAAGGGGTATGAAACAAATCCTGAGTTTCTGGGATTTCATGTTCATGTGTAATTAATATTTTGGAGCTTCTGTTTGATGCTTTTTGACTTCTGTTTTATACCAGGCATGGAAGAAAAAAATAAGGTCAACATCAATCAGAAGCGGGACTTAAAGATGTTTGATATGATTGTAGGTTTCTTGGGTTTTACTTTTGATGCAGTCTGGATTGTTGGAAGGCTGTGAGAGTCAGACCAATGACCAATCTGCTCAGCCTCTTCAAGGTGGTGTGAGAGAACAAGAAAATGGATGGGATTCAGGATTACAGAGATTAACCTTTGTATCTACATATCCCTTACCGTGACCTTACCGCTAAATAATTCGATCAGTTATGTTCCTTTTGAGTCAAGTCCATGGAAGATAGTGAGAGTCATAAACAGGTGAGATATCACGAGATGAAACTAACTAATTCAAACCAACCTTTGAATTCGTTCTCTGTGAAATTTTCCATGTTCCACACATTTGTGGGCTCAATTCTAGACAGAAAAGTATGGGGAAAGAAAAATAAAGTACTAGACAGTTCTGTCTTTGAAAATCGTTATTGAGGTTATAAAATAGGAAGTCTTATTGATACTTTGAAAGAATGTTATTGTTATATAGATTTATTAACTTTTTTATATTCTTGTATTTTAACATCTTGTGTTTTTATAACGTAAAATTGTTTATAACAAGGAATGCAATACAAGACTTAAGACAGACTGAAAGTACTAAGAAAATAAGATGAAAATGAAAAGTGAAAAAAAAAAACTCTAAAGAAAATAAAAAATAAACATAAATTTAATAAATTAATTTTATATGTTTATTCACCGATAGAAACTTATGGCTACACACTGCAAGTTTTGGTTCAAGTATGAATGTTTTTTAAAAAGCAATCAGTCAAAGTTTGGAAAAAAAAACCCCTTTTTATGGCTAAAGCCTTGATTAGAGATTTTAACAATTAACCACAAAGTTATCCACTTACAATCTTAAAACCTATAGAATCATATTATATATAGAATTTTGACTAAAAAATAATTTATAGTATAACCGTCTTTCCTCGCCATCCAAACTTATATATATCCTAAATTGTTTTTGAGACGCTCCGAACCCGACTGCAGGTGTCGAGGCGGGGATGTCTTATTTATTTGTTATTTTTTCTGTTCTTATAAACCTTCCATTCATTATCTTGTTAGCATTTGCTTGAAATATATTACCGTAACAGTGAGTACAAAAATATTCAAACCTTCATAAAATGGGGTGTTCAACATACCACAAGCTTTACATTGTTTACAACGAGCATATACAAAATAGACAAAAGGTCCTGGTGGGCACATAGTGTGCGTTGACCTTGATTCTTGAAATACGAGATTGAACATTTCAACTAACCTTCTGCGGATGAAGCAACGTCTTGAACCTCTTGCGTGGGAATATCTTCATCAGACGACCCCTAATAAGGATCATCACACTTTAGACACATGCATATATATCCCAACATATCATATACTTATATATCTTTATGCGTATTCATCGTATCATTTACATCCTTATACATATCTCATACTTCTTATTATATCGTATTTCATTTATAATCGTTTATATACATTTGCCTCATTTTACACTTTGCTTCTTGTTCTTGTCACAATGTACTTGTCATCACATAGCAGTGTTATGCTTCTCATATTATTTCATATCATGTCATTTATCATATTCAAATCATTTGCATATTCTTGTCATTTGTTTTTATGTTTCATGCCTGCATATAACTTAGAAGTGGATATGAGGAACTATAAGGACTTAGGAATGTTGTTATCATTATGTGAAATAACGAACCTATAAGGGCAGAAAACCTTTATTATCATTGTGCGAAACGATGAACAATAAGGGTTCGAGCGTTGTTATCGTTATGCGAGACAGATAGCGCCTATGGGACCGAAGGTCTTGTAGCCAAACCCTAATGGGGCCGGTGATCGGTATCTTTGTGAGGACTTTTATCCCTAATAGGCATGCTAATTTATCCCCTATCGAGGTTCTAAACAAAACGATCATTTATTTCATTTTAGTACATATCTCATATCTAAAATAAGCCCATTGTTATCCATTAATCATATCACGATATTCTGATCATTTACCCTCTTATCTTTGTATTTTAAATGCGTTTATTATCATCAAATATTTCTTACCATGAGCTCCTTTTGAACCAAATTTCTGGGTCAGTAGGTCCAATTTAAGAAGACACCTATTTCAAGTATATTTGATAATAACAAGAAATTACAGTTTATAAAATTTTGAATAAACTCAGTTTTGGATGAGTAATAGCCAAGTTATGGCCCCTAAACAATGGAGACCCTCTAATGTCAAAACACTTGAAACAAAACTAGCTATATATCATACGACTAGTTCTTATTGCAATTTAAAGTGCAATAGGATCCAAATTTATATACTATTCAGGAGATTTATTTATTACAGAAATCTTCTTTACTCGAGAATTTTGAATGGCTCCAATTTGGATGAGTGATGGCACAAGTTATGAACTAAGTAACCAGGACCACTCCTATTAATAAAAACATAACCGACTGTAATAAACACAGCATGGCTCCATTTGATGAATTTATAGATCATGATAAGAGATCACGAGTTTAAATGGCACATTTGAGGAGATTTGTGCTGCAGAAATTACAGTTTACTGCTGAGAATTTTTGAATAGCTTCGATTTGGACCGTGTTAGTAGAAAACAAAGAAAACATGAGTTTTAAAAAACGGACAACTTCTCCCTAAAACACATCATTTCTCTATACAATTTTCTCCATTGAGGACAACGACCAAACCAAGCAGTAAGCATAACAAGCTTAGAGCAGCCTGGCCAAAAGCTGCATGATGTTACATTATTGGAGGTAGAAAATTCATAACCAACAAATAGGAAAAACTCAAGCACAGCGATTAGTAGAATATGTCAAATCTGATCGCTACATTATGACGAGTTGGTAATATCGTCGCCCAAAGAACATAACCTTGCTTCCTCTTAACTGTAGCACCTCTTCTGTATTTTCTCTCTCCAAGTGACCTAGCTCAAATGGAACAATTGCCCAAATTGCAAGACCAAATGTGGTCTTATCCACTTACATGGCTAAGGCCATGTTTGGCAAATGACTTTTATGATTTATTACTCTTTTTTGCATTTAAGTCCTCATATTCCCTTTTATTTACACATTCTTTTCTCACATATTCTAATTGGACATATAGTCTTATGATCTTATGACATTTGAGTTCTTAGTTGGTAAATTACTAATTTACCATTGACTCTTAGATAAATTCCGGGTTTTGCTTATTTTATTTTTAGCATTATTATTCCAGAAAACTTTAAATTTTAACTTGTAATGCAACCATAAGCGTGTTATAAAGTAATGAGGTATAATTTGGGGTGTTACGGTTTTGAAACGTAAAAAAAAAAAAAAAAACCTAAATGTGAGAGGAAGAAAAAAAGGGACGAAAAGATGAATAAAGAGGAAGAATTTTGTAAGTTTCTTATTTAGATTTCATTGAAATATTATATGAATAAATGATAAATTTATTTGTTTGTGAAAAAAATCATAAATTTATTTGTTTTTCATTTGTTGAAATATTTCTTAGAAAAATAATATTTTTTATAACCTGTTACCATAATCATCAATGAATATATTGAATTTTTTGTTGGTGTTATATATTTAATTGATACCTTCACGAGAGTTTGTTGTAAAAATTGAAACTGACATTTTACATCTTTTCTTTTTTCCTATTGGAATCTTATATTTGTTGTAATTTATATCCACTTTTATTTTTTTTCTTTATACTAATACCATGTATTTAATTTCTATAATTTTACATAATATAATGTATATGAAAACCATACATGTATAAAAATAAAATTGTATTTAAAAATATTGTATAATATATAATCCGCCCCTCCCTAAACTAAAATCCACAGCTACATTATTGTGTTTATTCAAATTCATTTTTATTTATTCTACATATCGTATAAAGTCACAGAAATTTTAAAAATATAAAATTTTAGGAATTTTGATTATATTGAATTATCTATTTGGAACCCAAAGAGTAAGGAAGAAAAATTATAAGAAAATGATTTTTTTTCATGTTTAATTCCACTAAAAATATAAAAAAATCAAAAATTTGAAAATTTACATATTTTAATTTTTCTAGTCTTTATATAATAAAGAAGAAACAATAAAATAGGAAGAACCAAATATATAAATTGAATTATTAAATAAACTTATTTTTCTTTAAATTTTCTCTATATTTTATTTCTTTAGCACTTTTAGGTTCCAAAGTCTAAAAGCTTCATGTGTCCTGTCAAGAAAGGATGAAGACAGATGTGAGAAATCAGCTGACTATAATTAAAACTCTCTTTCGCCACCAAACTATATAAAAGCGTATAAACGTTGCATTAATTGAATAAGGTGGAGGGTTGTTGCAAATTTCCAAAGAGTAGTTGAGATAGTGATGAAGGAAGAAGGAAGGGTTGTTATTTTGTGAATAAGTTTGCCCCACCCCATACCAGAGGGTATGCATTTATGACACCATAAATGTGAAAAACTTATTCATAAAATGGCAGCTTCACCATGTGAGTATCGGGACCTTTGGGCCTAGGCCCACTACTCGATAGGCTCAGCATCTGCATACGCATCGGCCTTTCAAGTAAGCGGTCGTAGACGACTCCTCATGTAAAGTCATACGAGTAGCAGGATGGGTATAATCCTGCTTTCGTCACAGGATGCTGAATCTACTTAGCCCGTCATCCCTGCACTCATTATGTAAGTTTGTTATGAATAAATATATTAGAAATTACGTGTAGGATATTTATCATGATCTAAGATATTTAAAATCTCGCCAAGTCTCATAAAATAAAAATAAAAAATTTAATAAGAGAGAATTAGTCCTTGATAAGGAAAGAGAGATTTTATTAAGAAATCGAGATTATGCTAACATAATTAAGAGAAATTACAGAGTATAAAAAAGAAAAAGGCTACATGAAATGTATCTGTTCATTCTTGGCCATCTTTTCTCGCGTTTTCTTCACGACTGTCGTAGGAAGGCGGTCGGTCATATTATTGTCAGATCCCTTTTTTTACAGGTTTACATTACGTTGCTGATGTTCCGGAGGTTAGACGATTCAGGTAACGACACACCACTTTCACAAGCTTGGCGAAAGAGTTCAATTGTATATCATTAATTTATTTTCTTCAACATTTGACGTGGAGTTATGTGAGGCCGAAAAATGAAAGTGTTTGATAGAATGTTTATGAGAAAGAAATAAAACAGAGCACAAAAGTGAACTGATAGAGTTTGTAGATCATCATGATCCAAATTTTAAAGAGAACAAGTAGTGGGAGAATCAGTTTGTAATGTTTGCTTGAGTCTGACTGAGTTTGTTGGATCTTGGTTGATATGTTATGATGATGTTTAATCGGATCGATAAGCGAATCGAATAATTATAGATTCGCGGTTCCAGTCGGCCGGTGATCGAATACATGAGTTGAGCCGTGGCCCATATAAATATAATGTTATATGCTAGGGTAAAATATATATAATTAATAATATTTAAGATATTATTTATTACTTTTATATAAATAAAGTATTTTAAATTTTATTTTAAAAATATGTATAATGTTTAAAAATATGAAAACATATTAAAAATAGAATATAAACTTATTTATATAAATATACTTAATTAGTAGTAATAAATAATTTTGTTAACATCCCAAAAATAAATAAATAATCGTCTGGCGGTGATAGAGTGGTTGCTTTTATAACTTTGCAGCACCCCATTGTTGAATCAATAGCCTACCGGTATTTGATTGAATTTTCTTTGATTACAAGCGCCTTCTTCTGATGCCCCAGCACTGCGAAAACAGCGTCGTTTGATATAAAAGCGTTAAAGCAGCGTACGTTTTAACTAAATATATATATATATATATATATATATATATATATATACTGCTATATATATATATATATATATATATAGGAAGTGACAGCTACGATTAAAGCCAGTTGACAGTTACCGTCAGTCCCAGATTAGCGATAGGTTTTTCGTTGAATTAGGCGGTTTTGTGGTCGATTGATGATCCGATCGATCGGATCTATCGATTAGATTCGATTTTTAAAACATTAGTTATGACTTGTTTAGCTGAAAGTTAGATGGTTATCAAAAAAGGCTTGAGGCTTTTTCATTAGATGAATTAGGGAATGTGGCAAATGGGGCTTGAAGTTAAATGCGGGCTCAACCTCCAAGGCCCACCCAACTCTGTTTGCTGCCTAATTGGATTGGAGCCTCAACTTTGTTCAGAAGAATTCAATGACGACAGCTGTCTATTAGGGTTCAAACAAATTTTACTTTGTAACCTATTATTTTTATAGGTATATTCTTAATAATTTAAAAAAAAAAAATTAATGTGGGCCATAAAAATAGAAATGGTGTTAGTGTGGTTTCCTTCTTAACTCTTAATACCCTATTTGATTCCTAACATATTTTCAGAATTTCAGAGGGGGCAGGCACTTACTAGCTCCCCCACTAGTTTGGGAAAAGTGTGTTTTCATACACCAATGTAGAAAAACTGAAGCTATATAGGGTTCAGGGGGACATTTACCCATAAAATTTTGGACAAAAAAAAAAAAAAACTGTTTATAATGAGTTTTGAGCCCGTTAACCTCCGGTTTGGAAGTAGGTTAGTTAACTATTGTACGACAATGCCCCAAAAAAATAATCATGTCCCTTCTAACTTTATTTTTTGGCTCCACCATTGCCTATTGGTAAGACAGTGTTTCTATCTGAATTGCTTTTAATAGAAATGTCTTTTAGAGGCTACTTTTATGAGATTAACCTACAAATGTGGTGTTTGTTTTTTTTATTTAATGTTGAATAAAATTTTTTTTGAAATTTCGATCTTAATAGTGCTTATGTAGATTAAGTATTAAGTTGTTGTTTTAACGTTAGGTAGTGAAGATAGGGATGGCCAGGCCAGTTATTTTGGGTTCAAAGTCATGTCGCTCTTAATAAATGAAGTTTAATTTAATTTTAATCAGTGCTTTTCGCAGTTTGAGTTTATTTTCTCAAATTAAGAGACAGTCAATTATTATTCTTCTCTGCAAAGCGAGAAAATTAGAAATTTTAAAAAATGATAAAATGTTAATAAAAATAATAAATTGTCATAAAGGTTCGGAAAGCACAAGAAAATTAGATACCAGTGTGGCAATTTCTTCAATTAAAATAATTTACCCAAAGTTTAGTCGAATTACGGGAATGGCGGAAATTTTCCGTTCGCAGGTGATAAGTTCTTAGGTGATTAAGGGACCGAGATTTTACGAATCTCGAAAGTTGAAATGACTTGGAGCTAAAGTTCATTTAAAATAAAGTGGCCCAGAAAAAAAATAAATTGTTTTAGAGCGAGAAACTTAGGACCGAATGGCTTGATATGAATCGTGTATCAAAAATAATAATAATACTTAAATTTCCCGTTATATTTAAAAATAATTTTTATTATTTATTTTATACTTTAATATAAATAATAATTATTATTATAATGTTTTTAATAAATAATTTATAAAAATTCATAATATTTTTATTTTTATAAAAAATATTAATTTTAATATAATAAATATAAAAAAAATTAAAATTAAAAATAAGCAAAAAATAAAATGTAAGCGGGCGAGTTTAGGAATTTCCGTCTCCTTCCCTTCTCTGATTTAATTTTTATAAATGGAATAGTTTGAGAATTGAAAAAAATAAAACGAAGCCAAATTGAGATGAGATCTCGAGCGAGTCCCAAACTCTTTTCGTTATTAAATTACTAATGATGTATATTCTTAAAACTTTTATTAGCATTTGAATGATAATTGAGTTTTGCTATTTTATGGAAAATGACTTTTCGAGATAGAAAAGGCAAATATTCAGCTTTTTTATTCAGGCTTTTTAAAAATTCCAATGATAAGTCTAAAATTTTAAATCATAAAACAATCGAAGATATTTAGATTCGGCGTTAAAGTCAATAAGCGTCATTACGAGAAGTCTTCAAATGCGAAAGAAGCTACGAAGTAATTGTCTAATATTATAAATATTTTTGAACTTTTAAAATATTTTAAATTTTATTATCAACTATAACATTTTTATGAAAATTTATTTTTACACTAAAAACACTTTTGAGAAAAAAAATATTTATTGGCTTTGTAATAGATAAAGATAGATCAAGAGATACAATATAGCTAAAATCATCGTGTGATATAATATCTAAGTTAATAACACAATAAATCAGTATAAAACCTAAAATTTTGATAATATAATGACTAGAATATCTTTGACTCCGATTATTCGATTCTCGTGATCGTAATTTGATATCTTATTAATCGAATCTATTTTGTTGAGTACGAGATTGCACTCCAGCGTAAATAAAGCGTCATGACGAGGCGTGAGCAATGGCGTCGTCGTAACAAGTAGCGAAAAGTCAAACGATGTGATAAGACAATGACATCTCCCCTGTAGCTCATGATAAAATGGCCGACAATCAGGAAGTATCATGTCAGACGACTTTAAACGAAATCTGTAATAAAGCTACTGAGCAACGATAAGGTATTCTGATATAAAAAGCAAGATAAAGCACCAAATTTTAGAAGTAGAAGAGCCTTTATATTAAGCAAAGAAAATGAAAAAATAGAATAAAGATGGCGATTTAGTAAGAATAATCGAAAAATCACTTATCCTTGCTTCAGAAAAATGGGCTTAAAAAGAATAGGAGGAGAGAAAACGAGAGGAGGGGAGACTCTTTGACAATTACTAAAAACACTTTTTAAAATCACTATAAATAGGATTCTAATGTTTATGTGATTTGGTTAAATACACTATTTTTATTTAATAGGCCAGTATATAAAGTTTGAATTATGTCAAAGGGGCTTTATTTTATAATAATAGCAACACACCTTTTTCCTGAAAAGCAATTTTATGGCTAAAATTTCATCACTCAACTTTATCTTTTTTGTCACTAATCACTCGTTTTCCTTAAATAAAAAGGGATGATTTTCAGTAAGTTTTGGCTTAAAATCACCTCTTATATACTTTTTTTTTCAGTCTATCTTTTAATAAAATGGTTATTCCATAAAAATCTAGGTATATTTAACTATGCTTTTATGTTATCATTATCTTATTCTGACGATTGGTTGTTGTTGAGCAATCTGGCAGTAGATGCTAGATCGTTTTGTGTGACTTTCATTATATTAAGTCGTGCCCCCGTACGGTCTTTTATTTATGTGAAGACAAATTTAAGTGAACACACGTATGGTGCGTATATTGAAAGAGCTAAATATTTTAATTATTTATATTATCGGAATTTTTGAGGCACATATCGATTTATTATATTTATTACTTGCAGATATTATTTATCGTTATTGTTTTTAACAATTTATGTCTTGAATCTATCCATTTATTACAAGTTGGAATAATAAAATTATTTTTCCTTTTTTTTTATCAAAGGTATTTTCCTTAAAAAAAAAAGAAATAATTTATGAAAATATCATAAGGCATGTTTTAATTTTATATTTCCTTTCTTTATTTTGGAGACCATCCTTATTTTTCAGTACCAAGAAAATGCCCAGGTTTTTGTCTTTTTGTCTTTTGGATTCTTTATTTCTTACACTTTCAAACAGCATTATGAGTGATATTTTGAGATTGCTTTTATAAGAGATCATTCTTGAGGGCTTTCCGAAAAATAATAAAAAAATTAAAAAAATTCTTAAAAAAATGTAATTTGAAAAATAATTCTAAATATAGTGTAATTTTTTTCACATCCTGAAAGTCTCTTCATAACATTTTCTAAAAATTTGAAAAATTAAAAACTCTCTTGAAGAGCATTTTAACTTAAATTCAAAAATTTTAAATTATAAAAGTGTATCTTGAAAAGGCAATTTCGATATTAATTGAATAATTGAAATTATAAAGTGTATTTTGAAAAATGAACTTTTATGTAGAAACCACCACAATTTTTTGAAAATGTATGCTGAAAAGAGCGTTTTAGAAAGTCTTTACGAAGCCGAACTTTCATATAGTAACCACATTCACGTTTAAGAATATTTACAATACTATATTATTTAAGAAATTTTTTATTTTTTTTACCCTCAATGTCTAAAAAGCCCATCATTCTTGCACATATTTTGAGGATTTGTGCATTTTAATCCAATTTCTTATAATAAATAATCCAATCCAACTTTAGTAAATGTAAAAACATAAAATCAGTAAAAGTCTTTTAGAGCAAACGCAAGAGAAGGGAATTAATCATGTACATAGATTTGTAGCTGTTCATTCCCAGCCATCCATTATCAAAGCTGCCTTGTCCTCCTCTCATAAAAAAAGGTTCTGATCACGCAATGCAATGCAGCATCAATCAAGATTGAAGATTGAAGATTGAAGGTTGAAGATTCATGACCGTGCATGAAATAAAGGTTACAGCATATACTTTTTGCCCTCAGAAAGGGATAAAAAGGGCAGATAACGGCTAAAAATCATGTGAGTCCTAGTGCCTCCCTCCTCCTCAAGATTCAAGAGGGCTCAAAATCATTGACAATGCCACGAAGTTTTTGGTCTAGAATTTCAGAGCAGATCTGTCCCATCATGCGGTAGAAAGACATGAGCTCCGACAACTGCTCCACTGACATTTTCGTCATTAGGTTTTTGCTGCTCTTTCTCTCTCCTCATTCATCTTTAGTCTCTGGAAATACGAAGATCCGTTCCTCACCGTCGCCCCCATTTGCTTCAACCTGTTCTCTTGTTGCAAACTCAGTACTGTGTTCGACTGCAAAAACAATTTAAACCCCATTTGCTGTTTATGTTTTTTTGTTTTGAAAAACAAGAAAAATAGGGAAGAATAAGGAAAGCACATGTAATATGTTTGGTTCTCGGTTTTTTGTGTTTTAAAAACAAAGAAAATACTCAATTCAAATAATGATAACTGTTTTTTGAGAACACCAAAACAATATTCTTTTGTTTTCAAAGACTTTGTCAAAACATGTTTTTTACAACTATTATTGATAACAACATTTTAAAACAATTTTGGAGTTTTCTAAAAATCATTTTTTCTATTTAAATTTAATGTTTTATGTGTTTTTCAAAACAAAAAGAACTGTATTCTCTATAGAGAAAACAAAATATGCCCCAAACTTAGGGTTGAATGGTTTTTTTTTTTTTTGTTTGTTATGAAAAAAAACATTGAGCAAGAAGAAATTGTGTTCTTTTTACAGGAAACTGTTCGTATTTTTCCATAACAAAATACAATTTAAAAAATTATAACCAAACGTAATTAATCAAAAACTTTTGGTGTTATATTTCCAACATGTATCCTGTACCTCAAAAATTCTGCTCCAGCTTTAAGTTCAGACTCTTTAGACAATTCATTCCACAGCCCGGTCGTGTACATATCCTTCACCAATCGAAACGCGGACAATAATTTTCCGCCTCTTCTCCATTTTCTTTATCAAAGCTGGAGAGGCTTCGGCGGCAAGGCGGTTGACCCATTAACCTTCTTCTGATAAGCAATCACAGCCTTCACGAATTGCTGCAAAATCGCCATAAAATTCCTCACAATCATGAACCTAGCTTTACATTAAAAAAAAAATTAAAAGAGAAGGCTCGAATCAATCTCTTAAAATTAACCTGATAAGCAGATGGGCATCCCGGATAATCAAATTCGTCGGAATCCGGCCGCCGCATTCTCTCCGGATGAAACTGGAGACCCATTATAAACTTACCCTCTTCAGGATTATAAGCATCAGGATCATAGAACCCCTCTATCAACCCATCAGGGGCAAAAGCCATCGGCACAAAACGCTGAGCCAAAATCTTAACTCCCTGATGATGATAACTATTCACCAAAATCTCCATTTTCTCTCCATCCAAAGATTCTTGAAACCAATGATTCAGAGGGGTGTTTGGCAAGACCTTAACCACATGCCTATGGCCATCATAATTGTCATAATCAATATGAACCACCCTCTCACATTGAGGGCGCTTCTTTTGGAGCTCTTTCCCTATGTCTTGATAAAGGGTGCCCCCACATGCTACGTTCAGGACTTGTGAGCCCCTGCAGATTCCCAAGTAGGGGATGTTCCTTTCGAGGCAGAGCTTGGCCAGTCCCAATTCGATCGAATCTTTTTCTTTATCTATGGCGGTATCGCTTGCATGGAGTCTCCTTATTTCTTCGAATTCCTCCGGGGAAAGGCCGGAATGCTCGGCCTCGTACCGGGAGGGATCAATGTCTTCTCCTTCGCAGAGAAGGACGCCATGGATGGGCTCAAAGCTTTCTAGCAACCGGTGAACGCCGGTTACCCGGGGGATTATCACCGGGACTGCTCCGTACCCAACTATCAAGATGGTATTCGCCACAGAAAATCGAGAAGAAAATAAATCTTTTTGAACTACAGATTTATTTTCGATTCGGACATTCTATCAGATGAGAAGGAGGGATGCAGGGGAGGAGAGGGCGTACCAACAAAATCGACGAACTTGTTCTTGCGAAGGGTACGTCTAGAGACGATGAGAACGCGAGGGAGGATGACTGAGAGATCGGAAGCCATTGTTGTCATTTGCCGAGAGTTTAGACTATGCTCTTCATTCATTTGTGTTCCTTTGTTATATATACTTCTGTTTTGTTATGCATAGAACAAGCAAAATTGATTTAGGGTTTAATTTACTATTAAAGAAAAGTGATTTTCATTTCAAAATTCTTACTTACTTTATTTTAAAATATATATATCTTTAGAAGCAAATATTATTTTTACCTCTCTTCATTTTATAATTCATTACCTTTTGAATGAATTCGAGCTATCTCCTTTTTATTATTTTAGTCAAACCTAAAGGGCTCAAATAATCATTTCATAAGAAACAACAAAATTCATCATGTTTGTGATGAATTTGAATTTTGTAAGAGTAGAGTTTATGATATTTATTTATTTTGTAAAGTTATTTTAAAGACTTTTTCATTAGAAAAAGTTATAGTTAGTTTTAATGATTTTTGTTGTTCAAGACATTTTCTTTGTTTCTTACTTATTTTCAATTTTTTAAAATAGATTCTTGCACCATTGTAAATAATAAAGGAAATGTGAATCTCAGAATGTTAATTTGTGTAAGATAAATAACGTAACTATGACAAAGAAAATGATTTATAAGTAGTTTGGTTATGAAATTAGTATTGAAAATAGAACAAATGTAAGGTATTATGGTAGGAAATAATTATATGATTTTTAAGATTCTTCTGCGTTGTGAAATCTATTGGCCCTTTAAACTTGAATTCTTTCAATGGGCTAAAGATTACTGATTCGTGTTGTGGTCGGTTTAAGCCGTTTATCGTATTAAAGCCGTCGAGGCGTTATCAGGACGGGAGAGTGCTTGCGATGAGAAGGCTAGGATAATAACTGAAGATTTCAGCTTTAAAAGTGGCCGTCTGGGATCTTAAATTAATCGGTCATCCTACCACGATCATCCTACCACATATGAAAAGTTCGTTATGGATAAATGTGGCAAATGAAAAATCATTAAAAATATATTTATCAGCCAGTTTTTGGGTTCATCCTCTTGAAGATTAATCGCCGTAGGAAGTAAGATTTTATCGCTAAATTAAGAAATTATATCACAAAATTAAAGTGAAATTTATTATGGCTACATAAATAAAAGATCTCCAAAACGAGTTGAAGATAAAAGCTTATTTTCTCTATTTTGTACTGACTTAATCATCAAAAAAACGTGATTGACATACCGCGTTGTATTATTGATGCTCAAGGTTCGGACTATCAAGGTCCCTACACATGTTTTAAAAGTTTTTTTTTTTTTTTGAGGAGAGATTTTAAAAGTTATTAAATATACTCAAAAGATATCCATAGTAAATTAAATTCGGAGTTTTTTTAAATAAATAAAAAATAAAAACCCACTTTTCACTAAAATAAATTATAGTTACGAGAAAAGAGGTGCAGGAAGTGAGGCCGCGGCGTATAGCCATAAGCCAGGTGTATAGAGAAGCGGTAGGGTTTGCTTGCTGAGACTGCCACGTAGCTGATGTTTATCTTGAGAGGTAAGTCAAAGGGTTGACTGAATGCTGACCTGGCAATTACTCTCTTGCTGAGAATAAGCTGCTCCTGCCAGCTCACCTACCCACCCCCATTGCGGCTCCCAAGTCTCCTTTTCATATTTTGTTGGGTTCTTTAATCTTTAAAATAATAACGAGCTTTTTATAATTGAATCCTATTTTATTGCATTTTCTTTTCAAATATTCGAGCCTAGAATATGCTTAAGATATTCCGTAATCCATTTTCATCCATTACCACTTTAGTCAGACATCAAGGCTATCTTAATAAATCGACGTTTTTATTTTTATATATAATTGAAAATTATACATTTAATAAATTATCCACGTGGCTAGAATTTGGGATCCCTTTTTTCTCTATGGAATCTTTTTGAATTATTGAATGTTTTACCACATCTGTGAGATATGATGAGCTGATAATTCGACTTTAATCTCTACCCTTTTCATGTTGCAATTGCCAATTCATTTACCATGCATCATTAAGGTGATCATGTACTATTAAATATTTTCAAGTTATATTAAACTTAAACAATATGTTATTTATGTGTTTGTTAATTAAAAGTAATTTAATTATTATATTATTTTAAAATAAACTTGTAGAGATGGACAGATCTCTTTGTTTTTATAATAATAATAACAATAATACTACTACTACTACAAATAATAATAATTATTATTATATTTTATATTGAAGCTTTTATTATACAAAATAAAAACTAAAAAGTGTATGGAATGAGATTAATTGTCAGACTGATCATGATAGTGACTTTAATTTTATATATTAAAAAAATTATAAAATTAGAAATTCATCATTTCTTTTTATAATTTTGTCTTTGAATTTGTATTTATTACAACTGAAAACAAATTATTTATGTCAAAGTTTAGAGAGAGATAAGGAAGAATAGAGAGAATTAAGAAGAAATTCGATGATTTACATTTTAAATGCTTTGATTAATTTTTGTTATAAGGAGAACATAGTGAGAAGAAGTGACGCTCGTAAATGATCGTTAATAGTGAAGGCCAAGCCTTTATATAAATATGAATAAGCGTTGTAATCGATTGTGTCATTATGGTGGGTAATCGATATTTACTCTGATATTTATAACGCTCACGCCAGATGACCATGCAGATTATTAGTGCGAAACAATTGGAAACGCGCGGTAAAACTGATCGGATAACCACAGACTGAAAGAAAAAAATGCAGTCCTCACTAATATCTTTATAATGCTCCCCACGATAGTGACATGATACTTCCGTGGAGATCTTTCGGTTGGCGCATACCAATCGGCGCGCCAAAGTTTCCCAGGCGTTGCGGTGAAGCGATCTTTTGTAAATCATCTGTTAGATTATCGTTGGACCTTATACATTGCGCGTGATCTACCATACTTTGAAGTTCATTGGTATAGAAGAATTTTGGTGAAATATCTTGGATTCGATCGCGCTTTAATATATCACTCCTTTAAACCTATAATACATTCCGATGTCTTATTATATCACATTAGTTAAATTCTTGTGAAGATATCCACATGATTCTGATGTGTTGTATCACGGATCTGACCAAACACATTTCTCGACTAACCCCATGCGTAGCGAGTATTTACCGAATGATTGGAGGAGGTGGCCGCCATAGTTTGTTTCGATCTCAGGGATATCGCCGATATTTAATAAATAAATATATCATCTGTGATCAGGAACTTTGTGGTCAGATAACTGCATCTGCATAACCAAACAATTGTGGTTCCAATGTCTTAGAATAAAATAATCCCCATGTCTACGTTACGGAATATCTTAATACATGTTTAATTCCATTCAGTGCCTTTTGGTTGGGTAGGCGTATCTTGCTAGTAAATTAATGAAAAAGCAATGTACGGTCGAATTTGCAAGACCACAGTGGTGCCCCAATTGCACTAAGATATAGTCTTGGGACGAGTAATTCTTCATTTTCTTCTTTAGGCAGACGGATCTTTGAGTCAGCCAGTAACCTAACAACCGTGGGAACTAAGGGGATGTGATTTATCCATATAAAAGCGCAGGACTTTTTCGTATATGTTAATTGATGGATTAATACACCATTTGAACAATAGCTCGATCTGCAGGCCGAGACAATATTTGTTTTAAGTCTTCATTTCAAATTCCTTCTTTAAGTAGTCAAATGTTTTGATGAAATTTCTTGAAGTCCGTTAAATTGAATCATCCGCGTATACATAATAATTGCAAATTCGGTCGCTACTTTTCTTGATAAAGCAACGTGGGCCAAATTGAATTATTCGCGTATCATGCTGAGTAAATAATGAAACTAAGCGATTATCTGCATTCGACCAATTTGTTTCAATCCATATAAAGATCGGCGTAACTTGATTGAATATGTGTAGTGGTTTAGATTCATTACTTGAGGGCAATTTGAATCCTTCGGGGATTTCGTATATACATTAAGTATCCCCAGAGATCAGTATAAATGAGGTGTGACCTAAATCCATCGATAGCATATCAAGTCCCTTCGAGAAGCGCTAAATATATTAAATAGCGAAATGTAGTTGCATCCATTCACGGGAGAATATGCTCGCCGTAATCGATTAAGTGCTTTGTGAAGCGGCAGAGTACAAGGCGTGCTTTATATCCTTATTTATTTTATTTTGCTCATTTCAGCTTCGAACAAGACCCATCTATATCCGATGGGTTTTATGTCTTTAGGTGTTTGAACATCTTGGTCCAAATACCTCTCGTTTGGCAGTTTTAACTGTTTAGATTGCTTCTTTTCAGGCTATGTCGTTTGGCGTCGACATTCATACATATTTTGTGGCTCTTGATCTTCATCATTATTTATGATGTACTGTAGCCTTGGAAAGAAAAGCATTATCATAAGGGTAGTATTCGATTCAGTTTTTACCCTTATGTATATAATTGATAGAGATTTCTTCATTGTTATGTACGGTACAAACTCATGAGATAAGCGATCAATTGATGCCTCTGCCGTTTACATTAGTTCATTATTTATATTTGTCGTCCTTTCATTTGTATCTTTCTTGGGGCGTCCTGCTTGAGTATTAAATTTAACACTTTCTTTTCACAAGGTGTGTCTTTTGAGCCAAGAGGTGTGTTTAGTGGCTTAGGCTCATTAGCCATGCTATATTTCGATTTTCCATTGGAATTTCAATTCGTCTTTGGGATATTTACCATTTAGTATATGTGATTTTGTAACTTTTGTTGAATCGATAAATACATCAGTGTCCCGATTTGCAAGATCTTGTAAATGAATTATCTTTTGAACCTCTAGTTAGTTAGCTGTGGGAGGAGTCAAAATGAGATAAAGATGATTCATTCCATGTAATTTTCGCCATTCTTACGGAATTGGCTTTCCTCCCATAATAGGCGGGAAACATTTTCATTAAAATAATGATGCCTAAATCGGCTGATAAAAACCTCACGTAGAGAGGCTGACATAGGTGATAATAGATGAGGATTGAAAACCAACATAAATACCAAGGCGGCGTTGAGGACCTAGTTTAGGTCGATGTGTGGGAGCAATAGGAACATAAACAGCACAACCAAAAACACGTAGATGTGAAATATTAGGTTGGTAACCTAAAACAAGTTGGAATGGTGATAAATCCTGATTTGCTGTAGGTCGTAGGCGAATTAACTTTGCCCCGCAGATAATAGCATGCCCCCATTACCGATAAGGCAATTTGGTTTTCAAAGTAAGGTCCCCAGCAATTAAGCTACTTGGACGTTTAATAATGGACCAGCCAACCCATTACAGTATGAACATGAGCAATTGGGTATTGAACATCTATTCAATTTACATGCAATAATTAAGGAAGGCTTGAGATGAGGAGTACAGCGTGTAAAGCCGAATTGTCTTGATAGGGTGATCAGTGGGCCGCGAGTAGAACTATTTGAGCTAGTAATCACAGCAAGCGCGACATGCGGTAGAAGAAGGCATTACATGAGACCATCAGTGGGCGCATCAATTAAAGAGCCCAATAAATAGCGAAAGAGATTACGCTGGGTGGAGTGAATAGGCCTGAATATCCGCTGAATCGTTACAGAAAGCGGGAGTCAGGCGGCACAGTAAGATGGTCTGTGATGATTACGCGAGAACAAAGCGGCTACAATTAAAATCCTTGAGATGTTAAAATTTGTGCAGCATTGTGGATCTTGTTAAATTTGTAACTTCGCCGCATCATGGAGAATCCCGGATGTCCAAGCCGTTCATGCCATAATATAAATGCTTTAGAGTCATTGAACTTCTGGTTTATTATAGCATGGGATTCAATAGGTCTTATAGTTGTTTGATATAACCCACATGATAAAGAAAGTAATTTGTTAAAGAGATTTGTTTGCCCAAAATAATAGAAGTAATGAGTAAATATTCATTTCCATCACGTCACGTAGTTTTGATGTGATATCCGTTAACGAATATCCTTGAAACTAAGTAAAATTTCTAATGAATTTATTAGAATAAGAGGCGTTATTAATTTGGAACTTGTTACCATTAAATGAAACGTTGGCAAAACAACAGAACTAATTAGGTCTGACGAGGCTGCAGGAATAGTTGGGCGTTAGATGAAATTAATGGTAAGTTTGAAAAATATTTCTTATTCAGTAGGATTGTGTGGGTGTAGTACGATCGACAAGACATTCATACTCCGGTGAGATGATATATAATTGATGATTGGAAGAGAAATCCATATATCTTGAAAAACAAAATGTAGATATAAAATGAAAGTTTGCGTTAGATAAATAACATAAGAAAAGTAATATAATAGTCTTATCGTCAATCATAGCAAACATGCCACCACCCGATCAAATGGTCTAGATTTTTGGCGGATCATAGAAAATCGAAGTATCGAAAATTAGTTAAAGGCCTTTGCCATAAATCATCAAAATTTTGCATTACTCACGGTGCCATCTTCTTTAGGAGAGACTTGATGAGGGTATTGTAATTCTTAGTGATAAAAATTTGTCTCAATTTGTATTCTTTTCGCTAATGGGGCACGATAGATCAGCCGAATGTTTGAGTGTCTGACAATCTGGGACCAATGACCTTTCATTACATCATAGCGATTCGGTTCATCGTAACTTTGTTATGTGGCCTATTAGCTTTCAGGATAATTTTCAAGAGCCGGTTCCAACCACGGTTGTTGGAGGTATTATTCTTTCGAACCGTCCAGGAGGATCGATGGATCACTTAACCGTAAGATAGTACTTTCAGAGCTTGCATCGATATGATGGCGAATGAAAATTAAGGCGCTTGGCGCGTCCTGTGGGATGCGGCGTTTCACTTCTTTGATAGTATTTACGAGTCGTAGCGTCGAGTGGATTTAAGTCAGAATCCAAGAGATAAATAATTTTTGCCCGAAATGTCAAGAATGACAAATTCAAACTTGCTTGATGTTGGACTATAAAATAATTAATATATTAATAAAGTAAAAAAGAATATAAAGAGAATTACAAGTTAGAATTTATTAATAAAGTAATTGAGCTCAAGTGGTAGCATTTTGAGATCAAAATTTTAGATCAAGGTTCGAATACCATAAAAAATTTGATTATTATTTTGTTCGAAGATAAGCGAGATTGTATATAACTATCCTTAAAGTTATAAAAATAATAATAATATTATTATTATGTATATATATGCTCTCTTCAAATAAAATATCAAGAAATATTATTATTATTATTATTATTATTTAAAACTAGAACGGTGACGTAATTTTTAACTGTCTTGGGCTTCGGGCTTGAATATATATATAAAATTTTTTTATTTTATTTTTATTTTATCTTGTTGGGCTTGAAGTATTTGATTTTGCAATAGCATAACTGTACTCAAGTTTCGACAGTGACTTAGTTTTTTTTTTTTTTTTTTTTTTTTTTGTCTTGAGGCAGGCTTGGAATGTGGATTCATTCTGAAGGAATAATATTGGATAGGCTACGTGGAAGATTGATTGATATCAATTTATAATTTGTATTAATCTTTAAAGATGGTTTAATTTATCGTAGTGGTTTAAATCGTAGCTGGTATGGGATTGATCAAAATAAATAAATAAATAAAATAAAATAAAATTAAGAAATATACGGCACCCACAGTTTACTGTGGCTGCATGCATTTCGTCTTGATAACATTGTTATGCATCGAAAAAGATTTAGAGAGAGACAAGGAAGAGAATGAGAAATTCGAGGAGAAATTCGATGATTTTATTTTATCTTGATTAGAGCCTATTTATAGGCTTATAGTGAGAAGGCCCGAAACCTTTCACGTAAATGATACGTTAATGGTAGGAAAGTGAAAACAGCTTTATATAAATGAATAGCGTTGTAATCGATTGTCGTTATGGTCATTCAAAATCCAATATTTATACAATATTTATAACATAAATAAAATTTTTGGTCATATTTGGTTCCTATTTTAAAAAAATGTTACTGGTAACGGTTTTTGAAAACTATTATATATTAATCTCTAAATTGAATTTAAAGTTTTCTATATTCTTTATGTTTTTCTTTTGAGCAAAAAAAGAAAAAAGAAAAAAGGAAACCAAACATATTATTTATGTTTTTCTTGTTGTCCTCGTTTTTTAAAAATAAAAAATAAAAAACGTTAACCAAACAGGCCCTTATTTCCCATGATATTATTTTTTCTACTCTCATCTATAATTATTGGTGCATAAATGCTTGGAGAAAATCCAACTATTGAGAGGGACGTATTAACGAGAAGATAAAGACACATTAAGTAATAGGAAGAAGAATGATGAGGAGGCAGAATCAATACTGGCCAAGGAATTGAAAGAGTCACTACTAAGGGGCCATTAATTTATGGGTCGTAATGAAGTTCATGATAGTGTCTTTAAGGAATTTAAGAAGAAGCGAAGTCACCAAATTAGTGACTGAAATAACGACACAATTCCTTACGTCATTTATACTATGATTGATATGATATTTTGAGATATAACATATTTAATAGAGTGTGTTATTTATCTTAAAGTTTGAAAATAAGCGCCGTTTAAGGTTTCTACGTATATATTAAGAAAATTATAGAACACCAGCTCTGCAAAAAATATGCCTTGCTGGGTTGTTTAGAGAGGCAAATCTAGGGGCCCAACAGCCAGACGGACTTAGGCCCATAGTGTTGAGGGCTTTGTGGTCAATCGATCCAAAGTGTCGGGTGTTTACCATCAGTGAGCTCATTTGTTTTTATTTTTTGGTATCCTAGCAGATGAAACGCCTTGCGAATGCCAAGCGTAGGGGGAGAAGAGCACGTCTCTCGATATTGCAGTTTACCCGATAGTGCATTTAATGCGCCTGTTCACGTCTTGCTCTATATGGGGATAGGGGTGTAGGCGTTACTTTCTTTACGTTTATTTAAACTTTTTAGCCCAAAGAATCGCTGGTTGCTATCCTCCACGAAGATTTTGGTGAAGGCGAGATGAAAATTCGGACCACTTTTAATTTTCTGGTGGGTTTTTTTTTTCTTTCGATTTTGTTTGTAAGGATTGTTTTGAATGCCCTCTTTTCGATCGTTGGTGGTCCAGCAGCGGCTATCACGTCGAAGTTTTAGGACACACCATTCACAGGTGCATCCTAACGATTTTAAGAGCTCCTCGATCTAAGTGTTGGTCCAGCTTATCAATTTGCTAAAGAGATCCTTAAGTTGATCCCGTTCTTTGTTTACAGCCAAGATGATGAGAATTCGAGGAGACTTCCACCGATTGGGATGGGCGCGGGGAAGGGAGTCCGAGGGCTAGTCGCCTATTACGAGCAACCTTGTGTCTTCTATGTCTATGGAGGAACTTAGGTCCTTCTATCGAGTCCCTGACGGCGTTAGTTTAGAATTTTCGGATGGAGCGGCTTGCTTTGCGTAGACCAGAGCGGATAATGTAAGTGCTGCCCTTTGGGGAGCGGAGTTCGTAGAAATGGACTGCACTTCCCAGGTTTCCGTCATTTAGTGAAGTAGTTCTTGCATCTTGGAGCTCCTCTGCGCTAATTCATCACGAATGTTTTAGGATTTTAATGGGTTTTAGCATGCTTAACTTTCTCTGGCCAGATATTTATTTAGCGGAGATATATTTTATCTACATGTTGAGTTGGGGACGGGCCGGTTGTCCATGTCGGCCCACATTCCTTGACTAGAATTCGTAATTGGGCTCCACAGCTCCCCGAGGCCACAGGAAGAGGGTTGTCACAATTAGAAGTCAGTCGATCACCAGGCCTTGACTCTGGGGCTTCCGATTCGATGTAGATCAATCTCTTACATTTCGAGGTTGAGTGCAGGTTGGTCGCCGGATCATGTCCTATGAGATGATTCATGTTTTGACATACATTGCTTTTCCTGATACTATCCGGTGCGCGTGAGCGAAATGAATTTGGTCAAGCGGATAAAGAAGGTTAACACGGAGAACATGGTTGACTAGTGAGAGCGAAGAGAGAGGGATAACAGGGTGGAGCGCGATCATGAAAGCCGTGACGACGAGGAGCTTGCGGGGAGTTATTACGTGTGTCTTTCCTTGTCGTCCCCGTCGTTTCCGGCTCGTTGTGCGGAGAGCTCATTTGGGGAAACACTTGGACTCTGTGACCATTTGCAAGTTGCCGGAGTGGCTCTTCTAGGGAAGTTGCCACCCAGGAAGATCCAGCGGAGGCTGCCTCAGGGGCCTTAGTAAGGTCTATTTGGGTCATGGAGCCCCAATGTCCGCAGCCTACCCCTTGGCCTAAAAAGAAGGAACGAGATAGGAAAAGGGCTCGGTAAACTAAAGCAGTTGGCCCCTAGTTGGAAGGCTTCCTGGATTGGTCGGGCATACTTGCCGGTGAGTCTGTCGAGGAAGAGGAGATGTTTATGCTTCTGATGGGTTCTTTACTGCGGATGCAAAAGTAGACGGATTCTTGTGGACTTGGAGGATGAGCACACTTCCATTTGATGAAGAAATGGCTGGTGCCATGAAATGAAAGAGGCCTAGAAAGACTGGAGCAATAATTTAGTGGACTAATGATGATAATCATTCTTTATCTTCTTCCTACAAAATATGGCGCTTTTCATTTCTTTTTTTAACATGAATTTTTATGCCAAAATTTTCAATTTAAAATTACAGGTGTTTATTTCCCACAAAAAAATTGTATATAAACTAATGATATTAATCGTGAGGTTAAAAGCAAACAACGCCGATTGAAAAATGGTTGCAGCCCAGTATCGTAGATGCCTTTAGTTGAAATAGATTTAAATATGGATGTGATCGTTGATATTGATAATGAATCTGACAACCGAGATGAACTTTGCGGATGAGCAGTCATTCTCTCCATTTTTTTGTTGGAATAATTTGTTTTGCTTAAAACAAATTTCAAAGCATATGTGATACATATTCTGATTATTAATAATCCATATTGGGAAGGTGTAAAAAATGCTTCGTACTTGTTGAAATAACTTAGAAAATTGAAAAATCAATTAACGAGGTAATTTAGTAAAATAAGGGTAAAATTAGAAAAAAAATAATAAATTTTTTTTTGATTTTTTAAAATGGCAGATAAATACAAACAAAATAAACTCTCTAAAATGTCAAACGGAGGAAGTATTTATATTTCATTTGTAAAAAGTAATGGAAAATATATATCAACTTATATATTTTGGCAGTGATTAACAACTGAACATAGAAGCTAATAAGTTTTAGTTCAGTTGGGTTAAAAACATTAATAGTCATAAGGAGAGGAACAAACAGTTTCAAAACTTCTTGAAACCAAATTACTATAATATTGTAAGTGTAAAGAGATAGTTGTAAAGAAAAACAATTAAACATACAAGGCATCTTAAAAATACAATCATAAAGAAAAGTTATCATAGGCTAATAACATTGAAAATAGACATTACAAAAGTTGCGTGTGAAAATATGTTTCTAACATGCTTCAAGGAGGAAAACAAAATACAAATAAATCATCATCTTCATCCCATATATAATTAATTGGGTGTAAGGTTATGACTTGTGAATCAGAAGAATCAACTAGTGAGAAAAAAAAGCACCGGCAAATAAAGTAACTTTTGCCTAAATACTTTAATGCCAGACCATTCCATAAAATTGATAGTTTTGTAAATTGGTTGTTATTTAAGGAATATTTATTATCATAATCTTAGGTAAAAGCATGTTTCATGTTTCAATTATGCGATTGAGTATAAGAGTATCTCAAACCAGTTAGGAAAAAAAAAAAGCGTCTAAAAGTATTTTATTTCTTTCATAAAAATTCTTTTTGAGAGATTTGTTAAAGTTTAAGGTGAGCATCTCTACATTGTTGGCGTATAAGTTTCATTATCTTGTCTATTCCAATTTTACCCTTTCTTAGCACAATAATTACATCCGTATACAACCGTTCATTCTCTGGCTCATATTACACTATAAATTTGATTTAAAAAGATAATAAATATTTAATTAAATTAAAATAAAAATAAATATTCAATTAAAAATAAAATGGCCATAAATATTTAATTAAATCAATAAAAATAAATATAAATATTTTGAATTAATAATTTTAGTAGTTGAACTTTTTTGAGGTTACAAAATATTAATTAATTTAAAAAAATTTGTACTTCTTATAAAAATAATGAAAAATAATTTTAATGAAAAATAATTTCTTGATTTCTCAAATCACATTGGGGTTGTAAAAGGCGGTAATCTTGATGATTGCTTTTTCAGGTGGAAAATTAATAAACGAATAATTTAAATACTTAATGGAATATTCAATATAAGAAGAAGATATGTATGTTAATGACAATAAAATAGAATTAATTTATATCAAGTAAAACATCTATATTTAAATTTGTATTTTAGATTATTCCCAAAAAATATGATTTATAGTTTTCATTGATTAATTTTATTTTATTTATAATAACTATAAAATTGAAAATAATTAGAAGTTGAAAAAAAATATTTGTAAGTATCTATTTGGCAAAAATGACTCGGATACAAACGGCTGTCGTTTGTACTGAAACCAGCAGCGTCGTTTTAGCTCGCAGTTTTTTTAAATTAACCTATAACAAAAGCAGCGTCGTTTGGACAAATTTGGTCCAAAACAGCGCCGTTTTGAACAAGCGTTCACATACCCAAAATGGCGTCGTTTTGGGTTAGTGATAGCTTCAAAACGATGTCGTTTTGGACGGTATCACACTAAAGCGGCGTCGTTTTGGGCCGTGCTCCTGTTAAAGCAGCGTCGTTTTGTTATGTATTTAAAAAAAAAAATTGAAATGGCGTCGTTTTATCTCTCGAGAGATAAAATGGCGTCGTTTTTACCAAACCTCCTTCCCAAAGAATAGGCTTATGTATTCGTCATCCCTCGTTTTCGCAGACCCAGAGCGCCTGATCATTTGAATGGAAAACCACATTATTTGAACAAGCGGCGGCCGGTGATTATGGGGTTTTGGTCGACAAGCGGCCGGTGGGTGGTGGCGCGAGACGATTAGACGGCGGCAGTGGCGGCCGATTTCTTGGCGACCCTACGGGGCCATTGCGAGGCGAACACTTGAGGTGTTGGCTTTCCTCCTTTTCTATATTTAGCTTCGAATCGTTTCTTGAGATTTCCCTCAGATTACCCAAATCTTGATATGGATGTCGTTTCCGGTTGTGCTCTATTTATTGAAATTTGACTCAGTTGTTGGGATTTCAAAATGGTTCCACCGGGTGTGCTTAATATCGGGCCATTCCATTCTAGAAAGTATATTTCGATTTTCCTTAGTTTTTACCACCTCAACGGATGAAAGCGAGGTAGGATTAGTTTTCCATATTTTCTTGATGAAACGATGATCGATATATTTACTTCCGCGTTGGTGATCATTCATCAGCCCGCATCATTGCATCAGATTTTGCTCCATTCTTTGGGCGGTTTCCTAAAATCGCCCATTTTTAGCTTTTTGCTCAGTGTTTTGCTTTCCACATTTGTGGAGTTGCTCTAAAGGGGGTGTAACATGAGTTGAATGACAAGACTTATCATATTAAAAAATCGATTCTAGAGAGGATTTTTGAAGAATCAGTCTGATATGATGTGGAATGAAATAAGACGAGGACGAAGGTAATGATGAACATATCAAATCTGAAAGATTGGATCATATTTGATGATTTTCTATGGAAAACAAATATTTCTTAATGGTGAACATGGAAGGAAATCAGCTGGCTTGATTAGGCTAGAATAGGAAACATATGATTCATAATATCATGGTTTAATTCCCTTGGAGGATGATTAATAGGGGACATGTTTTGATGCAAATACACCACAAAAATGTAGAAACATGCATATGGTTGTGGGGGTGAATGTCGTGTTTGTAGTATTGCCCGATTCTCGATATTGGGAGGTTTTATACATCTTGTTTGGGATATTTGGGAGTTTAGATGGTGTTCGGGGAATGAGAGAATCTCATTCTATGTTTCATTGTGGGAGAATTAGGTGAATGTGGCATTAGAGAAAGGGGGAGTCTTGTTTCATATAAGTGAAACTGTAACCTAATTGAAAAATAGTGAAATCCTTCTTATATGCGCTAAGCCTCGAGGATGTAGGCTAGGTCGAACCACATGACAGCTCCATACGTATGCGTGCGTATATCTTACAGTTTATTTTCGATGCGTTTATTTATGTTAAAATCGCAGCTATTCCATAGATGGTCCATAGCAGTCGGTACATCTAATGCGTCAACATGTAGAGCATCTTCCATAACAAGTAGATTTCCCTTTCAATTGGTATCAGAGCGGGTCACTCTAAATACTGTGTGAGATCCATGGGATCCTTATCTGTTTGTTTTTGTAGCTGAGATATGTTGCTTGAAGGAAGAGAATCAACAAGGAGATTGATGCGGAAATTAAGGGGGAATCATGCTCAAGCCGATAGTACTGTAGAAGAAAAATCCAAAAAAAACACTTTGGTGATATTTAGGGGAGACTGTAGTGGCTGATGACTTCAACAACTCTGACGGTGGTCTATCAATGTTCCAACATATGTCCTTGATTTTATTTTATTTTTCAAAGAAATGTCAAAGGGGGAGATTGTTAGAGATATTTATTGTCATAATCTTAGGCAAAATTGTGCTGGATGTTTCAGTCATTTGATTGAGGCAATAAGGGGGTGTAACATGAGCTATCTTAAGGTTGGTACACAGGTTCATAGACTAAGCTGGATGACAAGACTACCATATTGAGAAAATAAGTTAGAGAGGATTTTATGAAGATCAGAAGCGATATGATGTGGAACAAATAAGGTAGGACATAAAGTAATATTGGGCATATCAAATTTGGAAGATTGGATCATATTTGATGATTTTCTATGAAGGGAAATATTTCTTAATGGTGAATATGGAAGGAAATCAGGTGGCTTAATTGATGGGCTTTCTATGGAAGACATATATTCAATTGGCTTGATTGAGCCAAAAACAGGAAACACGTGATCCATAATATCGTGGTTTGATTATTTTGAGGATGATTAATAGGGGACACGTTTTGATGCAAATACGCCACAAAAAAAAATAAAATGTAGAAGCACATGTAAAGAAGGTGGTTGTGGGGGGTGAATACATGTTGTATGTATTGCCTAATTCTCTCAATGTTGGGAGGTTTTTATACATCTTGTTTAAGGATGTTGTTGAGCTTGTGGGAGGGAGTCTAGATGATGTTTAGAATGGGGATCTCATTATGTTTTTAAATTAATGGGAGAATTAAGGTGAATGTGGCATTAGAGAGAAAGGGAGGTCTTGTTTTCATATAAAGTACAGAAGCAGCCCTAATAGTGAAAAATAGTGAAATCCTTTTCATCTGGGCTAAGCCTTGTGGACTTGGGCTAGGCCGAACCGCGTGGCCAATCCTCTATGTCTTGTGCATATATGCTGATTTATTTTTGTGCATTTATTTATGTCAAAAGAGTACGTGTTTTCATGAGATGATCATAACTTGGTCTGAAAAGAACACATTTGAAGTGCATGAATAATTTACCTTCCATAACAAGTAGATTTCCCTTTTAGTTATCTTTCATTTCCTTCAATAACCAACTTTGAACACTCATTAAGGTCTCTAAAGTGTTTCGATGAAGCCTATTGTGATGTTTTGGTACCATCTTACTGTCGGTACCTGGTTCATCTGTCCTCCAGGGCATCAGCGGCGTGATATAAACTTGCAAAAAAGGGGGGTCCGACGGCGGTGTGTCGGCCGCCTCTCCGATGCTTAAGTTAGTAAAAGGATGGGGAGGAAGAAAAAGGAAGTACGATAGTTAGGGTTGCATACCTTTCCCTTATATTCGAATTTATCCTTGAATTTTGGAAAGATAATCTTGTGATTTTAGCGATAAAATCACTCCTTCCTTATCAAAGACCAATTCTCCCTGATTTTTGGAAAGATAATCTCATGGTCTTGGTGATAAAGTTTTTCTTTCCTTATCAAAGATCAATTCTCCCTTGTTAAGGATTAACTTTTTTGAGGCGTATCGAATTCGGATGTTGGGAGATTTGTAGATAAACATCCTATGAGTAATTTTCTCTTTAACATATTTATTTTTGCCTAACCACCCGTATGCGGTAGGACGACGGACTAGGGGACTCATGACTCTAGATGTGTTCTAGGACTGTACCGTCTGGTCGGTTCCCGTGTGGTTTTAATATAATGGGCTGCCTTGGGCTGCTTTATGTGGCGGGCCAGGCGGTGGAGTGCGGCGGCGTTGGGCTGATGATTGGCAGTCTAGGCCCAAAGGTCATGGTACTCACAATGCCCCCCTTTTTCTTCGACTAGAGGATCATGCTCTTCTAGTCGAGGAAAAATACTATCTTTCGGGACCCCAAGTATGGAGAATTGTAGATTATTAATGCACATATGTTCTAATGTGCCAATGACATGTGATGTCCCGATGGTGTATTTAACGCGCCTTCTGAGGTTCCACCTCTATATCTGAGTTGAGCCTCGAGTTTATAGAGATTGCCAATGGATTCCTCTTAAATTTTCGAAGCCTCTTCACTATTGTGATTTCTTCCCACACCCGCGTCCATAGGCCGGTGAAGGTTGAGAGGTTATGGAGGGAGGCTTTCAGAGGTCTCTATAGCTATTCGTCGTTAATGGATATTGTGTGTTTGAAGATGCTGTCTGTATTGACCTATCAGGTGTCCTAAATGGGAGGTCTAACTATGCCAACATCACCATTTCAGGGCTCTTTGTTAGGCCTTGCGCAGATTGGCCTGAGGTCATTGACAAGGGGCTTGATTATGCGGCTGGCCTTCTTTCAGGGTTCTATGCTGGGGCTAGGTGCCCCCTTTGTGTTGGTGCCATTTGGAGGTGTAGCGGTCAAGGTGTATGGTTGAGGGAAGGAGAGGATTTGAGCAAAGCGTCTTTGGAAAGCCTTAAAGCAAAGCCTCTTTGGAGAGCCTTCAAGCAAAGCGTCTTTGGAGAGCCTTCAAGAAAAGTGTCTCTGGAGAGCCTTTAAGCGATGCTTCTCGAACTCTTATTTTTCTTCGACTTTTTCCCTCTTCCTTTGTTTTTTGGCAATTAACTTGGTTCAGTTACTTAGACATCTTTGTAATGGATCTATCTAGGTTGCTTGGATATGTTTGTCTTTGTTTTATGTAACTATTGGCGTAATTTGGCTTATTTTAATAAGATTTGGCTTTTGACATACTTGTATGTCAAGATTTCTATTTTTCACTCTTTCTTCGTATGCCGGCTAGGGGAGCTTATGATATGAAATTGGCTTATAGGAAGCCTCTATTGGATTTTAGGGATGGGTTTAAGTTTTTCTTGGTTGGGACTGCACGATTAATGCACCCTGGGTTGTTTAGAGAGGCAAACCTAGGGGCCCAACAACCAGATGGACTTAGGCCCATAGGGTTGAGGGCTTTGTGGTCAATCGATCCAAAGTGTCGGGTGTTTACCATCAGCGAGCTCATTTGTTTTTATTTTTTGGTACCACCATGGATGAAACGCCTTCGCGAATGACGTAGGGGAGAGAACCACGTCTCATATTAAGTGACGGAGTAGTGCATTTAATGCGCCTGTTCACGTCTTACTCTATATGGGGATAGGGGTGTAGGCGTTACTTTCTTTGTTCGTTAGAAACTTTTCGCCCAAGAATCCTTTGAGCGTTTGCTATCCTCTTGAAGATTTTAGTGAAGGAGCCGCTGAAAATTTCGGACCACTTTTAATCTTCTAGTGGGTTTTTTTTTCTTTCGATTTTGTTTGTAAGGATTGTTTTGAATGCCCTCTTTTCAGTCACTGGTAAGGTCCCGACGACGGAACTGTACGTAGAGTTTTGGGACACACCATTCACAGGTGCATCCCTAACGATTTCGAGCTCCTTAATTACAGGAATTTGGTCCCGCTTATCATTTTGCTAAGAGATCCTTAAGTTGATCCCCGTTCTTTGTTTGCACGTAGGAATGATGAGAAATTCGAGAGAGACTTCCACGATTAGGTTGGGTGTAGGAAGGGGTCCGGTGAGAAATTAGCCCTGTGAGCAACCTTGTGTGTATGTCTTGTGGAGGAACTTAGGTCCTTATCGAGGAGTCCACCGGCGGCGTTAGTTTTAAATTTTCGGATGGTAGGCCTTTCACTGCGGACAGAGGCCGAATGCGCCGTCTTCTTCACCCGGGAGCAGTTCGTAGCTGGACTCTGCTTCCCAGTTTCGTCGCTAGTGAAGTAGTTCTTGCACATCACCCCGGCTCTTCCTACGCTAATTCATCTGAATATTTTTAGGATTTTAATGGGTTTTAGCATGCTTAACTTTCTCTACCAACTGGATATTTCGCTGGCAGAGATATATTTTATCTACATGTTGAAGTTGGGGACCAAGGGCCGGTTGTCCATGTCGGCCCACATTCCTTGACTAGAATTCGTAATTGGGCTCCCCGACTCCCCCAAGATAGAGGCGAAGGGGGTTGTCCTGGTTAGGGGTCTGTGGCACGAGACCCCGGCTCTCCGGGGCTTCCGTTCAATGTGAATCAATCTTTTACATTTCCGGGGTTGGTGCAGGTGGTCGCATGATGAGTGCAAAACTCATCTATGTTTTGGAAGTTCATTCCACATGCTATTTTGTGCATTTATGCCTCCATATTCATGCCAAAACTCATAAAATTTCCTCTAAACTTGGTTTTGTAGGATTATTGTTGAAAGCGAGTGATTTGGCGAGAAATGAGCAATATATTTCCAAAGAAATTGACGAAGTCTCGCAGCGCGCTCTTTGGGAAGATTAATTTTTCTGTACCATCTGGAACATCAAATGGTTCAAATTCCCTCATGGATGCATTCTACATTCAAAGAGCTTTCAGCAGTACTCCTGCGCCCAAATTGATTAAAAAGCGAATAAGTTATGGCCCGACAAGTTAGAGAAGAAAAACCGAGTTCTTTGTCAGAAAATTAGTCGCGGCGAAATCATCGACGAGAAAATATTTGTCTGACGGGGAAATGGTGTCGGCAGAAGACACATTATCCAGCGACTAGAAACTGGCCCAAACAACTGAAAAAGGCGAAAGTGTTTGTTCAAAGCCCATTTCACCCTATGACCATATATATACTCGTTTTTTAGGTAAAGAGGCAAGCGGGAACATTGGAGAACCTCTCTCATGGGGTTTCTCTCTCTAGAAATTTGCCCATTTACGAGTTTTCTGTAGATTTTGATTTGTTTTCGATTTTAGAGTAGTTTTAGAGCAGATTTTTATTTCTATTGAAGAGATTTCGGTGCTATATAACAGAGATTCAGATTTCCTGGGTTGAGACAAAGATTGAAGTTAAGAATCACAGTTTTCTCTCTCTCATGTTTCTCTCCTCTAAATTTGCCCATTTTCTTAATTTTTCTTTGCAGATTTTTTTAATATCTTAAAGTAGTTTAGAAGTGATTTTTATTTCTATTGAAGAGATTTGGTCTTTATCTTCCGGATATTCAATTTCTTTCTTGTTGAGGAGAAGATTGAAGCTAAAATGCGGATTTTCTCTTCTTTCTCTTGATTTCTTTCTTCATTTTTCTTACTTTTTGTTTGATTAGTGATGATTGGAATCAATAATGGAACATTAAACACCCTCACAGGGTTGGGGTTTAATTGTTGAACATTCGGTTGCGGTTTTGGAGGTTATTTTGTGGGTTTTGAATACTGAATTTATATAATTGATGCCCATTCATATAATGAATTGTTTGGAATATTAGTAACATACCCAAAAAAGAGGCGTATCTTTGCTCGATTCCGGGAGGCCCTCTGAGTGACACAAGATGGAATTCTACGAGAGTAAAAAATGATAACTTAGGGGTATGTTAGACTAATATCTTGGAACTAATGAACTCTGAAGAGTACTTTGATAGATCACTAATTTACTCATGGTGTGAGGATTAATTAGATGATGTATCAATTTACAGTTGATCGAGGAGGTTTCTCACTGTCAGTCTAATGAAAGGATCACGATCCGTGTTGAATCTAATCAAGGAGATAGAAAATTTTATTAGATTTGAAGGGCGAGATACTAATTACGTGGAGAAGGCTTGCATTGTCCTGTCTATAGAGGCAAGAATTCTTCGAGTCAAAATAGTTGTGAAATATTGAAAAGAAAAACAATCAAAATCTTAAAGAGAGCCAAATTTTACAAGTAGCTATTTAGACCCGTTTGTCACGAAAGGAATATGGTGTGTTAGATAGTGAAATGTATGGTGTATGGAAATCGAGGCTATACCATTGCTCTTGGACAAATCTAGCATTCAACTCATAAATGTTGCACTTTCGAAAGGGAAATCGCAAGCTGTTTTTGTAAATAATTATCCCCATCTCTAGTGACTCTCTTCATACCTTTTAGAATTAAGTAGTTGTTTATTGGTAGATTTTAGGATTAGTTTAAATCAGTTTTGTTTCAAATTAATTGATTTTATTGACATCCGCAGTCATCTAAATAGTGAAGAGCTCTTGTAATCGGGGTGATCAAATTCCAATTAGAGAGAGCTTGTCCTCGTGGAGTCTGATATCCGGATCCCCAAGTCCCTTTTATTACCTGTAATGACTGAGTGCGACTTGCGGAAGGGGTTGAGTGTTAATTAATACTTTTTCATTTCGGTTTTGAGTACTTACTTTTGTTTCAAATGGTTTTAGGTATTTTACCATTCCCACTCCCATGGCGTATTTTCATATATACATCAAATTGGTCAATTGAACATCGCAGATCATGTCCTGTGAGATGATTCATGTTTTGACATACATTGCTTTTCCTGATACTATCCAGGTAAGCGTAGGCGAGGCCGGTTGGTCAACTGGATAAAGAAGGTTGACCTGGAGAACATCAGTTGACTAATTGAGATAACAAAGGTAGAGTGCAATCATAAGCTTCTATTGACAACGAGGAACTTGCGAGAGTTGGCCACTTGTGTCTTTCCTTACATCGTCCTCATCGTTCCTCACTCGTTGCCTGGAGAGCTCATTGAGGGAGAGCACTTCGTTATCGCTAACCGTTGCAAGTTTAGCCCGGGTAGCTCTTCTAGGGAAGTTGCCACCCAGGAAGATCCAGCGGAGGCTACCTCAGGGGCCTTAGTAAGGTCTATTTGGGTCATGCGACTGATGTCCATGACCTACCCCTTGGCTTTAAAAAATGGAAGACGAGATAGGAAAAGGGCTCGGTAAACTAAAGCAGTTGGCCCCTGGTTGGAAGGCTTCTTGGATTGGTCGGGCATACTTGCCGGTGAGTCTGTCAAGGAAGAGGAGATGTTTATGCTTACAGCCGGGTTTGCTGCATGGATGCAAAAGTAGACTATGGACTGTGGACTTGGAGGATGAGCCTGCTTCCACATTTGATGGGAAGCGCCCAAGGCGGTCTTCGCCAAATGAAGAGCCAGAGAAAAGTGAGCGATAATTTCGATGGACTCCCTGTCGAGCCACCAATGATCGGCCGATTTAGGGCGTCCTAGCGAGGTCGGTGCACCTCGGAGGAGGATCCTGCGAGGGTCCCCCAGTGTTGATGAAATTGGCGAGGGTCCCCCTCGAGGGTAGGCGGTGCCTCGCTACCTCTGCTTTGAACCTACTGGAACCCGGGATCGCGGAGAAGGCCGGCTTGACCGGTGTTCTTGAGTACGCCATTTCCTCCTCATGAGAGGGATCCATCCCTCCGGCGGGCATGGTTGCCACTTGATTTAAATGCTTTCGGGAGATCATCCAGCTAGCTGGAGCCTTCCCAACGGTGATGTGGCGCCTCAAGAGCCGAAGTCCAGTTGATGCCGTCTGACCCATGAATACTCGTGAATGTCGGGCGACCCGGCGTTTTCCTGTGGGTGGCGGAGATCTCCTTTGTGGGGGCTCTGCGAATCTGAAACCATAAATAAAACTATCCCAAAGGTCGATATAACGATCTATGATTAAAAGCAGCCACTTGGGCCCATAAACGATATTCATAACAATGTATATATATCCAGCTAACTTGACCATGGTTCAAGGTTCAAATTTTACTCTTATACAACATTTATTAAAATTAAAACAATTCTAATACATGTAATGCCATGCTTGAATGTGATCAGAACTTCTTACAAACACCTAGGTCTCTAGGACCAGTAGTCCCTCGCACGCTCCTGTGCACCGTAAAATGGTATCCCTCGGAATTGAGCTAATGCTCAGTAGTGGAATCACCCTAAGTGGGCTACTCTCCGCCTAAGTGCAATGCAATGCTCCAAAATAAACACACATTCAAGCAAATGCCAGTCTCGCGAATGTCTAAGCGATCATCTCGTGCCAGAAGTCCTCACCGACTCCCTCGCGCTCGCCACAAGCCTCGTATGAGTTATTATATTTATTTATTTGTGGACAACCCTCCGATGTGTATATATCAATTGGACCATCTCAGACGATTGATATTGTTGTGAATTCTGCTCCAGTGTATCAATTGGACGTGTTCGGCCGATTGATATTTTCTTTATTATGATTTGCCCTAGATCATATTTAAGTTTTAGACAACCCTCAGAAACCATTTATCTAGACTCACCTCATGCGCTCCTCTATCATCTAGGGTGCTCCGATTGCATATGGAATGCATGATATAATTAAATTACGATCCCATATCAATGTAAATATAAACATGCATATATTCGCCAAAATTCAATCACACAATCATATTTATGTAATTACGCATTTCATCACATCCAAAATTAGCTCCGCATGGGCTAATGATCGAAACCACGAACAATTCGAGTTTAGATTACTCAACCAAATACATTATTTCTACCAAAAAATTATTTGTGAACGCTATTCTCGAGAATAGTAAAACCCTCGATTACTATTCAAAATCCTGTCGTCAGGTTCACTTTGTGAACCCAGAATTTCCATGACCATTCAGGCCTTTTACATATCAAGCATACATTTTAATGCATAATAATTTTCAACTTCGTAGTACTAAATTTACGGGCCATCACGGATAGTTAAAAAAAATTTAAAAAAAATTCAAACAATTCGGTCCCAAGTTTTGGGATAGATCAAACAACCCCTCTTGACTCATTCATTTCAATTTATCGACAAAGTACTTAAAGAGAGGAATAAAGCAAGTAGGGAGAAACCCACCCACCTCACGGGTTTGTCTAAATTCAGCAAATCCGGTACCCACTGGCGTAGACCTCTGCGTAAAAGCTGACTTTCCTTCTGGAATCCTGCGGCTTAGAGACACGACCACTCCTCTTAGGCATCACCTTGAAGACATGATCCCCCGATCTCGAGCTACAGGGGTCGACGTCGCACATCTGCATAACTCTTCTGCCGGCTCTGAGCCGTGAGAAGGCAGACCCGTAAATATTAAGCTCACCTTCTGAGGAGGTGTCTCCTAATCGAATCGGGACCAGGATGGAGCTCTCTCCACCTCGGTCAACATAAGCATTAATCTACATGGCCTCCCATACAATGCCTCATATGGTGCCATTCGTATACTCGCCTGATAACTATTGTTGTAGGTGAATTCCACTAAGGGCAATTGATCCTCTACCCTTATGACCCAGGACACATGCTCGCAGCGTGTCCTCTAACACCTGTATATAATCCATACAACTCGTAACCTTACACAACCCTTACTTTGTGTATGGCAGCTAACCTTCAGTGCGCGTCGGTAATGATCGATGAATGCATCAGCCTAGTCCACATGTCATGTGTGACATCCATATACCCGAGCCCTTGCCCGACTCAACAGCACCCAATGCAATTTCCAAAGGGTTGCCTCAAAATCTCGGTCACTCCAGAGCTCCTATCACTCAACTCTAAGTCTACGTGATAGCCTAACCGTATGTTTTCATCTCGATTAACTTAACTCTTCGGCTTACACTTCGAGCCTCTTTCATTTCCTGATTCGAACTATGAGTCTTCATTGGACGTAGTCCTAAAGACAAACTCAACCCACACTCACACAGTGGTGAATGGCCCAAATACTAGTGCACCCACACACATTTCGTCACGTGTTGCGTGCACACGAACGCAATATTTTCTTGTGACACCCACATCCCAGGTCCACCATATGGCGGGAATCTGGAGACCTCTTACTCATAATCCCGACCTATCAAATCAACTCTCACCTTACATCCTAGGGAAGAACATCTATACTTGGCTTCTCTAAAGGCCTTAACCTCTAAGCCCAAATCCAAGGCCGTGTCGGGTATGACAACCGACTAAAGGTCGATTATTGACAACTTCGATGGTGCCGACTCATCCATGTCAAGCGACGTCAATAACCAATATGTCATCTAAAGGTCTGCCTTCCATTGCCAACTCACGATCTGTCCGACTTTGACCCACCTCTGGCCCCTCGAAGCCTATCGTGTTGTTAGGTGCTTGTATAGCACCAAGCCCCTGGCCAGTTCCTCGACCCGATACCTAGGGTGTGGAGGGAATGAACCGTATACTCTCACATTCTCCTGATTCTTGGGGATGTCTTTGTCCCAAAGTCTGAGGTCCCTGTCTGCAGGGCAATCCGTCCACATGCCCGATCTTGGACTGGTCACGGGAAACTCGTGTGAAGCTTGAAGTCTTACGCCTCTTCCCCGAGAAACTAGAAGGTTGATCCTCCCTCTTGCTTGCCAGCTTTTTGTGTCAGGAGTGTTAGGGGCATCCTCGATCTCTCTCTCTATGGTCGGAGACCGTCCCGACCGTGAGTCCACGTCGTGGCGATCCCTACGATCCTTTGAATGGACAACCGTACATTTACCGAATCTCTATAATACCAGTCAATCCCGAAAACTCACATTATCTGGTGCGGCGTGCATCTCATTCCATCCACGGCCTCGACCTTCCTACGAATTAAGTGGCACTCGATCTTTTGACACCACGTGTCTATCTCACCTGATGAAAGCCAAAACTGGCACTTGAACTAGGTGTACAGGTGATGAATATACCGACAACTATGAAACGATCCTCGAGTGATACTCATGCTCCCACTTTGGCCAGAGGTAGATGAATGTCATCCACGAAGACCGGAGACAAGTGATCTAGATAGGGTTGGAATACCCTAGCCATGAGATCCATGAATGTGGCGCGATCGTTAATCGAGGCATCACCGTAAACTCAAAGTGCCCATAAGCGTCCTAGCATCTTAGGGATATCATCTCCCAACTCTCGTGATGGTAACGGTCACGAAGGTCTATCTTGGAGTAGACTCGCTCCTCTCTTGTGAATAAATCATCAATCCTCGGTAATCGTCTGATTCTTGATTGTAACCTGATTTCCAAACGCACGTAGTCAATGCCGCGGTCGAAGGTCTTGCCTTCTTCTTATAAAATAGAACCCGGGCGCCCATTGGTGAAGTCTTTCGGTCGATGTTCCACTGTCGATAGCTCACCGTAGCGGACTCGGGTTCCTGCTGATATTTGGTGCCATCCCTATGCGGAGTCATAGAGATGGAGTGAAGTACCAGGTGTAGTCGATACCCGAGTCTACCCTACGTGGAGCGATCCGGGTAAGCTCATCGAAAAAACATCCACATACTCGCACTACTCGAGGTAGATCCATTCAGTCTCTCCTTGTCCTCTGGGGTAAGGCTCACTGGCCCGACCGGCTAAGCGTCCCACGACACTGGGCTGAGTATGCATGCGGGGCAAAATGTCATGCTTGTCCCCTTGAAATACCACACGAGTACCGTCCTGCGTATGGCGGTAACCCTCCTACGCTCACAATCGATAACGACCCTGTAAGTTGTCAGCTAATCCATCCCCAGGATGACATCGAACTCTGACATGTCCATGATCCTCGGGTCTGCGTGAGTGGGAGTCTCACAGAGATCTCAACTCCACAACCTCGACATATCATCCTTAGTCTCGCCCTAGTCCCTAGGGGAAAACTCACGTACAAAGGCTCCTCTAAGGTCTCAAGAGGTCCTTGCCCATTTCCACCCGACTTGGGCCTCACTCTCTGGTTGGGCCTTGACTAGTCTAATCTGGTAGTGTCAAAATTAATATCCATGCCTTTAACACCCATGCTCGATCTGTGTGAACCAATGGTGCGCCGCATGGATCTTCTCCTCCTGGCAGATGTGATGATCGCCCTAAACCTTTGGAGGTTACTAGGACCTCCACGACTGCATAACTATACCGGCTGTGCTATAGGCTGCGGCAAGTACCACTATAGCCATAAAGGCCTGTGATCAAATCTTGGTGGTGAATTCGAATCTTTGGTGGTGCTGACCGATTACCCGTGGGTGGTCTGCGTTCGTCCTCTACCCCAGCCCATTTACAGTTTAAATGACAAATTCAATTTCAATTCAGTATCTCTAAGGCATAAACACCGCCTCGAGACACTATTCATACACATAAATCAGTGTATACACATTGTCCTTGCATTTACAAGCAATGCAAGGCAATCGATTATGCATTTAAAATATTTTTTATCAACAAAAATTTCATTTTTGAAAATTTTATTTTTCGAAAATTTTGTCTAATTTGATTTGATTTGATTTGATTTTAATTTAATTTAATTTAATTTAATTTTTGCAGAATTTTTGCGATGAAGCGGTGTTCATGAGCCAGGGTTCATGAACGGTGTCCAAATTGACTTCGGGAGGCGATCTTGAGTCAAACACAGGTCAAAACGATGAGTGCACCAAATTGCGCGGCCAGGCCAGCCGGCACGCCCGGACCGTAGCGGCCACTGGCGCCGCGCCCGCTCAGCGCGAGCACCCAGCGCTGTGCCGGCGCACCCCGCCCCCCTGCTCGCCTCAGGCCTGCGCGCGCTGCGTGCCGGCGCTGCTTTGCGCCCGGACTCCTTGCCCCCGAGAGTCCGCCCGGCGCTGTGCAGCGCGCGCCATCGCCGGCGCTGCGCGCGCGCCGGCGCCCTAGGTGCCCAGCTCCCTGCTCGCCCAGCCTGCGCATCCGCACGCTACCTGCGCGTGATTATGCGCGCCTTATGCTGATAGGCGTTAGCCATGCTCAGATTCTGCATCTCTTTTTTTCGTTTTTTTCTTTTTTTCTTTTTTTTCCATTTATTTCCAGCTATTGGAAAATACTAAAAAAAATTTTTTCTCTTTCCAGAATACTCTAATAATTTATAAAAAATTTGTTTTATTCAATTTTCTTCAGTTTTACACTGTGAAACCTTAAAAATTAATTTTCTCCACCTCTAAACCAAATAAATTCATAAAATTTATTTTATTTATTTTCCTTTTTCCAGTCTACTCACTGTAAACTACTAAATTTGTTTTCCAACACACCTATGTGCTATTTACCTAAGCACACAAACATTCACACAACATGACATGGTATACATACCATTCATCAAACATTCATCAAATCACCCAAAACACACAAACACATGCATGCAGTGTCCTAGTTTTGTCCCGTGATTTCCTAGGTAATCTCATACCTAAACTTAACATCGAACCACACCTAGATGGTATTTCTTACCATAAAGACTATGGCCTAAGCTGAATCCTCATCTGATTTTCCATATACCCTACTCATCCCAACCACCCAGTGGCGTGGATTACCCGACCGAGCTCTAGGTATTGTGTCAGCTCGATACCAGGCGCGGCCCCAAGGCAGGGGGTCCGTTGACTACGAATACTCATGAATGTCGGGCGACCGACATTTTCCATAATCGAGAGCGAGTCTCAGCACATGCAGGGGAGCTCTGCAAATACAAAACACACGCCAAAACTGTCCCAAACGGTCCAATACCATGATCCTATGATTAAAAGCGGCCACTTGGGCCATGAAACCAATATTCATAACAATGTATATATATCAAACTATCAACCATAGTTCAAAGAGTTCAAATTTTACTCTTATGTCTGACATATATTAAAATTAAAACAATTCTAATACATGTAATACTTCATAACCCAAGCCCTGTCAAACTTTCTTCAAACCTCGATCTCTGGGGCCCGAGCCGGCCTACCTTGCGCTCCTTGTACCTGTAAAATAGTATCCCTCGACAGGGTGAGCTAATGCTTAGTAGTGGAATCACTTTAGAGTGAAATTTCTCTCCCAGCTACATTGTAATGCTCAAAATAAACACACATTCAAGCAAATGCATGATCCTACTTGAATGTCTAAGTGATCATCTGCATTACCCAGTCCTCACCGACTCCTCACGCGCTAAAGCCTCGTATGAGGATTATTATATTTATTTGTTTGTGAAACAATATAGTGTGTATATATCGATTGGACCGTCTCGACGATTGTTATTATTTAATGGACTACCCTCAAATTAATATATCGATTAAGTAGTCTTGTGATTGATATTTTCTTTAGTATGGACTACCCTCAGGTCATATTTAGTTTTGAGCGACCTCAGAACCATTTTCTCACAGACTCCTGCCGTGCCATTCGCTCCACTATCGTAGGGTGCTCTGAATGCGTATGGAATGCAGTGATGCGATTCGATTCACGGTCATGTCCACGTGTAAATATATAAAAACATCGTATATTCGCGTAAAATTCAATCGCACAATCATGTTATGTAGTACACGCATTTCATCGCATCAAAATTAGCTCATATGGGCTAATGATCAAACCGCAGCGGTCGATTTGAATTACTCAGCCAAACACATTATTTCACAAAAATTATTTTGTGAACATATCTTTCGGGGAATAAGTAAAACCCTCGGTTACTATTCGAAAAATCCTGTCGTCAGTTCACTTTGAACCGAATTTCAACCATTCAGCCTTTTTCATATCAAACATACATTTTAATGCATGAATTTCAACACCAAACGACCCACTAATTTACGGGTATCACCGGACAATTAAAAAATCTCAAAAAAATTCAAACAATTCGGTCCCACGAGTTTTGGGGTAGTCAAGCAACCCCTCACGACCTCATTCAGCTCAAACATACGCCAAAGTACTTAAGAGAACCGGAAAAACCCAAGTAGGAAACCCTCCTCGGAGTTTGTCTAAAGCTCACTTAAAATCCGATGCCGCGCGTGAAGCCTCTCGCGTAAACTGACTTCCTTCTCATCCAGCGCGACGGTCGGATTTGCCGGAAAACTAGAGAGAAGTGTCTCTCTAAAATAAAATGAAAAATCTCTGCTGCTCACTGCGTTTTTTTGCTCGACCACTACCCGCCTCCCTTTTGAAGAGATGACACTGTGGACATTTTGTCCTTTGGTAATCCCATTCAAATCATTTTCGTGTGACCATTTTGTCCTTAACTTTCACTGGTTTTGGTAATTTCATCTGTAGTCAGTTTCGTACTTTCTCTTTTCATTGTCACTATGACACGTGATCGTGTTATATATGACTTTTAAGTCGCATCGAAATTGTTTCTATGACATGAAATGCGATCTTATCGACGATATAAGTCGGTATCACCGAGGTCGACGAGGAGTCGATGTGCTAGCTAGTTATGAACTGATTCAACGGTGAAATCCGTTTATCTTAGAATCCAGGAGAATAAATTTGAATTTTAAATTGTATTTTGTAACAAAATTACGATTTTACTTTCCACGAAATTTAAAATTTCTCGGATCTTCTGATGGCGATACACGGTTGTGCATATGCGTGACCTCTATCAAAATTACTTTCGAGTACCGATGGCGGCTCGTTCAGAGCAGTATTCCATCCCGTTCCCCGTCTATTTGAGTAAAGAGGATTTTCAATCGGTGGCCGAGGACGGGATGTTCATTCGTAATCATGACTTTCACCGATTAACTAAACTGGTAAGTACTGCTTTTCTTGGTTGCTATCTTTGCATGGTAATTTTATTCTAACTTCTCTTTTACAGGCTATGACGACCATCCGAAACATGGTTCATTAGTATAAGGAGTTTCAGTCCTAGCTAGACGATGTTGAGATACTACGGCTTTATGCCTAATTAGTTGTTTCCAAGCATCAGGCCTTGGAAGCTTCTTTGACCAAGGTAGAGTCAAAGTCGAAACATTAGAATCAAGAAGCCAAAGCTGGTGCGAAGAAGATTGAACAGGTGGAGAAGAAAGGGGCGAGGCTAAACGGAAATTTCGCGGCTCGTGCGGAGGCCACTGCGTGAGTGAGGCCAAGGCAAGGGCGGAGGATGACCTGGCTAGGATGTGAGAAGTCTTGGCGGCTGTAGAAGAAGACGGGCTAGGGCTAGAGGCTGAGGTTGCTCTCGCGGCCGGTTGGCGAGCGTCGCTCTTCTTGGGCTCGAGCGTCCCGGAGATGAAGTGTGCGCTCTCCATTCCCTAGGCGGGTAAGGACAAAGGAAGCCATGGTGGAAGACTACCATAAAGCCTTGGAGCAGATTTTCACTTATGGCTACGGATGTTGTGCGTTCAAACATGACATCCGTAGTGATTGACCAAGGATTTTGGATGGCATGCCTGACTCTGCCGACCCACTTCCTCTAGAGTTTTTTCAGATACCCCAATTATCTGCTGACCGGTTTATAACGTGTTGAGGTGTATCTGATTAAAAGTTAAAGTTTCGGGAATAATAATGCTAAAGCTAAAATAAGTAAAACACAGATTTATAAGGGTTAAGGGGGTAAATTAGTAATTTACCAACTAAGGACCCCAGTGTCATAAGATCCTTAAGAATATATGCTCGAATTAGAATATGTGAGTAAAGAATGTGTAATGAAGGAATAGGAGGACTTAAATGAAATGAGTAATAAATCCATGAAAGCCATTTGCGAACATGGCCTTAGCCGTAAAAGTGGATAAGACCATTTGGTCTTGCAATAGCAATTGTCCCATTTGGAGCTTGTGGTTACGTTTGAGAGAGAAAGAGGAGAAGAGAAGAAGAATAAGAAAAGGAAGAAGAAGAAGAGGAAGAAAATGAGAAGCCGAAGGCGGTATGGGACAATAGTCAACTTTGCCCTGTAAGGATTTGTATGGATAGTTGATGGAATTGTGTTTAGGTTCGTTTACTATTTGTTGGTTAGAATTCTCCTACCAAATAAATGTAAGCTACGTTTAGCCTAGTTTTGAGGAAGGCTCTAAGTTGTTATACGATTGTTCGTTTGGTCATCCTGAATGAGGAAAACTCAGATAGAGAAAATGACAAGTTTTATGACAACATCCTGCTTTTTTAAAACCTACGCTTTTTTGTTTCAAGCCATCACGATCCAAATTGAATTTATCTAAAATTCTAAGAACTAGAATTCTGTGGAGTACAAATTTCCTTAAAATAGTGTATTTAAATCTGCACTTCATCACCTAATGGCCAAAGGTGAATCATGTTGAAATGACATAGCCGGGTTCGTTTGGTCTTGATGGACATTAGAGTGGTCCTGGTTGTTTTGGCCATAACTTAGCCATCACTCATCCAAATTGAGTAATTCAAAATTATGAGTAGACTAGACTTCTATGAGAACAAATATCCTTGAAATAGGTGTATTCAAATTTGGACCCCATTGCACCCAGAAATTCATCAAAGGGGAACTATGTTGCACGACATAGCTGGTTCTATTTTGGTTCCGTTTTGACATTAGAGTGGTCCTGGTTGTTTTGGCCATAACTTGGCCATCACTCATCCAAATTGAGTGATTCAAAATTTTGGGTAAACTAGACTTCTAGGATAACAAATCTCCTTGAAATAAGTGTCTTCAAATTTAGACCCCATTAGACCCATAAAAGTTGTCTAAAAGTGATCTATGTTTGTAAGAAATATTTGATAAGATAATTTTAAATACATGAAAATGCAAAGGTAAGAGTAATGATTGTAAATATCGATATGATTACCGGATAACTAGTTGGTCGTGATATGACATATAATTTAAAAAATGAAATAAATAGATTGTCCGATTAGAACTTGGTAGGGGGATATATGGGCATGCCTATTAGGGATAAAAGTCCTGTAAAGATACCGATCAATCAGTCCCTTAGTCATTACAAAGACCTTTCTGTCCTTATAGAGGTCATTGTCTCGTACAATGATAACAACGCATTCGGGCCCTTATAGTTCATTGTCTCGTACAATGATAACAATGCCTTCGGACCCTTATAGTTTCCCATATCCACTTCTAAGGTATATGCAGACATGAAACATAAAAACAAATGGAGCACATACAAATGATTTGAATATGATAAAATGACATGATACGAGAAGCATAACATCGCTATGTGATGACAAGTACATGTGACAAAATGTTAAGGAAGTGTGAAATGACACAAAATGTATATGAACGATGATAAGAAATGAAACATGATATGATAAGTAAGTATGAGATATGTATAAGCATGTAAACGATATGCATGAAATATGGGCGTTACATGTGTATAAGTATATGATATGTTAGATGTATATGCATGTGTTTAAAGTGTGATGATCCTTATTAGGGGTCGTCCACGAGTATTATTCCCACCAAGCTATAAGCTTAGCACGGGTGTTTCATCTGTGTAGGTACATAAGAAGGAAGAAGTCGTGACAATCCACACAAGAATCGCGTCAAAGAACACTAGCACACCGGCGACCTTTTGGTCCATTTTAGGCGTCTCGTTGTAAACAATGTAAAATTCAGATATGCTGAACACTTCCATTTATGGAGTTTGAATGTATTTTGTAATCCGCTGTTACATAATATATTTCAAGTTAAATGTTTAACAATATATGAATAAACAAGTTTATAGTAAACAGGAAAAACAATAATAATAATAATAATAATAAGACACTCCGCCTCACACCGAGTGCCTGGTTTAGGCTTTGGTTTGACTCTTTCTTTCATATTTGTTTTGGGTTGTCTTTAGGAGATTTTTGTAAGGAGGGGCCATTGTGCCGCCAAAATGCATATTACTCCTTATAACCCTTGGCGCTTCTTTAGCTTATTTTTATTTAGTCATATCTTTATAAAAACCCCTACATGACGACAGCTACACCTTGGCTCCTCTTTTCTTTTGTTTTGAAAACGCCAACATGGTAACATCCATAGCCGGACTTTCTCTAGGTGCAAGCAGGATATCAACCATGTTTGGACTTTTTTTAAGTGCCAGCAAGGCATCAACCATGTCTAGACTTTTTTGTGTGCCAGCAGGACATCAACCATGTTGGACTTTTTTATGTGCCAATAGGACATCAACCATATCTGGGCTTTCAGAATGCTAGCAAGACAGCAACCATATCTGGACTTTTTATGCACCAGCAGGACATCAACCGTGTCTGGACGTTTTTATGTGCCAGTAGGACATCAACCATATCTGGGCTTTCAGAATGCTAGCAAGACAACAACCATATCTGGACTTTTTATGCACCAGTAGGACATCAACCATATCTGGACTTTTAGAATGCCAATAGGACAACAATCACATCTGGACTTTTTCTCGCAACACCAGACATCTCCGGTGAGACCTCACCTTTATCTCCTAACACTTTATATTCATCCTAAGTGGGTGTCAAGACTCACCTATCGCTATCACATGACACCGCAGCCCCATTTAACCTTAGCTCCGCTCGAGCCCAAGTGGGCTTGTATGTGGTCCATTGAGTGCATATGTAGTTCACGAGTGTCATCGTGGCGATTTTTATTGGCATCGTGCTACAGGGAAAAGCAAGTGGGGCCCCGAGGTTTTAGCTTAATCAGAGCTTATTGAGTATGTCAAACTGGTGGAGCACCTTCTGAGCTTGTTTCATCAGACCTTTGTCCGAACTCGGAATCATGCGCCGTTTGTTTTGTTGGATTCCTTATTCCCCAAGGATTTTTTTGTTAAAAATTCATAATTTTTGTCAACTATTTAACCAATCGATTTGACTAGTTCGTGGGGGTACGTATACACATAACGTTGTGATTTCGCAAGCACTCCTTCTTGTTTCGATTATATCTCCCTCATCCGAACTTGGAATTGTGCAACGTTTTTTTTGTTGGTCTCTTTATTATTTAGGGAACATTGTGTCAAAATTTCATAATTTTCCTCAACCGGCTAGACCGGTTGGCATCCTGTTCTACCGGTTCATTAGGCCAGCTTGTGTGGAGCGCTGTTTTTTGTGATTTTAGAGCCCAAATCCCATATGGATTGTGCCCATATGCTCCAGATCGGTCTTGGGAAGTATTTTGGGTCCATTTTGGGCTTTGTCTTGAGTTACATGCAACCCACCATGAATCCATATGGATATTTCAGGTGAAGCAAGTTTAAAACTTAAGAGAGCCAACTTGCAGGGAATCGTGAGGGGAGCATTGGGAGTATTTCATGCTAATGGAGCTTCTTTCCGCAGTTTGAAGGTGGAAAACACCTGGGCTCAGAGGCTAAGGTGGGCTCAGAGGCTGAGGTGGGAATCAGTATAAAATGAGAGAAAGATCAGAGTGTAAGGGACCTTTGGTACTTTTTCCGGGCTCAACTGCACATTTTCTGATTTTTTTTGGATGCTTAGCTTAGATTTTTTCGTTTAGGAAGAGGTAAGAATCCAGACCCTTGATCCACTTACTTCATATCTTCTTCCTTGCCTGATCCTTCTGAATAAAATATATCTTTTTGCTTGGCTAGCCCAAGCAAAATTTGTTAGGTAAGGCAATGGTCCATGGGGCTAAGTTTTACTTATAGAAGGCTCATCATTCTTCAGGCATATTTCATTTTGATTATCTCCATGAGACCTTCAAGGTTTTCAGTGATGATGACTATGGGGACTCATGTGGGTGTCATTCCTTGAATTGATTGGTACCGATTACGCCATACGTGGGAACCGGTTCACGCTTTTTAGCTGGCAGTCTCTTGCCAGAAAACACAACGATTTATTTTAGTTGGTTCTCACTCATCTGAGCTGAGAACATGCACTGCTTATTTTTTAGTTTCCTTATTCTTAAGGAATTCTGACCAAATCTAGATTTTCTCAATCATTTGAACCGGTTTTCATGCTCATACGTGGGAACCGGTTCAACAGTTTCTGCTGGGCAGCCCTGGTTTTAGAAAACACAACGGTTTGTTTTAGTTGGTTTTCATTCATCTGAGCTGAGAATCATGCACCGTTTGTTTTGTTAGTTTCTTTATTCTTTAAGGAATTTTATGACCAAATTTGAGGTTTTTCCTCAATCAGATGGACTGGTCGGGAAACTGGACCAGCCGATTCATTAGGTTTGGTTTTCCGAAATAAAGGCCAGAGTACTTTGCTTTGTTTGTTTCGAGCTTCACCATTAGAGCCTAATTGTTCCGTCTGTTTTGTTGACTCGAATCATGAGAAGGTCCTGAAAATTTTGAGAACTTCTTTTAATTGGATGAATCGGTTCATTAGAATCTAAGCCTCCAAATAAAGAAACAGGCCATATCAGCTGATGAGCAGGTTCCCGATTATTAGCCGAATGTAGGTGTGTGATTGCAAGGTTGCCCTTGTATCCTGGGATTGGTTTGAGCCTTGGCATTGCATCTTTACGAATGGTTGGGTTCATTCCCTGCAAATTTAGTGTTGGGACGTTTTGTGAATGGCACAGACTTTTTAGGAATAATAACAGACAGGAGGCTTTATGTACTTGAATTTGTAGCTAGGTTCATGGGATTTAGGTAGGGCTTGAATCTGTGTTTGGTTCTAGGGATCTAGGTGGCTGCATCGCTTGTAAATTAGTGAATCCCATGGTCTTCATTTTAATAAAATGGGGTGGCTTGGTTACAGCCCCGTTTTAGAACACTTTTCCATGTTTCAGTTGGTTCTTACTCATCCGGGCTCAGAATGATGCACCGTTTGTTTTGTTAGATTCCTTACTATATGAGGAATTTTTTTGACAAGTTTCAGAATTTTTCTCAATTGTTTGGACTTGTTGAGAACCGGTTCAATCGATTGTGCAAGACAGCTTATGAGTAGCCCCCTATTTTAGCATGTTTCAAGCCCGAATCTATTATGGCATGCTCCCATTTGCTCCAAGGAACCTGTGGGCCGCCTTTAGGGTATGATTTTAGTTTCGGTTTGAACAAGGTGGTGTAGTGGGAAATGTAAGGTTGGTAAGTATGGTTTGGTTTGTGGGATTTTAAAGAAATGTGTGCTAAAGTAAGCAAACCACTTACCTCATTTTAGTCTGCTTCCCTTCTTTTGGTATGAGATCTGATATTTGGTTTTAAATGCATGATGTATGATGTATTATTTTCCTTACCTATTCTCGCACAAGATGGTTAAGACCTCGTGCACGCAGCCATGCTGGTATTTAGATTCATATGTGTGTACATGGTAAGCCGGGACTTTGACATTGCGGGTGAATTCGGAAAGCTTGTCGACCGACCTCTTATGGAGCGCTAGCTGGGTGGACCACATTAATCTATTGTTTGATTGGTTGAGTGTTTATAACACCCGAAATATACCCTAGTCGCTGACATGTTTAGGTATTTTGTGTTGTTGACGGATCAAGCCGCGAAGTTAAATGCGAAAACGGAACGAGACCCTGAATTACAAGACTTAAGGACAATTTTGTAACCTGGTTCAAAAGGGAGCTTAAAAGTCATAAATTGGAAGAGACTATAATAAAATACAATTTGGGAACTTGGAATACAAATAGTCAAACATGGAGGGACCTTTTTGCAATTAGAGAAAGCTAATAAAAAAAAAGGGTTTTATTTTGAGGGCCAAACAAGGCCTTAACAAAATCTGGATTTTAAAAGACCAAATTGGTCTCATTTGGGGAGAACCGGATGGGAGAAGGAGAGAAGAAGAAGAAAGGAAGAGAAGAAGAGAAGAGAAGACAAGCAAGCTAAGGTATGGAAACTACTTTGAGTATGGATTTTGTATGGATCACATGGAATTTAAGGCTTGATATGGTTAATATCTTGTCTCTAAATCTAGGTTTTGACAGAATTGCATCATAACCTTAGATTTCTTGAAATTAAGGTTGGTATAACCCAATAAGAATATGATAATTAGGAATCCTTCCTGTTGCTGATTCATGGTTAAATGAAAGGGAAATTGAGTTGTGGCTTAGAACAAACCCTAACAAATCTTGGTATCGTTTGTATACGGGTGGTAACCCATATTAGAATGATATTGGGAGAGATTCATGAAAGGTTTTGAAAGAATGATATGATTGAAAGATGAATTGAATAGATAAGAGATTCCAAGGTGAATTGGAAATGGTTTTGATGTGTGTTTGAAGTGTAGAATTGATTTGAGTATCGGGTGTATGGAAAAGTGTGAGAAAACACACACTTCGGGCACTGGAGACTGGTACAATTTGAACTTGTGCCGGTACAACGTATTCTGGTCGTTTTTGTGACTTGTACGGTACAAGTTAGACATGCCGTGAAACCACATTACTGTTTTCCGGTTCGACCCGATTTCGTATTTTGGCCATAACTTGCTCATTTCTTATCCGATTTGAGTGATTCAAGTGGCTACGTAAAATAGACTTCAAGGAGAACAAAACTTAAAGAATAGGAATTGCCAAATTCTGATCCTAAGTGGCCTAAAAATTCACTCAAAGTGGGACCATGTGCAAGCCAAATTAAGTTCCCGGCTTTGAACATTGAGAAGTCAGGGATGTTTCGGACGTACTTTCGAGGATCCGGTGCTCCGAATTGGGTGATTCCAATTGGAATAGAACCCTTAGCACCTTAAATTTAAAGTACAAAGATCTAGTGTCAAATATCGAGACAAAGGCACTGGAAAATAAATATTTAAAAGCGTCTCGGTAAAATGGAAGTGGCAGACTAGTTGGCATGAAAATGCCGTAAGCTTGAAGTTTAGACGATCCGATTGGATTGATTGATTCGTTAAAGTAGATTCATAGAAGAATAAGATACATGAATGGGTGTGATTACATGCTCATCATACCCGTTATATGGAATACGATCGCGTGGAGCAGCATGTCGACCAACAATGTCCTATTATAAGATGAGTAAGTTCTTGACCTCATATAATTGTAAAACCACTTAAGACCAGTTATTAAATGACACAGCACTCTTGTCTGAATAATGCCGGTACTCACATTGGTGCCTCACACAATCACGACTAATTGCCCGGTACTCTGATTAGTGCTCGGCACTCTGTTCCCAATGCCCGGTACTCCACGATTAGTGCTCCGGCACTCCCGATTAATGGTCGGTACTCCAGTTAGTGCTCCGGCCTCCCGATTAATGCCGGTGCCGATTAGTGCTACGGCACTCCTGTCTGATAAGTGCTACGACACTCTGTCTGACTAGTGCTCTTGCACTTAAGTCTTTATGCTCAGAATCTTCGGTGCCATTGTCTTTGTGTGTCACTCACTCCGTATTCTTGGTCTAGGAAGTCGAACAATTATATGATAAGACTCACGAATAGAGAATAAGAATAAAGATCTGAATGTACCTCTCATTGTATGTTGGCACCTCAGGTACTCCACATCTCTGAATTAATCTCTGTAGTACCTCCCGGGTACTCCTGTATTTAATTAAGTTACATTACGTCTACGATTTGGATTACATAGTACCTATGGGTACTCCTGTCTACGATTAACTCTGTCTCTGATTAAGTCGATCGATAGGATTAAGTAGTGCCTAAGGGTACTCACGTGTTTGAATAAGATCTGTAGTACCTACGGTACTTAATAATATCTGAATAAGTCTGATCGATAAGTTTACGTAGTACCTACGGTACTCACGTATGTATGAGTAAGTTACTTGTCTTGTATACGAATAAGTCTGTAGTACCTACGGGTACTCCTGTCTGCATTATAAGTTGTGTAGTACCTACGGGTACTCCAGTGTTGAATAGGATTAGTTTACGATTAACTCACACGTATCTGAAAATGTTGCGTAGTACCTACGGGTGCTCACGTATTTGATTAAGTTACGTCGTGTCTACGGTTTAGTTCCGTAGTACCTGCCGGTGCTCCTGTATCTGAATAAGTTCGTCTCTGATTAAGTCTGTCTGCAGCAGGGTTCTGTGTTTCTGGTACTCACACGTATTCGATTAAGTTACGTAGTACCTATAGGTACTCGTATTTCATCAGGATTACGTAGTACGAGTACTCACGTATCGATGATCGGATAAGTTTCGTAGTACCTCTGGGTACTCACGTATTTAGTCGAGTTATGAGTACCTAGGGGTGCTCACGTATCTGATGATCGATAAGTTTCGTAGTACACACGGGTACTCACGTATTTGATTAAGGATTCAGTAATTGCCTACGGGTACTCATGTCGATAACTCCTATATCGATAAGTCTGTATCGATAAAGTCCGTATCTGGACGATCTGTAGGTACCTCTGGTACTCACAATATCACAGTAAATACGTATGCGAATATGTCTGTCTAAGTCTAGTTACCGGTAGTATCTCACGGGTACTCCTGTATCAGGTAAGTTAAATCATGTATCTGATTAAGCTCCGTAGTACCTACGGGTACTCTTGTATTTGATTAAGTTCTGTAGTACCTACGGGTACTCTTGTATCAGTAAATAAGTACAAGTTCTGTAGTACCTACGAGTACTCTCGTATCTGTAAGATAAGTATAAGTCGATTAATTTACCTCACAGTACCTTCGTATAAAGGAATACGTGTAGTACCTAGGTACTTTTGTACCCGATAAAATGTTACGTAGTACCTACGAACCTTACGTATCAAAATACGCCTATAAGGATTCGTGGAGCCCGGTATAAGTTCCGTAAGACCAGTATAAGTTCCGTAAGATAAGTATGTGCTCCGAAATACCGGTATACGTTCGTAATCTGCATGCAGGTACCCTCTGGTACCTCGAATAAGTTAAACTCCGTAGCATGGCATAGGATTGCACTTAACTCCTACGAAAGTCTGAATGCACATAAGTACATTTGGGATAAAGTTACGCAAGAATAAGTTCTGTAACTCCTACGGGAGTCCCGTATGAACATAAGCCTGTGATAAGCTTAAGTGCTTATATAAGTCCATAATATGAATTCATGAAATTTCTGATATCTGTTATGGTTATACACTTATTATAATTGTGTATATGCATGTGTTTCTGTATAAGAAATGTTTCCCACTAAGCGTAAAGCTTAGCACGGGTTTTTAATCCGTGTAGGTACGGAAGAAGACATCGAAGACCTCAGCATCTGGTACGGGCCAACACGCTTGTAGGAGTTCACTTACATGTAGGTTATGTGCTCACGATTTGTAATGTAAAAGTTCGAGTTTGTATTTATCAAATGGGACTCGATATATGTGTATAGATTTTGATGGACACCGCTCGGTGGTAGTTCTTTGATTACGTATAAGATGTTGGCCATAACCGGGTGCAGGTTGGTTTCAAAAAAAAAAATTTCAGGTCAAGAGTCCCAGTATCTAGTCTCGCGTCCCGAAAATCGGGGTATGACAGTTTATGTTAGATATTGAGTAGGTTGGTGTGATTCGAGTCATCTGTAACTGGGAAAATTTGTTTGATCTTTATTATATGTCCTTACCCGATTCAGTATGGCCCAGGAGTTAGGAGCCCGGAGGTGCTACCTCGCATGAGGTACCTTCCCAATGGGTAAAATGATCCCCAAACCCAGAAATCTAGTTTTGTAGACCGCTTTTTCCTGACTGGAGTCAATAAGGGGTTTTTGTTCTTACTTCATTTTCCCCATTTAAAAAAAAACAAAAAACAAATATAAAAGTGAGTGAGCTCCAAGCAAAAGCAGTTTCCTCCTTGGGGCGGATTTTCAAAACTAGAAAATCAACCCACATTTTCTTTTTCCTTTTAAGCGAGTCGCACGGGGCCGTGGATTGGGTAGGGTCTAACATCGACCATATCGGACTTTTAGAATGCAATAGAGACCATGACCATATTTAGACTTTTAGAAAGAAGTAATTGTAGGTTTAAGAAAATGTGTAAAGAACAATCTTTTATTGATGGTAAGCTCCTTAAAGAATACACTACTGATATTACTTCTTAAGATACATGACATTCCATCCTGGGATGGCGGAGTCCGAGTCTAGTTCTTTCGACATGGGCACAGGCATCCTACTCAAACCACCCCGTGTATAGTCCTTCCTAGTTGGCAAATTTCCGTATGCGGGGTTGATCATGTTTTCGAAGACCTTTCTTAAGACTAACTCCTCGACTTTGAATGTACCCGGCTTTACACGCTGATTGTGCAAGTTTGCCAACCTCTTCCGGTATGATGCTATGCGCATAGCCGCCGCTTCCTGGAGTTCATCTGTTGTGTCTAGGTCTTTGGTTATGGCTTCAACATTTGCTTCTTTAGGAACCTCTATTTGAATAGTGGGCATCCCGATTCATGTGGGTATGATAGCCTCCATCCCATATGTGAGGGCGAACGATGATTCCCCCGTCGGCTTCCGGTTGGTGGTTCTATAGACCCATAATACTTCTAGTAGTTCTTCCACCTACTTTCTTTTGGCTGAATGCATGCGTTTTTTTAGAGTTGATAGGAGTGTTTTTTTAGACGCTTCTACCTGGCCGTTGCTTTGTGGGTACTATGGGGTCGAGTATAGGTTTTTGATTTCAGTGTATGAAGTTCTTGTATGCAGGCTATCAAGTCGGCTGAGTATGCATTCTGATCGATTGGGAGTAATTAGAACTAGCACATAATGTTTTCCATATCGCCGACGACCATCTTTATCTTTAATGGATGCAAAGTCTTCGGCCTCTATCAATTTGCTGAAGTAGTCAGTGGCAACTAGTAACAACTTCTTTTGAGCGGATGGTAGGCGGTGGGCCCGGCTATGTCAAATACCCGAAGGCGGGCGGGGCTTGTTATGATTGTTAGATTTTGGGCCAGGAGATTTGAGACGGGGCTTATTCTTGGTAGCGGTCACACTCCTAACATAGGCGACATCCGCGCATGGTCGACGATGGTAGCCTTGGGTATGGGCTACATGTGCCGGTGTCCTCTTGCTAGGTGATTCTGCATATCTATCATGGAGTTACGCAATCGCCTTGTCCTGCTTTTGGTGAGTAAGGCATTTAAGATAGGGCCCACCCAAGGACCATTTATATAACTGATTGTTAACGAGGGAGAACAACGTTGCCTGGACTTGGATCTTGTAGGCTTCAGCTCTGTTGTCCAATAGTTCTCCCGAACTCAAATAGCAGACTATTGAAGTTATCCAAGAAGGACCCATTTCATCTATTTCATTCACTCGACTGGTAGTAATCGATGACTTTGGCTGGTAGTTCACGGGGAGGAGCATTGTTTCTCTTTTTATGGCGGGGACCGCGACTTGACGCGGCGTATTCCTTTTATTAGAATTTCCTAGAGACATGCTACAGTTGCCCAGTGCTTGACTCTAAACATAGGTTGGTAGACTCACATACCTAGTCGTTAATCCTTGTTTCCTGTCGTTGTTTACGCCCACCACCAATTGAGTGGCTTCTTGTGATGTGCCCCAGGGATACGGGATTTGCGAGTCGAGTCCAGGCCTATTACTTCATACCAGGCCTCATTGTTGGGCAATCGAGCTTTCTGACTGTTCTATTACTTCCCCGATTGGGCCTTCAAGTTCACGGCCCACATTCGGCTCCGTGCGCCATAAGCGCCATCCACATTCAGGATCCACCAGTCGGAGTTGTATGACTTCATTTCCTATTGAGGAACCTTAGCTAAAAAGTCGGCCCGATGCCAGCCCTTCATCGCGGACAAGGCTTGTATTGAATCACCAAATCACTCCAGCTCAGCCTTAGGAGCCATGTGCCACAGACGGTCGGGTGCTTGTGTATAATGCTCCTTAGAGGAGGTTGGTTAGTCTAGCGATAGGAGTGAGCTTGAAAGTAAGGGCCCAGTTTTTAGCCGGCTACCGGAGTTCAATCTTTGCTCGAGATAGGTATATCGAGTTTCTATCTCAGATAGGGACTTGCTTATAAAGAATATGGGTCTATGCTTCCAGTTTTCATCTTCTTTAAACAATGCTATACTCACGAGATTTGAGATCTTGCTTTCGATAAATATAAATTATCCCTACTCTAGGCTACTTAATTCTTGAATTGGATCGGTGAGATAATGTTTGATTGTTGTAAGAGCATTGTCGCATTCTTAATTCCAACCGGCCCATTGAGCTCCCTTTAAGGTGGCAAAGAACAGCTTCAAACGATCTGGGAAGTGAGATATGAATCGTCCTAGAATTTAAGCGGCTAGTCAGTTGCTAGACCCATTTTCTGGAAGTGGGGGTTTGAGAATCCATTATGGCCTTGAGCTGGATGATAATAGCCTTTATCCCCCTTTGTGTTACCATAAAACCTAGGAATTTGCCTGAGTTAACCCTAAATGCGCATTTCAAAGGGTTAAGTTTCATGACGTGTCTTCGCAATAGCTCAAAGGTTTCTTGTAAATTCATTGTGTGGTCGGGGCGTTCTTTGGATTTTACGAGCATATCATCAATATAAACCTCCATAGATTTACCTAATAGGGGTTGGAATAACCTGGTCACCATCCTGCGGTATCATTTTGCCGTTTCAAACCAAGCGACGTACGATTGTAGTAGTACAATCAGGTGTGTGGCGTGATGAAACATTTTCTCAGCGTCGGGCAGGTGCACTTAGAATTTGGTGGTATCGGGAGGAAGGTGTCGAAATGACAAAATGCCATGCACGGTACATTTACATCCACAATTTGATCTGATGGTAAGCGAGGAAGCTATTTTTGGGCATGATTCATTGAGGTCCAGTATGACTCTACACATACGCACCACTTGCCACCCTCTTTCGGTACCACCACCACATTTGCCAGCTACTCTGGTTACTTTACCTCCCTTATAAAACATACTGCTAGAAGATTGTCTACTTCCGTGCAGATGATCTGATGTAGATCGGGTGCATTGACCTCGCGCTGCCTTAATGGCTTAGCGTCGGGGAGGACGTTCGGTTTGTGAGGAAGCCAGATTGGACTTGTCCTGACCATATCGGAGTGTCTCTAGGCGAACACATCAATGTTGCGTAGCAGCACGAGTCATAAATGTGCTCTTTCTTCATTGGACATGAGGGAGTTGACATAGGTAAATTTCTCTAGCTCGTCCAACTCCACTTCTTCAAGTGGATCCACAGCCAGCGGGTCCTTTTCTTCCACCCTGATTTGGGCAACATACTATGATTGCTATGCGAGTGTAAGATCGTTCGAGGGAGGCTTTCCTTCTCTGTTTGTGCAGGGTTAGTTGAGAGCATTGTCGTGAAACCAGTTGGCTGCTCAAAAGGTCGACCCGCCCTGCGATTGTCAAATAGATTACCATTTGGTGGTATGTTGATGGCACTACCTTATTGGAGTGTGGCGGTCAGCCCATTTATGGCATTATAAGGCCCGAGTCTTTGACGGTGAAACGAAACCAGTTAATTGGCGGCTCGACTTTCACGAAGTGTGTGTATCTCCTAAGCGTCGTTGTAGTGCTCTTGTTGGAAGCCATGGGGATTAGCCTGGGTTGAATTTAGCATGCCCAGCTTCATTTGTGTGAAGGCTGGAAGTTGCAACCGTCGGTTATTAACTGCAGGATCCACCAGTACCTTGTGCACACCAAAACCATTAATACAGAGGGTGAGTACTAGGACATCATAGTGAGGCCTGATGACCTGTTTGAGTTCGCGGAGGAAAGGATCTGAGGCTATCTGGGCTCATTCTCCTTAGGTACTCTTTGTGTGGACGGAATTCCACCTAGCCTTAACCTTAAATACCTTTCAGGCTAGTCTCTTTTCTTTGTCTTTTAGTTGATCACGATCATCGGTTTGGGCGACCAAATATATAATTTATGGTTGGTCTAGGCTCGACGGGTAGATTGGGTGGTGTAATTCTCACGTGAGGCGCAGCTCCGCTGATCCAACTTCACGAGGTACCTCCTACGGTGTCCTGCCTTGATAAGCTTTTCTACCAGGAACTTTAGACTCGGACACCGATCGATTTCATGTCCATGGTCCCTATGATAATCGTATTGCAAGGTTTTGTTTCTTTGAGTTGGATCCATCTGGATGGGTGTAGGCCTTTTGAAATCCGGTAGGTCATTAATGAGGGGCAACAACCTTTTATATGAGATATTCAGGGGGGTGAACTGAGAGGGCTCTCTTCTTATTTGAGATTGGTCTTAGGACCGCTTTCAGTCTTCGTTCTAACCTTTGTTGGACGCGGACGACTTTTTCCCCTCTTGGTTTATCATTTTAGCGAATAATTGTGATCATATTTGTCTAGGTTGCCGCTCGACTATTGTCCTCGATATTTGAATATTTGTTTACGCTGGATAATTCTTCCATTGTTCTTTGACGAGGTCTAGAATGAGTAGTGGAAGAAGGGGTTAACGGCACAAGCTTATCCACGAAGTTATGAAGGACGCATCCATGTTGTAAAAATTTCTATTTGTTGGAGACTTTTTTTAGAACCTCTAGTAAAGTCCGTATGGACTCATCTTCATCTTTCAAAATAGTCTGTAAAGAACTAATGTTTATTTTCTTTGCGCACTGAGCAAAGGTGTTGCAAGATGAAAGCTCTCCAAAGTCCTTAAACGTGTTTATTGAGCTTTGAGGGGGCTTGTGAAACCAGGCTAAAGCAGGGTCGCGTCGGCTAGCCAGAAAAACTTTGCATAGTAGAAGGTCATTACCGGCATTCAAAGTCATCGCCTGGTTCTAATGGATCATGTGATCATATGGGTCAGTAGAACCGTCAAACAAAGTGAAAGTTGGAATGGCAAACCTGCGGGGCAGCTCATAGTCGAGGATGTGTCGCCCTAGGGGGGAGGAGATCGTGTTGTCAGGACTTTGAATCGTTGTTATAGGTGGCAAGTAGGGCATCGGTGCTATCCCGAAGGTGGGATATACTAGCGGCATGACCGACACCACGCTTGTGGGTAATGCATACGGCTGTAGGCGTTGCGTTTGGGCGCTCTTGTAACACCCGAAATATACCTAACGGTTTTTCGGACTTGTTTAGGGTGATATTAAAGCTAAATGGAATTTTTCGAAATAAAATAAGAGACCCGAAATGAATATTATTAGGGAACCAGTGGTCATTACCACTTGAGGACCTAGTGGTCATAAAAGGGAAAGACTAGGGGTTAATATAGCAAATGTTTTTAAAAAATGAAATGTAAATAGAAGAAGTTATGGGATTCCAAACAATTACAGAGAAAAGATGGAATAGAAATAATAAAGAATGGAAGGGCTTTATGCAAAAATGAGAAAAATGTTTAAAAATGCAAAGACTGACATGGCCTTAACTTAAAAATGGGATTTAGGACCAGAATTTGGTCTCATTTGGAAAATCAAAACCGTAGAGAAAGAAGGGAGGAGGAAAGAGAGAAGAAGAAAGAGGAAGAGGAGAAGAAGAAGAGAAGAGAAGAGGTGAAGCCAAGATAAAGAATTATGAAACTAACCTTGAGTATGGAAATGTGAAAATTAGTATGGATCTATGGAATTCTAAGGTTTTGTATGGTTAATAGCTTGTCTCCCAAATCTAGGGTTTTGGTAGGGTATCATAACCTTAGATTTCTTGAAATTAGGGTTAGTAGGCATAAGGGAACAAGATGAGTATGGAATCCTCTCTTTGAGGTTGGATTCGTGGTTAAATGACAGTAATTGAGTTAGGATTTAGAATAAACCTAACAAATCCTTGGAGTTTGGTTTGTGTATGGAGTTTGTGACCCATATTAGAGTTGTTTTTAGGAGAAATTCATGGAAGATTTTTGAGGAAAGATATGTAATGAAAGATGATTTGAGTAAAAATAGAGATTTCAAGATGAATTGGAGTGGTTTTGACGTGTTTATGGAGTATTGAGTTGATTTGGGTATCAACATATGGAAAAATGGAAGAAAAACACACATTATGGGTACCCCACGGGAGGCTGTGCCGGTACACCTTGGACTGTCTTAGGTCGGCCCTCGAATTGAACTGTCTTGTCAGTGCGAACCGGGTGAGGTACACCACTGCTCTATTTTGACCCGGTGTTCGTATTTTGCTTCCTGCTTTCATTTTCTTATCCGATTTGAGTGCTTCAGTGAAGCATTAGACGCTAGACTTCAAGGAGAACCAAATATCAGAAATACATGATCCCTTAAATTCAGACTCTGTGACCCGAGAGAAATTCACTCAAAGTGAGGTATGTGCAAGCTTGATTCACGCATCGAGTTTGATCATAGAGTAGTCCGACTTGTTTAGAACATAACTCGAGTTTCGGTGCTCCGATTTGAGTGATTCCAGTTGAAGAAGAATCCTTAGCACCTTAGCTTTAAAAGAGTAACAAGAACAGTGTCAAATATGGAGTCAAGACACTGGAAAATGAGTATTACAAACTGTCCACGAGTGTAATATCGGTAGAATTGACTAGTTTGGCATGAAAATGCCATAACTTTAGTTTGGATGATCCGATTGGAATGATTCGAATTTCTAAGTAAAGTAGATTCATAGAGGAATAAGAATACATGAATATGATATGAATATATAATTATATGATATGAATATATGATGAAATACGAGAAAGGAATAAGATGGAACATCTTTAAGACACATGATAGAAAGACATAAATGATAAAACGATAGAGAGATAGGCAAAAGATGATAACGTAGGAATGAATGCATGCACATGAATGATAAGAGATACGTATAGCAAGACTATATGAATGAGTAAGCATACATGATAGAAATATAGAAAGTACATGAATAGCTAAATTATGATAGAAAGCAGCATTAAAGGATATGAATAGATAAAGATATATATGAATATATGAATCTGAGTGTAAAATGTAATTATGAGTAACATGATAGACAAAACTAAATGATGAAAAAGATATGAATATATGTATTATGAGATATGTAAGCTAGTAATATGAAACTACAGATATGAGAACGAATACAGAGTAAAGTAATGATAGTATATATGTATAAGAAATTATGATAACAATAGTTATTCATGCTTATGAGATATGTATAGAAAACGTAATAAAAGGCGGTTATGCCTTGGAACACAGTAGAGAGGATAGATAGGCATGCCTATAGGAAGATAAAGTTCTTTGCGGCATATACATGAAGCGGATATCGAGGCCTCGTTTGGGTCGTGACGTAAGTCCCGTTTGGATCGCGGTGGCCGAAGGGTCACTACATAGCACATGGCATGGAGTGGTACATGCCGTCTGATGATGATGCGGCCGGGTATAAGCGGATAGAGATCGCGTCTCGTCGGTGATAGTACCTTCGGTACATACGGATAGAGATCAGCGTAAATGCGGTGATAGTACCAATACGGGTACACCCGGAGGTTATTTCAATTCGCTTCTAAGGTATTTAGGACATGAAGATAAAAGAAAATAAAAGTATACTTTAAAGGAAATGTAAATGCAAAGTATATGATATGATATGAAGCATAGCCTTGCTATGCGATGATGATACCTGATTCACAAGAGCAAGAAGTACAATATAAATTGATATGAAAATAAGTATATGAACCTTTGAAAAGTAATGAAAGTATACGAAAGCCTGAAGTATATGATGGATAGAATATGAGCGTACCAAAATGTACGAAGTATATGAATGATGCGGGATAACAGGGATATGAAAAGTCTGAGATGAAGCATATAACATGAGCATTATCTGAATATTTTGTATAGAAGTGAAGAATGAAAAGTATAACAGGAAAACAATATATGAAATGAACAGTACATGATAAAACAATATGCAGGAAATGAATAGTATAGCATGGGCGTGTAGCCACTACATGGAAGAAGACATAATATAGGTACAGGATAAGAAATGATATATGTAATAGTACATAGAATGCAATAAATCATAGAACCGAAAGATGAAAAAGACATAGACTAGAGACATGATATGTAACCTGAAAAAGAATAAGAACATTGAAAAGACATATAATAGCGTGAAAGATAGACACATGATAAGTATAGGAATATGTAAAAGTATAGAAATGGGAATACGAGAAAAAAGTATAGATAAAGAGGATATGCAAAGACATAGGAACATGTAACGAGAAAAAGATTGACATACAATAAGATATAAGATGATAAGGAATTAAAGTTATATGAATATGTATAGATAGATGAAATGCATATAAACATGTGATCGCCATTGGTGGTTGTCCATGTATGTTACACATTAAGCGTAAAGCTTAACACGGGTGTTCAATCCGTGTAGGTACGAAGAGTAGAACAAGACATCGGCTCGCGAGGCCGACTCGGAGATGGAAGTGCTCACCAGTATTTACTTTGTAATCGATGTTTGTAATAAAAATTGTACGTAACTAATAAGTAAATGGGACTCTGTATATGTGTATAAACTTTTATGGACACCACTTCGGTGGTAGTTCTTTGTATATGTAAATGATATTTGTTATTCTGAAATTGTTTGTAACGCACGGGTACAAGTTCGACTACGAGAAAAACGGTCGATGAGAGTCCGTATATAGTATAGAATGGTGCTCGCCGGACTTGGTTCGGATCACGCCAGTCGGGTCGGATCGGGAGCGGCGTCACGGCTACTATCGGCCTTTTCTCTCCTTGCACGGCGGGCGGGCGTGTCGGTGTTGTTGAATGCGAGAGCGTCTGATTGTAGCGGCGATCTAGCCCTATTGCTTTTTGTCGGGGAGGGGTTTGGCGAGTTGTATGAGGATAACTCATCATCCTCTAGGGTATCTGCATCGTCAAGGACGATGGGCTTCTTTCCTTTGTCGCGTATGGTCGAGTGCTTTGCTTGCCCGCTATCTTGCACGTCTCCTTCGCCAAGATTGTGTCTTTTTCTCTACGACTGACGACAATTTCATTCTTGATTGCTGTTGTGATCTGTAATTCCCTCATCTGCCTTGCTTGTTCCTTCTGCTTCTTCTCCATATCTTGATGCTAATGAAAGAATTGGTCTTCGGGCGACTAAATCACTGGGTTTCTTGACATTGCAATTGTGTTAGACGAATCAGATGTAGGGAGGGGAACCGTTGAAACTATTGGTGGCGAGCTATTAGGCGGATTGGAGCGAGCTCTTGCCTGCGTCATCGATGAGACTTTTGTTAGTTCCCGCGGACAACGGCAGTGTGCATTGCAGTTCGTCTGTCTTAGGGGCATCGGCGTGATATAAACCTACAGTAGAGTCAGGGAGGCCCGGTGTGTGGCCGCCTCTCCGATGCTTAAGTCAGCAAAATGATGGAGAGGAAGAAAAAGGAAGTACGACAGTTAGGGTTGCGTAGCTTTCCCTTATATTCGAATTTATCCTTGATTTTTGGATAGATAATCTTATGATTTAAGCGATAAAATCACTCATTCCTTATCAAAGACCAATTATCCCTGATTTTTGGAAAGATAATCTCATGGTATTGGTGGTAAAATGTTTCTTTCCTTATTAAAGATCAATTCTCCCTTGTTAATGATTAACTTTTTTAAGGCGTATTGGATTCGGATGTTGGGAGATCTATAGATAAACATCCTATGAGTAATTTTCTCTTTAACATATTTATTTTTGTCTAACCACCCGTATGCGGTAGGACGACCGACTAGGGGACTCAGGACCAGGACGAGGTTAGGGCATCTTAGATGCAGTCGGATACAGTGGTTTTTTAATGAGCATCTTAGACCGCTTTATGTGTGAGCCAAGTAGTGGGCTGTGCGGTGAGCTGATGATTATGAGTCTAGGCCAAGGGCCCGTGCTCACTTGCCATCCATACTAAAGGTTGATTCTAATCTTGGAGTCATAAATAACATAAATATCGAATAATCTATAGAGTCAAACACTAGAATATGTCTTTCACCTAGAATTTGATGTCCTTGGTAGAATAGACTCCTCCTCTATGTAACAAATTCCATGAATTTTTTCTATCTCATTCAAAGCTTCAAACCTGCATATTATTGGAGAGTAAAACTCTAAAATCTTTATCTAGTATATGGGGTTAAACATAATTGCTATTGCCATCACAATATGACACCCAATCTATCACTTGTCAAAATTTCGCAACATACTTGATGATATCATTCTTACAACAACATTTGAGTAGATAAACAAGTCATAAAATTCCTTTTCAAATCTCATCTACTTTGATGAAGAAAATATTTATTGGGATAATCCCAGCCTAAGAACTATTTAATTTTGTTGTGAAACAATTTTAGCCTTCCATATATTTCTTTTTTCATAATTCGATCTTCCTCCAATGGGATAAACATTTAGTGTTTGTGACATTTCTTTGGATATGGGAATATGTTTTTATATGTTATAGCTATTAATGATAACATCGAGTATGTGGATTTCCACCGTTGTCTCGTAATTAAGACTTGATTTCTTATTGTATGGAATACATAAGTAATTGGTGCATTACATCTTCAACCTTTTCCATTCATGATGGTGTTATTAACCTATACCTAGTACTTTCATATATATATATATATATATATATATATATATATATATATATATAATATATATATAATGAGTAATTATCCTTTAAAACACCAATTTAACAAGTTACTACCAAAAGGAAGTGAAAACTAATTATGATGCATTTTAGAGTATATTTTTTGTGATGTTTTAATATGCTGTAATAAGTGTACATTAGTTCGAAATAAGTATAGGAGTTGTGGAACTGATGAACACAAGAAAAAATTGAAATTGACACTTTGTAGCATCTTGCAAATTTTGACAGTCATTGTAGAATGGAAAAATAAATCTATTTGACAAGTCAATGTGGAATGGAAAAAAAAAAAAAAATCTCTACTTGCTCAACAAATTTGGAAACTAAATTAGGAAAAAAAAGTTACAAAAATAGCTTAATTTTTTTTAGCTTCTTGTCAAAGTTTCACAATAGCATGCAAAATTGGAAAAATAAGTACCTTTTTTTTTAAAGGGGTAATTAATAGGAATAATCCATAGTTTGACAAGTCTTCTTTAATTAGTCACACCTACTATTAGACTATGAATAATCTCATGTTTTGGGGGTGGTGGTCCATATTGTATGATCGAGGCATTGGTAACCGTATGAGTTAAAATAATCCTGCTCCCGGTCTCTCCTCTATAACTGCAGCGTGTCCCTGATATCACAATTGGCGCTAAAAATTTTAAATAAACTATACTCCTCCTTGGCCTTCAACCTTCATAATATGGGCTTGGGTGCAGCAGTGCAGGTCAGGGTCGGGTTCTTTGTCGGGTATGTAGCACCTCTCTAAGCCCCTAAAGTTTCTAATAATTAAGTGAAGGCGAATATGACAATTGACTAATCGATCTAAGGATACTAATAAATCAAGGAGACAGTATATAAAAGAGCAAAATCAAGAAGAAGGAATGCATACCTGAGTGGCGAATTGAGAGCACTATCGGTAGAAAATCATTTTAGTTTGACAAGCAATATAAAATATTCACAATTAAATTAGAGATAGGTTATAAATCAAACACTAAATTATTTATTAAAAGGATACATAAGATGTCAGGCCCCACTAAAGTCCGTTTATTTATTACACAAATTAACTTCACAAGACTCCATTATTATTGAAGTTATAGAATTAATCATGTGATTGAAACATTTAAAAATTATTTTGAAAAGAGAATTTTTGAAAATTGAATTTTGATTTTGGGGATTTGGAAAATTGAATTTTTAAATTAGAAAATTTGATATTTGAAACTTAGAAGTGGGGGTGAATTTTGAAAAATTAGGAACTTAAATTTGAATTTTGAAATTTGGGATTTGAATTTTCGAAACTAGAAATTTGGGGATTTAAAGGAATTAATATTTTGTAACTAAAATTTTGAAGAAAGGGACTTTAATTCGAAAAATTGGCATTTGAATTTTAAAAATTAAGGTTTTGAAATTTGAAAATTAAATTGAAAATTTGGAAAGAAACAAATGAATTTTTTTAAAAGAAATTGATAATTTAAAACAATTTAGGAAACGGAAATACTTAGAATTTTGTGAAATTGAGATTCAAATATGAAATTGGGAAGAGGAAAATAAATATAAAGTTTAAAAACTTACCAAAATATGTTTTGGATTTAAAATTTATTTTCTGGAGTATTAAAATTGGTAATATAAGTAAGAGTAGAGCATTTCACTAAATTAGTGGTTGAGTGGGTAAAAGAATTGCATGGGTTGGACCTGATGAACTAGGATTAAGGTTGGTGATGTTGGAATATAATGAGCTGGCCGGGTGAGTTGGACTTAATGGATTGAGTTTAAGTAGGCGAGTTAAAATATAATGGGCTAGGCCTAAGGTAGGGAAGGTTGGAAAATGATGAGTTGAACCTAAGGTAAAGGAGGTTATAATATAATGAGTTGGGCCAAAGTCAATTAGACCTAATAAAGTTGGGACCTAATGAGTCAAGTTTGTCTTGAACCTAAGCAAGTGTAATTAGATCTAAATGTGATTTTGTTTGTGAAGCAAAAATATAAATAATAGTAAAAATAAAGTATAAATATTAGTATAAATTATGATTGATAAGAGGGTATTTATTTAAAAAATAAAAAAATAAAATAAATAGAATCTAAACAATAGCCTAAAGGTTTAAGGGGGGTATTTTTTTTTAAAATCAACTAAAAAATAAAAATAAAAAAATAAAATCAACCTAAAAAAGGTTTTAATAGTAATGAATAAAAAAATGTAATTTATTTAGGAATCATAATTTAAAAAAATTAAAAATTAAAATCAACCTAAAAGATAAAAAAATAAAAAATAAAAATCAGCAAAGATCAACTTACAAGAATTAAAGGAGATTGTTATTTAAAAATTAAAAATAAATCAGCCTAAAAGATCAAAATAAATAATAAATAAAATCAAAGTAAAAGATCAACCTGAAAGGTTTAACAATAATGGATAAAAAAATGTTATTATTAAAATAAAAATCTAGACATACTTAAAAGGTTTAATAGTAATAAATAAATAAAACGTTATTATTAAAACAACAATATATAAGTAGAAAACCTAAAATATGTAAGACTAATAACAAATGATTCATAACAATCAACATCTCAGATTATAAAAACCAAAACGATTGCAGGGTATTCATCTAGCCTCAGACGAATTTATCTTAGGCCTATGGAAATAAAATATAAAATAATAAAGGTGAAAATGTGTCAAAAATTGTTTTCTTTAATTTCAAATTTTTAAAATTTATTATCTTTAAATGCTAAAAAATTATTTTAAATTCTAAATTCGTTTTTTTTAATTTCCCAAATCAAAATATCAAATTTCAAATTTTTTTAAGCGATAACATTTATTTTTCCAAAATCCCTAATTAAATTTTTACTTTTTGAAAATTCTAAAAGCATTGTTTATTCCATGATTCTAATAAAAAGGAGCCGTATGGAATCAATTCGTGTGCTAAATAAATGAGCTTTATTGGGGGGCCTGACATTCCATGTACTTCTTATTAAATAATTTGGCATTTGATGTATAATTTGATTATGAATTCTTTCATATTTGTTATTACGATGCCATTATGCTTATTGATATCTTTTATGATTATCAAATCAATTAAATACTCTTTCCTTTTGACTTTACTTGTTTATTTTATTTATCAATTTATTTGTTGGTGGTTTGATGCACACTAGTGCAATTATGAGAGATAATTATTTATATCTATTAGTTAATCAATAAATGACCATAGTTTCCTAAACTTTATTAGTCGAGACCCTTCTTTAAGGGATTAGAGGGATGCTACGACTTATTACCGTACTTTTCTAATATGTGATATGACCTCCGAATTTGGACACGGTTTTTCGTAGACTTGGCTTTTCTAAAAAATGAGTCACATTAGGGTTTTATTTCTTATTTTGTTTTCCCTTTAAAAAAAATAAACAAAAATAATAGTTTTTTCAAAAAATATAAAAACGAGTCTTACCTTTTAATGGAAAATGCATCATAATCAAAATGCGATGTCCACAACAACCTTTACATCTTCCTTTCCAATATGCATTGAATCTATCTAACTTGCAGAGAACTACATGATTCCTTCCTTAGGGATTTCACAGATTCCAACTCTAATAAGAAAATATCATCGCAACCTACAATCCAAACAAACCAACCACAAATAAGAAACGAAGAACATGTTTAAATCTTGAAAAACACCCAAATTTTCATCTACTTGTTTGGAACCCACAACGACAACTCCATAGACACAAGGAGAAATGATTGAACCAAGAGAAAAATTGACCCCCCAAAGTAAAAATCAGTGCAGAAAAACGAGAACCCTTCCTCTAAAATAGTTAGAGAAAAGGGAAAAAAAATTATTCATAATTAAACAGTAGGTGAAACTAATTAAAGAAGACTTGTCAAACTATAGATTATTCCTATCAATTACTCCTTTTTTAAATGGAAATTTTAGGCATGTTTGATTCTTATTTTTAAAAACTATTATCTGTTCTAAAAAACAAGGAGAACACGAAAAACAGGAAGAATATGTTTGGTTTCCAAATTTCTTGTTTTAAAAAACACAACGAATATAGAAAACACTATATTTTAAAAATAGACCGGTTTTGGAAGCGTCGAATAATATTACCGATGTTTTAAAAGCGTACTCGATACTTGATTTTAAAAGCAATGCAACGACCCTTTTATTTTCCAACCTTCTAAATCCCAATACAAATTCATTCAATTTGAAAATTATTTTGCATGGTTGTCACAAACATAGTGCAAAACCCAAGTATTGATTCAGTTAAAAGTCTCATATCACACTCAAAGTAGCTGTACGTAGTTGATTGATTGGCAAATAAAGCTCCCACAAGACTCTTTTAAGTGTTAGAGATTTGCATATATAGTAATATTGTAACACTTAATGTATAGGTACAGTAATACAACACAACCATATTTTATTTGGTCAACCTTTTGTATGTCCAATTAGCCTCAATATAATTAATGTTAGCTTCCTGGTGGATCTGGCAACAATCCCTTGTTGGGAAATCTTGATTTACAACTGTAGGACTTCAGATTCATAAGCCATTGTCATATGATGATCTAATGTTGAATTTAGTAATCTAATATTTAAGTTCCGTTTGAAACTCGAAAAGTATTAGGAAAAGAAAAAATATACTAAGAAAAATAGAAAGAAAAAGTTGAAAAAAAAAAAAACTTGGAGGAAAATAAAAATTACGTTAAACTCAAAACTCATTTTATTTGTTTTTTTCTTTTATATAAGGATTAAGAAATTTTAAAATATGTAAAATTTTAAAGAATTTTGATTATATTTGATTTATATTTTTCACGGTGAAATCAAATATAAGAAAATCGTTTTTCTTAATTTTTCTTTTCTTTCATGTCTTTCAGTTTCGGAAATAACTAAGGTTTTTGAATTCTGTGGGGTTGCTAGCATGCTAAAGATTCGTCATCAGATAAGGTTCATTTTTTACCACTGAAAAGCTTTGATCTAGCTTCATAATCCTAGATGTGAAGCAGCGGAGAAGAAACAAATCCGTTTTTGCAATTTTTATTAATTGAAAAATAATCTCTCTCTTAGAAATAATGAAAATCCACTTACACAGGATAGTGAGAATTTTAAATATATTTGAACTCCTAAAAACATGACAAGCTAATTATCTTAAATATTTAAAATAATTATCCTAAATATACAAAATTATTACTATAAATCTTAAACCATATCTTTAAAAATTCTAATTCAATTAAAACTAAAATTTGTTGTTGGTGTGCTTCATCAGATCCTATTTCAGTTCTTCGTAGTCTTTCGGATTCACCTATGACGAGAGCGATTTGGTACAACTTCAGGGGACCAAATCAGTTGAATATCATGTAATGGAGGTAACTCATGAGAAAATTCTTTCGAAAAGATATCCTTATTTAACTATGCGAGCTTATACGGTTTTGGGTGTTTTTCAATTGTGAGACCCAATTTTTCAACCATAATCATGTAAGTAGATGTGGAAAGAGAAGAGTACAGTCAATCATCCTCGGGAGCACGAGGACTTAGAAAAGTTCGTCTTAGCATCAATAATGGATCGATGATATCTTCAACAAAATCTTCCATATCATAAAAAATTGGCCCACCATCGACACACATCATTAACAAGCAGCCCTTAATTGGTAGGATTCACCTTGTGACAATTGACAATTTGCTGGACGATGACCCATATCTTCCATTGGGTGTACTATGGAATCCATGAATATCCACCTTGAAACTTACTTTCCAATGTTGATTTGCTTGTAGAGGAACATTAGGAGGATGTCAAAAAGATGTTCATTAAGGTCAGAATTATCATATGCAAAATCTTGGTCTTGATATAATTATGACCTTTGCAATGTCGCAATCTGCCGCATTAACTGAGCCACCTATTGGTGCAATTGAGCAACCATAATCTGTTGCGTTATATGGGCCACATGTTGGTGCAATTGAGCAATCTCACCTTGTCACAACACCTCATCGATCTAGGTGTCATTGACAGGCCTTCGTGGCCGCATGGTGCAAGCAGTTGGCTTTGATACCAATTGATGCAACGAAGAAGAAGCAAAATCTGTTTATGCAATTTTATAAATTGAAAAATAATATCTCTCTAAAAAATATCGTAAACCGACCTATATATATGAGGACAAGTGGGAATTTTAAATATATTTGAACTCCTAAAATCATGGAAAACTAGTTATCCTAAATATTTAAAATAATTATTCTAAATATATAAAATCTTAAACTATATCTTTAAAAATTCTAATTCAATTAAAACTCAAATATGTTGTTGGCGTGTTACATCAAGATGTACCTTGGACTGTAGATGATCAATTGTTCATTACTTAGCACTTCCAAGTTTTTAGGATGTTGGAAGATCTTGGAACCAATAAGCAGAGTGAAGAACTCAAAGTAAAGAATGAGAAAATTTGTGGTAAAGCTTCGTTGACTTATATTGATCCTTTAAGTTTAGACACAAGATCTAGAAAAATATTTATTTACTTAGTGGTGCGTGGTACAGTCCTCTTGAGTATCTGCATTATTGAAAAGTATTGACCACCCGGCTTCTTCCATGCTCTTATTTTGTCTTCAACATCAATTGAGTTAAAAGAACTTTCAAAAAAATGTTCATTGTTGTGGATTTCTTTAGAAGATCTAGTAGCCTATTTCCTAAACGCCGATGCATGACTCACTCGATTGAAACTATGTTTAACCCGCGCTGTACTTACAAGGACATAGTTAAAAAATTGAAAAAAAAGAAAAGATCTGTTGTGGTATTAGATTCAACCCAACTGCGTAGCCCACAACTGATTCAAAAGGGGTGTGGGGGCTTACCCCTGTGGTATAAACCTTTTTGCTTGGGTATTTTAGTCAAATTAACATATTAGGGTTTATTCTCTATTTTGTTGTACTTTATATTTTCTCATATTCACAGTGAAACTTTTTCCTTTATTCATGGTTTTTTCTTGTGTTTCCATATAAATCTGGTGTTTTTTTTTTTTTTTTTTTCCACATTTCATTATTGTGCCATTGATTTCAACATCTGTCCTTAACAGGGTTTTATTTTCATAAGGGTTTTTTTTACACTTTGCAAAGCTCCAGCTTCCTTTACTTACATGAAAGATCATTCCATTGTGACACCAAGAATGCATTGGTAATGTTTTATACTCGAATTGTTTTTAGGGAACAAGTTTTCTGCAAAGATGTTTTCAGAGATAAAATGATTCTCAGCATTGCAGTGAGTTTCCAAAATTTTAAAATATTTCCTAAATTAAATATCTATTTTTTTTTAAAACATCTTTTTAAATAAAAAAAAAACTTCCTAAAATTACTGTTAAAAAAACAGATTGTGCTTTCCATTTAGAGTGATTTTGGTTAAAGCACTTTTGTTAGAAATCATTAATAATACATCACTTTTAGAGTGATCTTCTTTGGTGAGAAAGGATTTATAGTGTTCTGAAACTCATTACATATAGTATCCATATATCTTATATAGGCAATGGTGTCATTTGGAGCAGAGGAGGCAGCTGTTTTGAAAAGCAACTCAGTGATAGAAGTCAACCTTTAACTGTGCAGGGGTTTGTGGGAGAGGACCTAATCAAAGCAACATACTTAATTTTCACCCATTCATCTTCTATCTAAAGGAAACTCAGTGGGGATTGAGTTGGGTCTATGAGTACAACTTTATTCATAAGTTTGTTTCAATAGTCTTTTGAAGAATAATTGAAAATTTTCCTCAATCAAATTGGAGCACTGACAATCCAATTACTCATCCAAATTATTTCATTGGAATAATAATTCCATTTGATCTAATGCCCTTGAAAAACTGCTAAATGGTATTCATTCAATTTTTCATCTAGAAGGTGAAGGGTGTTCTTCATTGAAAAGGAATGTGATTTCTCAACAGCTTTAAAAGGGCATTGATCAGTCAGTTTCTTAACAAAGGAGAGAAAATAATCAAACTAGCAGCTTAATATATGGAACACTAACAGAGCAAGTAGAGCAAGAAACATCCCCTAAATTCAGCCTATGTCAATCTGCAACTTCAATTCAAGATTAATGTTTTCCAGTTTTGTCAAAGATGCCTTATTTTCATACCAAGCTATTCAACAATACAGAGAGAGAGAGAGCAAAGTTCATAAGGACAATGATCATGGCAAGAGGTATTCATATAGAATAACTACATCATCAGCCCTCCCATTTAGTGCAAAATAAAGTGCCATATCCACGAAGATGATGATCGAATTACAACATATATATATATATATATAAATACCGATTTGACACAGAATCAACTGTAAATAAAATCCGGCCTAGCAGTTGGGAAATGGAACACCACAGGTACTAGCAACCCTCCTGGCGTTGGCAGAGTTAACATACTGACGGAGGTTAGGGTCCCTGAGGTACCCACATAGGCATGGCTTCTGCTCCCTCAGCTTACTGCAGCACATACCTGATGGGGGTGCTCCTGAGGTTATTGCAGCATAGCATGAGCTCAGCTCCAAAGGGCTGCAAGTCACTGCCTTTGTCGGGTCCGCTTCGCTTAGTATCACCACCATTATCACACAAAATGCAGCAGCGTAAGGAATCTTCATCTTCATCAGTTGAACCACACAACACTACTCCCACAGATCCAAGGTTTTCGGTGATGAACTTGGCCAAGGCTGCCTGCTGAATTTATAGATGAGGTGACTAAAGAGAGGAGAAAAACAAATTGTTAGGTGTATGAAATGTAAATGCGCGGGTCATGCCTGTCATCTTGACAATTTTTATGTTACCCCACTTGAATTAACAGCTGTCTAGCTCAGACAAACGTATCATCTTTGTCTTCCACGTGTCTAGACTACTCTGAATCTGGTACTTCAAGATTACCCAGCTGAGGAATTCGTCACAGTAACCACGATAGAAGTCATTGGAAGATTTCAAATGTTACATAGGTAATTGTCTTTTCTTGGGTCCCCCTCTAATGAATATGTCATTGTGGTTTCCTTTTCAACCTTTCTTTTGGATAATACGTGTCTAGCTAATCTAACTCATGGACCATTCCATATGCAAATTGGAGCCCACTTCCGGCAGTATACCTATTTTTGTACTGGTGGGCATTGCCTTTCTATAAATTGGAGTCCTTTTTCGATCTATATATTATTCATTACTCATAATATAATAGAACGGAGGGGTAGCTCAATTGGTATAAGTTATTAGGGTGGGATTATCTAATGATCAACTAATTTAGAGATTTTAACAGAGATTAGATTGGAGGTTTTCTTGCCAATTAGCTTTTAGGGTTTCGTAGAGTGTATTCAATGCGTATAAGTTAAGCTACAGCATTACAAATTATCAAAAATATACATAATAGACTTTTTTTTTGTTTTATAATATTACATATAATTGTCCACTTGTTTAACTTAATTAGTAAAACATTCAAAATTTTAAAAAGCAACCATAGAAAAAAAAAAAAACGAAAACAAGGAACCTATACGTAAAGAATGAAAAACCATGGGTGGAGGAAGAGAAATCAACTATTCAAAATATGAGTATAAAATTGGAGTATTGAGTATAAGATTAGACTATTGTGGCTAATAGGGAAAAATAAAAATAAAAAAACCTGAATTGGCACACAATACCCCCATGATACCTTATAATTCTTCAAACCCTAATAATTGTATCATATTTTTATTGGAAAAATTTGAACATTCCCATAAAAAGATCAACAATGTTTTATGGGATCAGGCTTATCAACCCAATGCCTTGCCAAAATCCCTACAAAAAATCAATGATAGTACATTGCAATCATTTTCGGGTCAATCATACTTAGGTCCACACATATCTAATAATAATATTTCAACTGGTTGTCTTTATTGTGAATCTGGCAGTCTTTCGTATAGGCATTCTTCGATAAGGATTAGAGAGGGCTTGTAGCCATCGTAAGCAGTTCAATGTTCACATATTAAGATCGGTGTGAGAAAGTCTTGCCTGCTCCCAGAAAGTCGGTGTCTGTGAGCGACTTTATGGCGTCCGTTTAGGGTTTAGTCAGTCGGTTAGCCGTCCCCATCGCGATATGAAATCATTATGAATGGGCATACGAAGCGGGCATCTGTGAGAGATATTTATCGGTGGGTTACCGATCTTGAATCTGTATTTACCGAGGAAGATTAGCAGCCAATAAAGAAGAAGATATTTTATCGCAAATCGAGGGAGGTTTGGGGCAGAACGCATAAATTGAATACCACGAGTAAGATGAGAATTAGATTGTGAGAGCTTTGTCTTGTCTTGCTTGTCTTTTGTGAGCTTGTCGTTGAAGGCGTGGTCGTGCAGATTCTTAGAATCATGCTTTTTATGAGTTCATTGTTGTATTCTTATCTTAAGAATTTGAGCGATCAAAGTAACAACACTTACTAGTTGAAAAGAAATAAAGCCAAGACCACACAGCGAAGCCAAACATTAGGTGAAGGGCGCTATCATCAATACCAATTCTACACTCAAGGGAATTGAGACATCGTTGTTGACATTTTGATATAACGTTGGAAACTGATCCTAATTCCTAGCAAACATTTCATTGTTTCATACGTAAAACTAAGCTTCACCATGTGCCTCGGACTCATGCGTGCAAATATTAGCTGATCTGACAAAAGCAGGAGTAATTGAATAGGATTAGGAAAATTTTCATAAAGTTTAGCATGTTGTCATAAACATTAGAGGATGAATTCAGTGATGCGTTACTGTGAGTTTTAGCAAATAATTAATTGTGATATTCCCCCGCCAACCACCAGTTGTTCCAATCCTGCTTTCCTTTGTTAGTATTAAGGTAAGATATTCTATGCACATTAAATGCGTCGAAATTTCTGTTTCACTCTACTTAATTAATCAATCCTTAAGAAGGATATTCTGCTTGACAGTGATGTGTGATTATTGATGCAATTTCCTTTGGCCTTCACGTCATTTCGTAATATCGTCATCAATTACGTGAGCTCATATATAATTCTGACATATGACATATATTCCTACATCGTTGGACAACAAAACTATAGGGAAGAAAAATTGACGTCTTCATTGCAAATGGATTTTAATCACTTTTATATGATTGTAATTTTTGTTCATTGTTTGGTTGGTAAGGTATAGTATAAGATAGGATAACATTTGAAGTTTTATTGATAATAAGATAAAATATGTTATTCTTTCTTATGTTTAGTGAAGATAAGTGATTAGATATATTATGCAGAATTTTTTTCAATCTCTATGCGGGATATATTAATCTCATATTAAGATATAAAATATGTATATTCCATACATCATAAATCTACTTTTTTTATCAATTTTATTATATATATATATATATATATATATATATATATATATATATATATATATATACCTATTTATGAAAAACCTTTTATAATAAACTAAATTTGCGATCAAATTACATTAAGTGTTAATATATTAATCAATGTTTTAAAAATTGGATTAATAGTTGAATCGAAAAAGCTACTAATTCACTATGGAATATTTACGATGCAAAACATTACTCCCTCCGTTTCATAATAATAGTCATTTTTCATAGATGCACATGAATTAAGAAACTATAAAATGACTAAACCAATGTTTTACTTCCCGATAAATATACAGTTGTAGTATTAATTGTTTTTCTTTCTTTCATAAAAATCTCGATCAGTATTTGACTTTAAAAACTCCAACCCTTTATTTAATTATAATCTATAATTACCAATAAATTCTTAGCCACTTAACTAAAATATTAGCAGGTTTTTTGTATGATTTCACTCATGGTATGAATAAAAACTAAGCGAAAATTACAGTCAAATATTTACTTCAAATCACGATCCGCATCTACATTCGAGTCAAAATCTTTTGCATCTTTTGTGTTTCTTATATAAAGCTTTATACTAGAATTATCCAAAAACTTAGAATCAAAATTTATCCAATCTTCATCACTCTCCATTTTTGTTTTTTTTAGTATAGCAGGAGTGATATAAGTTTGTGAAGAATATATATCCAGCTTGTTATAGGGAATAGAAAAAAAAATTAAAGATTTTTGTTGACTTTATCAAAACTAATTGAAAAAGTGAAAAATCCACATAAATTATGGAGTGTTTTAAGTGTAGAAGATATTGAAACTTGTAAAATATTTTTAATATCTAATGTTATTAAATTTGGTTGGGAATAATAAAAATAAGGATAAAATTGGAAGAAATATAGTAAAATATTCTTGATTTCTTAAAATGACAATTAAATTGAAACAAATTTTTTTTTCAAAAGAGACAATTATTTTGAAACCCAGGGATTATTAAATAACACATTAAATAATAGAATATATGAAAGGGACAACTACTGTTAATCACGTGCAACACAAGGACTGCAATTCACACTGTACAGTTCTAGTCATAGGAAACAAATCTTAGCCACATTATTTTGACAGGAAGTTTTCTTACCTTACATTTGTTTCTAAAGTCATCTCTCCCCTTTTACTAACAACAGTAAAAATAGCACTAGCAAGTAGCAACCTATGATACACAGATACTTCAAATTTCACCCAAACATACCTAATTGACATCTTTCTATTCTTTCAACTTTCTATAATCATATTATAAAAAAAAATTAAAAAAAAGTGAGCTAATATTCAGAGATAGAGTAAAATGGAAAATTAGAGAGGGAAGATGAAAGCTTTTAAAGAGGACGTACATTTTCACTTCCAACTGATCTTTCTTTCAATACGTTGCATCCTAGCAACAATGCTTAAACCTCATATCTTAAAATTTGGGTTGTGAAGAATCAAGCACCCGAGATACATATCCTCATCCAACAATCATTCCCGAATCTTGCATGCCTAGCATTAACAACAACTACTACTATTATAGTAATTCATCCAAAAAAATATTCTTTTATTAGAAAGAATCATCTTTATTTCCTACTATTGTAATAATTCATCCTCCAAATATATATATATATATATATATATATATATATATATATATATATATATATATATATATATTATCTGAACGAATGTGTTCATTTCCATTTAATGATAAATACAAAAAAGGATGAGAAATACTTGCAAGATGTATATAACTACATTACTGATCAAAAACTAGAAATGTCACTGCTCCATAAGAAAAAAAAGACAATCTATAAGTAATAAAAGAAATGGTTGTAAAGCACGAATTGCTTGGAGGAAAAAATTTTTAAACAGAAAAAACTTGTGATTTGTTTGGTTTATGTTTTTAAAAACTATTATTTAGAACATAGAGAACACAATTTTGATATTCCCTAAAAACTATTCTTATCCTCTAAATTTAGTGTTTTTAGTGTTTTTTGTATTTTAAAAAAAAAAAAGAACACTAGAAACAAAACGTGTTCCTTTTGTGTTTTTTTTATTCTCATTGTTTTTCAAAAGAAAAACAGTTTTCAAAAATAGTAAACCAAACAAGCCCTAAATGATTTGCTACATAGTTAATTTGTTTGCAGCTTGATTAGCTTAGTAGGAAATCCTAGAGAGGTTAACAATCAAACTTCCACGACCCTCTCTCTATCAGACAATAAATAATAATAAAACTATACTCTGCATGCCATGCAGGTAGGATATATGGGTCCAGGCCCATAGCTACCAAAACATATTGAAATGACGCAATACATGTTTCTGCCATTTGAAAATTGACATATATAAGTATTTGTTCTAGGACACAGTTCTTGCTATTGAGACTGTGTTGTAGTTCGGACTTCAGTGAGATGAGTCCGAACTCTCCTGTGGGACATTGTGTGTGCAGAGCAAATACAAGATATATGTAATAAAGTAAAAACATACAATATTTTACGTGTTTTGGCAACTGCCTACGATCACGGGGTTGTACCCAAATGTAAGGATTTCCATTGATATGATTCAAGGTTACAATTAGTCTTATGTGATACGAGACTCCCTCTCTACCCATGACCCTTATTTAACCTAATCACTCATAGTAGAATTCAGAATGAACTCCCTTTATTCCCCTCTCAAAAGCATCGCACACCCATAACCCACATTACATAGATAAGATGAAATTCAAAACATCATCTTTCACCCAATGTGAAAGACTTTTAACGTGCGATGCCTTAGTAGAGCATCCATGCTCGTGCTCTTCAACACATCGGACTTGCTTGTTCTTTTCAAGCTCGCTCACCGAATCGAGATGAGTAACTTCCAAGGCCTTGAATTTATAGCACTTGTAATTAAGTCTTGTAAGTCTTGTAAGTCTTGATAAAGTTGGATCATTATTCTAATATGACTCCAACATTACCCTCTATTTTCTTGAACTTGCCTTTAAGCTATCTTAGTGGAATAAGGACACTTACTGCCCAAGTATTCTCTTTAGAATAGGAACTTGATTTTTTTTCTAATTTTAGTTCGATAGCTTAGATGATCGGATCTTCTTGATTTGAGCTTTATCCACTTGCTAAAAACAATCCTAAGCCCATTGGTACCTTGTTCGCCAAGTATCATTGCTTCGAGTTCCGAAGCGACTTGCGTTCCATCGACTCTTAACTGATCTGGAGCTTACCAAGTGCACGTCCCACATTACGGGGCTGCCTTAGTCGAACTACTTCACAGTTCAACAAGGATTTCATGTTTAAACTATCATATCTTCACCAAACTCAATATCTGAAGAAGTCATCTTCTTGTAGAACCCTCAAGAAAAAGATATGAACAATCTCAAACCCAACAATCTCCCGATTTGTCTATGCCATCGACAAAAACACCTCTTGAAGAATGAGACAAGATGTGATAGGTGTATTTTACACCTATTCTATTGATGCCTCAACTTGAGTTTTTATTGAATTTTTATGAAGATATGTGTCATTCTAATCCCATTAATGTTTGTTTTAATAGGAAAAGCAAGTTCGAAGGAAAGATGCAAAGTAGCTTCAAAGGTCCATTAAAACACACCCTGGAATGCCTAGGCGCTCCATAATGAAAGCTTAGGCGTTCAAGCATCCTGTAGCACCTCCAAAGCCACTCTCTGGAACGTCTAGGCGCTCCACAAGAATGCCTTGGCATTTGCATGCACAATCTCATATCAAGTCTTTGGAATGCTTAGGCACTCCACAAGAATGCCTAGGCACTCCACAGGAATGCCTAGGCATGCAACTTGGGATTTTTGCCAAGTTGGACCCTTATACCCTTAATGAAGCGAATTTTGGCTATAAAATGGGAATGAAAAGACCTAGTTAGGGGGAACAAGCAGGGAGAACTTGATGGGAGTATGGAGACCGAATCGAAGCCTCTGTGATAAGAAGTGTAGGAGGAGATGTCTTCATCAAAAACCATATTTTCCTCTCTTCATCTCGTTTTCCTTTATGTTTTGTTTTTATTCTCATGAATGCTCTAAGATTATTTTCCAAAGCTACAATGTATCCAATTCATGAATAATGGTTTAGGGTTTGATTTGCAATCCCTTTGAGAAACAATTTCTATTATATTGATTATTTCATTCAGTTCTTAATGCTTGTGAATACTTGATCACTATTTGCATGTTTTTATCATTTGATTTGAGACTGAGAAGTAATAATTGAATGGGATCATGGATGGAATATCATGTGTGATTTTGGGAGTATCTTGGCTTAGTGCTTCCTATAGACCTAGTGCTTGAGGGAGAGATGCAATAGCTGGGTCTTGTGGATAGGTCGTTGATGCTTGAGGGAGATCAATGATAGAATAGGCTAGTTGACCATAAATATAGGATTTTGGTATCATTCGATTAGATTGAACCCCTCCATTAGGATTGATTTTGGTGAATTAGTAACCCTAGGTTTTTCTTATCTTGATAATTTTGTATTTCTTAATTGTCTTGGTAATTAAGGAATTTCCTTCGAATACTTAGTTCGTATAATTAGAATCTCAATCCCAGTTTCGTTCACCCAAACAAAATTAGGGTTAGACTAGATTAGTAGTTAATAGACACAATCCTCGTGGGTTCGACACTCATCTCATCACTTTATTACTTGTTCACAATGCGTGCACTTGCGTGTAAGAAATCACAAAACACGTTTTTGGCGCCGTTGTTGGGGACTGCGCGTTTTCTATTAATATTAATCAAAATAACTTTGTCTTGCTTTGGATATAGTGTAGTCTTATTTTATTTGGATAATTTTATTTCTTTTTGCTTATTAGGTTGTTTTCTAATGACTTTTTGTTTGTGTTTTTGTCTTCTTTAGAAGGATTGAAGTTTTTATATGCACATATTGGGTCGAGAGCTATTTCCATATGATCCTGAGATAGAGCGCACATTTTGGAGAGCTTGAAGAGGTAGAGTAATCATTTATAATCAGTTAGAAGGAGGTATGAACAGATTAAATCATAACATGGTTAAGGCCACTAGGCAAGGAGAGAATAACCGTAAGTACTGAATCCACCAAGGGTTAACCCACTTCCTTAAGAAGCTAATCAACAATATCAAGCTCTAAGGGACTATGTTGTTCCCCCAGTTATTTAGCTAGTGATTAGAGCCCCACCAATCCAAGCCAACCGGTTTGAGCTCAAGTAGATACGCCGATCACGCTCCAACTAGTTCATTCCATCTAATTTAAGGGATTGCCTAGCGAGGACCCTAATATGCACATCTCGAAATTTTTGGAGATATGCAGCATGGTGAAGTACAACGGAGTGGCTGATGATGCTATACGCTTTTGCCTTTTCCCATTCTCACTCATGGATAATACGAAAAAAAGGTTAAGCTCTCAACATTCTTAGTGATACATGGGATGACACAGTACAAAATTCTTGACAAGTTCTTCTCTGACCAAGACGACTATTTGCATATGGAAATAAATAGCTTCATGCCACATGAAGGAGAAGTAATGTTTGAAGCTTGGGAGAGATACAAAGGGTTGTTTAGAAAATGTCCTCACCATGAGATACCGAGATGGTTGCAAGAAACCAATTCTATAATAGGCTAAACAACACCTCTCGAGTCATTCTTGATGTCTCAGTTGGAGGTTCATTTTCGAAAAAGAATGATATTGATGAATGCGATATTTTAAAGGAAATGGCAAGCAACAACACACTGTGGCTAAGCGAGAGAGTTCAACTAGCAAAGGGGGTGGATGGAATTCATGATTTGGATGTTTTCACCAACCCGACAACTAGGTATCCCTCTTGACTAAGTAACTACATAACCAACAGATGACCATTGACATAGTCCATACATACTCATCTTCCGCATGCAAGCCTTATAGTAATCCTTATCAGAATTCAGAATGTTAGAGAGGGAATTCCTTTGAGCAAACGATAGTTGAGCAATCATAATATGTTGGGGAATATACCAAGCATAATAATCCATACAACAACTAATATAATTTGAGGTGGAAGAACCACCCACATTTCTCATGGAAAAAAATCAGTTAGCGCCCTATCATGAGCTGAATAAACCCCCAACCGAAAGGAGATCAAATCTAGAGGAAGCAATGAAAAAACTGGCTAACTCTCATGTGAGTCTAGCTAAGTCTGAAGGCAGCGACCTTTGAATTCATAAGCGAAGCAGGGACAAATTTTAGAGAATCGGGGCTTATGTATGAAGAGACTCGAGGTGAGTCAATCGCTCGAATCATTATCTAAGATGCAGTTAGGTGCTTTACCAAGCAATTCCGAGGTGAAACCAAGGAGGGGAGGCATGGAGCAATGTAATTCGATCAGACTGAGAAGTGGAAAAGAGCTTGAAGGACCAAGAAGACCTAAAGAGGTTGGGAAAGAACTAGAGCTACCATTAGAAAAAGAAAATGGGCAAAAATCTATTAAGCGGGTGAGAAAACCAAGGTCTAAGTTATTTCTGGATGACCCACCTCCTTATGTCCCACCAATCACATTCCCTCAAAGGCTTTGGAAGCACCAACAATACATGAAATCAGTCAAAGATGTGAAAGAGAAAGTAAAGGAGAAAAAACCTGACCTGAGGGGTGTTGAACTCGTTAAGAAGGATGGGTTCATCTCTTCAGTGAGGGAAAGTAAGAAGAAGCAAGTGATGAATCAACCCTCACAAGAGCCAACTCTAAACATTCCATATCCTCAAAGACTAACTAAGGGTAAGTTGGAGCGAAAATTTTCCAAGTTTCTTGATATCTTCAAGAAACTTCGCATAAATATACATTTTATAGATGCTCTTGAACAAACTCCAAGTTATGTGAAGTTTATGAAAAAGATCTTGGCTAATAAGAGGAAGCTTAGAGAGTATGAGACAATTGCACTCTTTGAGGAATGCAATGCCATATTGTAGAAGAAACTACTACTAAAGCTCAAGGATTCAAGAAGCTTCACAATCCCATGTTCTATTGGGAATGTTGTATTTGATAGGGCACTTTGTGATATGGGGGCTAGCATCAATTTCATGCCTCTATCCATATTTAGGAAGCTTGGTTTGGGGGAGGCTAGGCCGACAACAATCACCTTACAACTAGCAGATCAATTCTTTAAGAACCCTAGAGGCATTATTGAAGATGTGTTGATCAAGGTTGATAAGTTCATATTTTCAGCAGACTTCATCATCTTAGATATGGAGGACAAAGGGATCCTAATCATACTTGGGAAACCATTCTTAGAAACTGGAAAGGCCCTCATTGATGTTCAAACGGGCGAGCTGAAGTTAAGGGTACAAAGGGAAGAGGTGGCCTTCAACGTCTTAAAGCAACAAAGCGTCTAGATGATGAAGTTTATAACGTGTGAGATAAGGACAGGATATAAAGGCTAAGGAGATTAGGGGACCCCACAACAACAAAGCCTCATTCATCTTTGACCCACCATGAGGAAGCTCAGAGGTAGTCAGGCTGAATTTATAAAACAAGCACTTCTTAGGAGGCAACCCAAGTTCTCTCTAGAAATTTATTTTTATTTTTATTATTCTTAGTCTTCTTTATCTTTCTTCATTTTTTGCTAAATTTTCTAAATTTAGATGTTTTGTCTTCATTAGACTCAACTTGCTTGATCTCATGTTTGGTGTTTTAGATGTAATTTGTAGGGATTGATACGGTGTATGTGAAATGGCTTGATGAGGCCAAAGGCTATATAAGGAAAGAAGGCGCTTCGGAACGCCTCAGCGTGCACCTTGCATGCCTTAGCGTTGGACTTAGAAGGCCAGATCGAGTCGTTGGAATGCCTAGGCGCACCCATAAATGCCTTGCCATGCGCTTGCTTATCCTCCATCATAGGTACTGGAACACATAGGTGTACCACATGAACACCTCAACGTTCACCGATAGGTGTGAATCATACTAGCATTTATAACGTGTTTTCTAGGTTTTTATGTAACTGTCTGAATTCACACTTATATTCCTAAAGATTACACTAATACCCCATTTGCTTATGTTTTGCAAGATTAAAAGGAAAATCAAGCAAGGAAAGGGCAAAAAGCTAAGAAGGCAGAACCTGCTGTTCGAAGCACTGGTTTGTCGAGGCGAGGAGGTTCGCCAAGGTGAAGAGAAGGCTTCGTTGCGAGCAAGCAAAAGAAGAAGCCTCGGGTTTGCCTCGGCGAAGATACCCTTCGTTGAGGCAAAGGAGGCATTGATCAAAAGACACCCTTGGGTTCGCCTTGGCAAATCATACCTTCACCATAAAGGAAGATTATCTAGATTGAAGACACTTGGCCCTTCGCCAAGGCGAAGAACATCGGGCTAGAATAGAAATCCTCGCATTTTTAGCCCATTTTTTGCCCACTTTCCATTCTATAAAGATATGTATTTGAGACTTGTTGAGGTTCGGTTTTGAGAGGAGAAATGCCCTCAGCGGGGTTTCTCTCCTTGTGCCCTCTTGGCTGCCAAGGTTTTATTTTCTTTAATTTACTTTGTTTTGGTCTTGATTTTGAAGAGCTAGCTATTAGAGGGTCTTTTGCAGATGTTGTGTAGATTTTGAGACGAATTTCATCTCTCATTTGTTTTGTATCTCTAAACTCTACTCTATTTGTCGCTCTTTCAGCATTATATTTATCTTAAATATGATTTTGTTGGATTACTTGGTTGCAATGAGTAGCTAAACTTCCCTTTAGGGCTGATTGTGGAAGTTGATGTATGGTTTATATTTTTTATGATGATTTTGTGAATTCATGCTTAAGTGGATGTTAGTTGATGTAGTTCTTAGGATTCTACTGGTTTTAACTAATTAATCCATGCGAGAGTGAATTATTCAATCCCATACTAAGGGCATCCTTGGTAGCTAGGATTCATAAATACGGTCTGGGTCTCTTAAGGTATGAATTAGTTAATTGAAATACTAATTAACCTAATCAAAGAAGTCCCAGGGGTGGGAATGCCTAGTACTAGATGGATTTCATTAGGAGTAGCACCATTTTAGCATTATGTGAGGATCGTATGGACCGAGAGGTGATCGATCCGAGCATAGTCCGGGTAGTCCTATTGTATGGGCCGGGAGGTGACCAATATGATTCCTAAGGAAAGAACCGCCTTAGAAAAGTATCACATTTAATGACCTAGATGAACCGAAATGAGAATAGGGAGTTGGTGTGAGAAATTGAGGGGAGACACGAAAGTGTAAACCTCATACCGGTTTCCTGGACAAACACAAATATATTTTCCTTAAACTAGCACTTTATGAATATAAATCATAATTGCATCAATGGATATAATCAGCCCTAGTATCCTTCCTATAGTTTTTCTTTAAAATCAACCCATTTACTTATGAATTTTTAAAAATCAATTTTAGATTTGTTTTGTTTTAGTTTAGCTTTCTTTTAGATAATCACATTCCAAATCATCCTTCCACTCAAATAGTTAACAACTTCAGTAGCCAGGGCACTCAATCCTAGTTAAAACTACACCTTCCCTATGGGATCGATATTTGGACTTATTAGTCCACTGTATTACTTAATGGAGCTAGGTGCGCTTCTTCGGAGAAAATCGCTAACAAGTTTTTATTGGCTACTGTAGGACTTAACACGGAGTCTTTGGTAGCTGCATGGTCTTAACATTCACCCTGTCCCTATATATACATCCCTTCCTTGTGATAGAAGTGACACCGATTAGCCTTGGCACCTCAAGGAAGTTTCCCCTCCTCTCATATTTCGTATTTCATATCCTTTATTGAGCATTGAGAACAGTGCTCGGTTGTAAGTTTGGGAAGGAAAATGCTTAGTTTGTCCTTTGTTTTTCTCTTTATGATGGGTTGAGTTTGAGTCATTTTATTTTGAGTCCTCTGCATGTTTAGATTGTTTAGCATACTTTAGGTTATGGCTTTCTTGTTGCTAGTATACTTAGGTTGTGTTTGCTAGGTGTCTATTAGTTAGTTATTGTTTAAAAAAATGATGTGCTTTGTGGTTAAGGCCAATGATGAGACTTGACTACACTAATTTTAGGTTGTGGAAAGCAAGAGCTTAGCCATACATATTTACATAACCCCTTCATTGGACTAGTCTTGTTAAAGAGCCCTAAACATATGAGCACAAAATCTGCCACCTAGGAAGTTCTTACCTACTTAGAGAAAATTTATGCAACCTGTCATCCTTAGAGATTTCAAGAGTTCTATAACTTATTCTATTATCACTCATGGCGAAATCCTAGGCAACATAATGATTAGGAAATAACTTAGGCCATTTGTGGACCATTTGAGCCTTTCAATCCATCCTACACATGATAATATCCTTAGTCTCCTACTTGAGCTTAATTAGCCTAATTCTTTCATGATTACCCACAATATAACTCCCTCACCCTAACTGAATTTTCAAATCTCAAAAACCCCATTTATCCATTGTTTTTTATGTTTTGCAAGGAAATATTTATGAGCTATGAAACAGTGGGATGCATGGTTGGTGAAAGAAATGAAATGATGGAAAGAAAATCAAAAGAAAAAAAAAAAGCAAAGAAAAAGAAGTCAGAAAAGAGCTAAAAAGATAATAGGGTGAGTGAGCTTGGTTTTGTAGCCTCGCTACCTTGAGTAAGTAGGTTAGAAGGGGTGTCTCAACACCTATTACCATAAGGCAAACTGGTTTGGGAGCTATTGACTGAAAGCTCGCTAAGGTAGGAGAAAACTTAAGGGAATTGAGCATTACATCACTCACCCAACCATGTATACTCACAAGATAAAAAAAAGAGTATTGATGTAGTTTGATGAAGTTAGTAAGCACCAAGTTTGGGGGATGCTTAAAAGTGTTGGTGAAAGCTCAAAGAAAGAGGAAAGAAATGCATGACTATGGGTAAGTGCAAACCACCATTATACTCCATATCCTACCCTTAACCATAGCCTTACATTACAAGCTAATTAAAGACCTATCGATCCTAAGAGTTGTGTGGAGCCCACATTAGTGGAGAGTGATAAGAAAAATAAGCCTATGAAACTTGAAATTTCACCATATAGAGATCAACCATTCACTGAGATTGTATTTAGCCATAAATTGATCAGTTTGCAAGTACTAGTGAAGCGGTATCACACACACACATAGGGTCTCTTAACTTAGACAAAACCCGACTTTAGGTTCAGTCATTCACTCTAGGCAACACCTCAAGTTTTCCACACCCTATAAGTAAGTGAAGTCCTTGAGGCCATTAAGAACAAGGCACTAACCCAATGAGCACCTGATTTCAAAATAACATGTCCATATTTTATTTATTTATTTCTTGTTTTCCAAGCCAGTCTTAGTTTTTCTCGAGGACCGATAAAAGTTAAGTTTGGGGAGTTTGATAGGTGTATTTTACACCTATTCTATTGATGCCACAACTTGAGTTTTTATTAGATTTTTATGAAGATATGCCTTATTCTAATCCCAATAATGTTTGTTTTGATAGGAAAAGCAAGTTCGAAAGAAAGATGTAAAGTTGAGCCTTAAAGGTCCATCAAGACACACCCTGGAACGCCTAGGCGTTCCATAATGAGAGTCTAGATGTTCAAGCATCCTGCAACACCTCAAGCCCCTTTATTTGGGCGCTGACACTCCCGAGGCTTGGCGTTCGCATGCTAATCTCATATCAAGTCTTTGGAACGCCTAGGCACTATATAGGAATGCCTAGACACTCCAAAGGAACGCATAGGCACTCCACAAGGATGCCTTGGCACTCGCAAAGAGAGTCTAGCCTTGCATCTCACCTACTCTGGAACGCCTAGGTGCTCCACAAGAATGCCTAGGCGTGCAGTTGGGGATTTTCTCCAAGTTAGATCCTTATACCTTAATAAAGCAAAATTTGGCTATAAAATGGGAAAGAAAAGACCTAGTTCGGAGAGCAGACGGGAGGAACGACGATTAGAGACGGATTGAAGCCTGCATGACAAGAGAACCGGGTAGAGTGAAGATTCTTCATCAAAACCCATATTTTCCTCTCTTATTCTCTATATTTTTCTTTATGTTTTGTTTTCTATATCTAGGATGTTCTAAGTTATTTTCTATGAATAATGGTTTAGGTTTTGATTTGAAATCCCTTTGATATTAAACAATTTCTAATATATTAATTATTTTGTTGTTTTTAACGCTTGCAAAAACTTAATCACTATTTGCATGTTTTTATCAGTTGATTTGAGACTAAGAAGTAATAATTGAATGGGATTGGGGATGGAATATCATGAGAATGTCATTGCCTAGAGATACGCATGACTCATGTGTGGTTTTGGGAGTATCTAGGCTTAGTGCTTCCTATAGACCTAGGGCTTGAGGCAGAGATGCGATAACCGGGTCTTGTAGATAGGTTGTTGATGCTCGAGAGAGATTAATGATAGGATAGACTAGTCGGCCATCAATATAGGATTTTGGTATCATTGGATTTGATTGAACCCCTCTATTAGGATTGATTTTGGTGAATTCGTAACCCTAGGTTATTCTTATCTTGATTATTTTGTATTTCTAAGTTGTCATGGCTAATTAAAGATTTCCTTCAGATACTTAGTTAGTATAAGTAGAATCTATAAATGCAGAATTTCGTTCATCTAAACAAAATTAGGGTTAGACTAGATTAGTAGTTAATAGACGTAGTCCTCATGGGTTCGACACTCATCTCATCACTTTATTACTTGTTCATGACACATGTACTTGTGTGTAAGAAATCACACAACAAGATGTAGCGAAGAAGGTAGGCAAGAGGCACTTGACACTTGATTTGCGAAATTTCCATTTCATTTATTAAACATTTTACATCTAAACCATATACAATGAAGAGTAATTAAAAAAGCTTACAAAAAAAAAAAATTCCTTCTCTTGTATCATTCGTCTTTTTTTTTTTTTTTTTCTGAAGGCTCGGGGGATCAAGGAAATGGAAGATTAAATGGCTTAGTGTCTCCACTTTGGTCTCAAGTATGTTTGGACACTGGCTGGTCATCTGAGGCAACTATTGTCGGTGTCGACAAAGGCGAGTCAAAGGTTGGTTGAACAATGTTATTTAAAGCAAAGTGCTTCAGTCTCCCCAACGATAGTAAACAGTGAGTTGTAGTCCTTGGATTGGAGTCCGGACTAGTGGTGAGCTAAGGAGATGATATAGGGTCCGTGTACTCCCCCTCAACATCATCTCCTTCCAACATGTAGAATATGAAGTCCTAAGCCGTGGTTTTCTTTATCTCCTCTAAAGTTGTTATCGACTCTCGTTTTGGAAGCCACAGATCCTAATTTGCGACTCTGATTGTTCATGAATATGACCCAACATGCCTTCCTAGGATTGTACTATCCTATCTAGATTAGTGATTTGCTTCTTCGTTGTCGATGCCGAAGGTTGACTTGTGGAGGCAACTGTTAGGTGCCAAATATATGTAAAATATGAATTCCTAAGGGTGCAAGTGCACACATCATGAACAAGTAATAAAGTGATGAATATCGAGTGTCGAATCCACATGGACTAAGTCTACCAAGTACCAATTTAATTTAATCTCAATTTCATATAGAAAATAACTATTATGGTTTTTGGACTGAAAATTAACTTAGGAAAACCATTTATGCAAAGATTAAATAAATGATTTATAAATTTAAAAATTTTATTATTAAGTAAAGGTAAATTTGTGAAAATACAAAATACTTCATTCAATTATGACTTAGTCAGGCATGAATTCTGCAGATTAAGTTAATTAAAGGAGATGGATTTAAATGAAAGCACATTATTTACTTGTTTTTTTGGAATATTTCACTTTACTCGTAATTGATCTTTCTCGAGTGTTCAATACCCCTTTTTAGTTTAAGTTAAAGTCATCTTTATGTTAAATACTAAACAAAAAAATCATTAAGTTTAGGAATCCTACTTGCCATATTAAACCCTAGGATATCTCTACCTCTAGGCGTTAAACAATGATATATAGGTCCCTTTAGAAATTCGGGTTCTCAGCCTAGATTTCGAAGCTACAGTCAAACAGAGAATGGCCAACAAGCTATTTGAAATAAAAACAATATGGATCATCCAACACTTAAACAATTTTATATAAGAGTATTAATCCATGGTTTAAACAAGTAAATCCAACCGAGGCTACATTGTAGCCCTAGAGAAACGAACTAAAGCATGCTATATAAGATACAACTAAACATAGTTTAGAGCAACTTCATAGCAAGAGAAAATGAAGAAAAAGAAAAACTACTAAAAACTCCAATCGTGGTGTCACAGCTCACTCAGACTTCTCCACGATTCCTTACATCTCCACTATCTCCTTTATCTCTTCTAGGTCTTTTTCTCCCCTTTTTAAACTCATGCTTCACATCATTAAGGGTAAAACTGTCAAATAAGGCAAAACAACGGTCTGAATGCCTAGGCGTTCCAGAGAAGGTGGTTTGCTATGCTAGGCTTGTTCTAGAGGACGTTGAGTCGTCCCAGTGGCTGATTTGTAGAACTTTCATGAGGACGTCGAGGTACTCAAGTAAAGTGTTGAGGTGTTCTTGAGGTTAGCTTCATGGGCATGCCGAGGCGTTCAAGTGGATGCCAAGGTGTCCCAAAGATGTTGTTGTTGTTGAGTATGCTAGATGCTTGTACGCCTAGGCGTCTCTGAGGAGCGCCTAAGTGTTCTTGAGTGTGTCCATCTCTTCTACTTTTCTCCATGTATTTGGCACTTTGAGGTCCCATCTTGCATTCTTCTCTGGAAAGTGCTTTTCTTGTTAAAACCAACAATATTGGGATTAGAATGAGCCATATCTTAATCAAGATTCAATAAAAGTATAAATTATATTACCAGTAAAATAGGTGTAAAATACACCTATCAAACTCCCCAGACTTAACTTTTGCTAACCCTCGAGCAAAACTAAGAACGAGTCAAAAAAATGAAAATAAGTAAAATGAAAAGAAAATAGAAGTTATAAATGTTTTTTAAATTAGGTACACATTGGGTTAATGCCTTGTTCGTAGTGGCCTTAGGGAATTCACCTACCTATAATGTGTGGAAAAATGGTCTTGTGTCACCCGATTCGGTGACCGTTAAGGCGGATCGAGCAGGAGTTCAGGCGGTATATCTTGGGACTCTTTACATTTTTTTTCAAAGTCGAACTTGTACATGTGGGTATGGCCCACATCTTATAATAGAATCAAAATATCATGTACAAAATAAAAACTACCACCTGTGATGGTGTTTTACGATATCTATACACATATGAGTCCGTTTACATATCTGGCGTACTTTTACATTTCTGATTACATATGGAGCGTAGAACCTACGGTGATGAACCCTTATTAGTGTGTTGGCCCAGCTGTATGCGGATGTTTTCAGACGTCTTCTCTATGCACGGATTAAAAACCCGTCTTAGCTTTCGCGCTTAGTGAGAAACATATGTAGTATGCGTATTCGTTTATATTAAGCGTATAAGCGATAACGGATATGATTGCATTGCATTCATATCACCCGGACTTATCTGAGTACTTATGCTTATCACAGGACTTATCTTGTGGACTTATACTTATAGCATTCGGATCTTATATCTATAACAGACTTATTCTTATTCGAACTTATACTTATAACATTCAGATCTTATACTTCTCGGATCTTACACTCGTGGCGGACTTATTCTTTTTACGATCTCCATAGGACACATACTTAGTCAGTTCACTTATAAGCAGTGCTTGAACTTATACATATGTAGACGGAGGTACTTATCACGTACTCATGCCATCTATCATATGCGGTTCGGAGCTCGAAGTAGGAGTTCGGAGCTTATACTTATACGGAGATGCCCATACACGTCTTTGGGTACTTATGTTTATCTCGGATCTCAATAGGAGTTGACAAAACTTATGCTTATGCGGAGTACCGCTTAGGTCTTCTAAACATACTCGCCTGGGGGGCATACTTATGCTACGGAGATTACATTTGTTTGGAGGTCCCAGTAGATCCTGCGGAAGTTGTACGGGCGTCTACTTTGGTATTGCGAACATCCTTATCACGGAAGTACGCGTAGGTACTGCGAGTTTATCCTTATCCGAGCTTGCTCACGAGGAGATACATAGGTATTACGAGAGATGTCAGTCTGAAGTACTCGTAGGTACTACGAGTGTCAGTCTGAAATCTTCGTAGATGCTAGAACTTATACTTATTCTTGTATTTCGGATCTTATTCTTGTATTATGGAGCATATACATCTTAAGGATCTTATACTTGTATTCACGGGACTTATTCTTGTATTTCGGATCTTATACGTGTATTTATAAGAACATATACTTGTCTTCGGATCTTATACTTGTTTTACAGAACTTATTCTAGGATTTCGGATCTTATACTTGTACTACGGAGCATATCCTTGTACTTCGGATCTTATACTTGTTTTACAGAACTTATTCTAGGATTTCGGATCTTATACTTGTACTACGGAGCATATCCTTGTACTTCGGATCTTATACTTGTTTTCTGAGAACTTATTCTAGGATTTGGATCTTATCTTGTACTACGAGACATATCCTTGTACTTGGATCTTATACGGGCTTATTCTCGTATTCGGATCTGAAAATTGCTAGAGTATGTATACAAAACATTTTATTTGTGCAAAATGCCGTAGGTACTAAATATTCATTATCGGGGAGGTACGGGTAGGTGCTACGGCTTATGCTTATTTTTGCAGAAGCGGAGTACGTAGATGCTGCGGACTTATGCTTGTTTTCTTTGATCTGAGGTGCTGGGTGGTGCTCTGGAGACTTATGCTTATTTTGCGATGCGAGTGCGAGTAGATCTTGCACGGACTTATACTTGTTTGCGTCTGAGAATGCAGGTGGTGCCACCCGGAACTTATGCTTATTTTCTTGATGCGGAGTGCAGTAGGTACTACTTGACTTTCTTATTTTCTTGATGCAAGAAATGCGGCATTGGTACTTTCTGAACTTATACTTATTGTCTTGTCTGGGAGTACTGTAGGTACTACAGTGTCGGATCTGAAGTACATTGGATCTTCTCTTATTCTTTATTGAGTCTTATCATATAATTGTTTGACTACGGACCCGATCATAAGAAATGATGGGACGCGGCCACGATAAGTATCAGAAGGTGTCTGATGCGAGGTGCGTAGCATCGTACGGGACGTGCTACCCAGCTATGACGGGTCTTGTAGCACCAGTGGGGAGTCTTAGGAAGCGCCGTCGGGCGTGGCTACCCAGCGACAAGGTGTCGTGGAACCCGAAGCGGAGTCTTAGGAAGCACCCAGCGGGAGTCTTAGAAACGCCGTCGAGGACATCCGGCTCCATTCATTCTTACGGTCGCAGGTAGTCATATTGTCGTATGTCTTTGAACTTAAAACCTTTCTTATTCATGTTCATGTTACGTATTTGATTCGTTTCATGTTTCATAAACATATCATACATATGGCATTTCATATCTTATCTGGGAATCTTGATGTATTCACACATCGTTCATGTATTCTTGTCCCTGTCATCTACTTTTCTTAGAATTGGAATCATTCCAATTGAATCATCCAGCCAAAAGTTATGGCATTTTAAATTGCCCAGCCCAGTCGGTTTACGGATACACTAGGAGCGATTATGAATTTCTTATTTTTTTTTAGGGAGGCTTAACTTCATACGTCTGGTTCTTTGTATTCATTTGAAGCTAAGGTTATAAGGGTTCATTTCCAAGCTGGAATCGCTAGTCGGGCTTGAAACTTCGAGTTCACATCCTATGGCCAGAGGTTTAATCTGTGTTCAAAAGCTAAGGCGAAATTGGCTTGAACATAGCCCTACTTTGAGTGAATTTTGGGCCACATAGAGTCGGAATTCGAAGGTGCCTATTTCTGGATGTTTGGTTTTCCTTGAAGTCTATTTTAACCATCCACTTGAATCAACCAGTCGAGATTAGAAATGAAGCGGTTGTGGCCCGAAATACAAGCGCTCGTCGAAATGAAAGCAGAGCACTACAATGCGGTCTGACTGAATATCTCCGTGTGAGTTGCGGAATTACCCAAAAATGGTGGAATTCACCATTCTTCATGCACTTTTCTCCCATAATTCTCTTCTTCATCAAAACTAACATGGAATCCCTCTAAACAACTCCACCCGACACCTTTAATTAGCGAAGAATCGAGGATTCATGCCGAGTTCACTAAACTTTACAAAACCTTGGGTGTGGAAGGATTCCGTATTTAATTATGATCGACTAAGGGATTTTCAATAAACTTCATGAATTCTAGAGTTAGAGGATGTTTTCTAACAAAATACTAGAAAGGGGCCGATTTAATCTTCAAGGAAAACCACACAGCACTCCTTAACCATTGTAATTCATGCAAAAATCATACCAAAGTCATCGTCATACAGAATCCATGCATTTTGAACTCCACTCATCTTCTTCCTCTTCTTCTTCTTCCTCTTCCTCTTCTTCTCTTCCAACCCATATGGCCCTCTTGTTTGGGAGACAAAAATGAGTTATTTTGTCTCCCTCCCCCTTTTTATAATTAACTTTATCTTATTTGCCTCTTTGTCCTCCATCCTTCTATTAATTGCACTACAATTCCTATTATTTATACTTTGGCCTATAGTCTTATCAAATTATGACTTTCAAGCCCCCTTTTTACAATTTACACTTTTGTCCTTATAACTTGTAAAATTCAGATTCTCGTTTCCATGTTTTAGCGTTTAACTCACGAAACATTCAATTATGCTTCTGAAAATACAAACATGTCAGCTTATTTAGGAGTATATTTAAAGGGATGTTACACTCTTGCTGAAGTGAATGATTGATCCCTAGGTCGGATTTCGTCTAAGTCAATATACCCTATGTGTGTTGTGTGAACTCTGCTTTGCCAGTGATTTGCAACTCGGATCAATTTATGAATCTGTTAGCCTTCATGGTTAATCTACATGTGATGGAATCTTGACATTCCATGGAAACGTGTTCATATCACTCTACACTAATGTATGTTTCCACACCTTTTAGGATTCGATAGGACTTTAATTAGCTTATGTAAACTATGTAAGGAGTAGGATAGAGTATACTTGATTACTTTGCACTTGCCCATAGTCTTTTATTTCTTTCCATTTCCTTTGAGCTTTCATCAACTTCTTTCAACACCCGTAAACTTGTTGCTTACAATCCTCAAAGATTTTCATCACAACTTTTTTTCTTTTCTTTTCATGTCAGCATATAGGATTTCGTGAGTAGTGCAATGTTCAGTTCCCTTAAGCTTCTACCTACCCTTAGCAAGCTTTGGGTAAGTAGCTCTAAACCGGTTCAGCCTTGCGGTGTATGGTTGGACACCTGAATTAAATACTCGCGATCGAACCTGATAATTAACTACCTATTCTTTTTTTTTTGGGCTCTCTTCTCACTTTTATTTTCTTTTGGTTTCCTCTCCATCTTTTCAGTTCTTTTACTACCTAACATCTCATTCCTTCATAGCTCATAAATATTGCCTTGAAGGACACCAAACTATGGGCTAATGTGGGTTTTTTTTTTTTTTTTTGAGATTTAGACATGGTGAGGGCGTTATATTGTGTATAATCATGAAAAAAATTAGGCTAAATAGGCTCAAGTTGGGGAACTATGGAGATATCATACATGGATTGGCTTGAAAGGCTCAAACGGTCCAAGGGCGCTCATAAGGAACACAAGGCGTTCCATAATGCTATTTAGCCCACCTTTTCCTCGCTTTTGCTGAATTCACGCACCATATCGACCCCTGCAACATCATTAAAATCACTAAACACAAAATTTCTTGCAATGAGACGTATGAAGATCAAAATTTTAAATTAATAAAAACTAACAAAAAGAAACAAGATAAATAAAACTAAAAATCACAATGAAAAAAATTGAAATAATGTGCAAAGAATAGAATTTGGGTTGCCTCCTAAAAAGCTTTAATTTTTCTATTGCTTGTTCGACATCTCCCTTGTTGTTTAGATTGATTGAAGCTTGGTGGTTGTTCGTCTCGGGTCAAATTATCCCTTGAAATATGGCTTCAATCTTTGCCCATTCACCTTGAATGTGCCTTTTTTGGGTGTGTCACCTTTATAGCACCATGTGGAAACACCTGTGTCACAGTGAAGGGTCCCGTTTGGGTTGCCTCCTAAAAAGCTCTAATTTTTCCGTCACTAGTTCGACGTCTCCCTTGCTGTTTAGATTGATTGAATCTCGGTGGTTGTTCGTCTTGGGTTAAATTCTCCCCTGAAATATGGCTTCAATCTTTGCTCGTTCACCTTGAATGTGCCTTTTTTTGGGTGTGTCACCGCTATAGCACCATGTGGAAACACCTGTGTCACAATGAAGGGTCTCGACCACCTTAACATCAATTTTCTAGGAAATAGCTTTAACTTGGAATTGAACAATAGTACTAATTGCTCGGGGTGGAACTCTTTTCGTAAGAGGTGCTTATCATGCCATTTCTTTGTCATTTTCATATATATTCGAGCATTCTTATATGCCTCCTTACAGAACTCATCAAGCTCATTCAATTGAAGGAGTCTCTTTTCACCTACTAGTTTTAAGTCAAGTTAAGTTGCCTTATGGCACAAAATGCTCTATGTTCTAATTCAATAGGGAGGTGACAAGCCTTGCCATAGACTAATCTATATGGAGAAGAGTATTAATCAATGGTTCCAACAAGTAAATCTAATTGAGGCTACATCGTAGCCTTATAGAAATGAACTAAAACATGCTAAATAAGATACAACTAAACAGAGTTTGGAGCAACTTCATAGCAAGAGAAGATGAAGAAAAAGAAAAAGAAAAACTACTAAAAAATCCAATCGTGGCGTCTCAGATTACTCCTTGGACTTCTCCACAATCCCCTACGTCTTCGCTATCTTCTCTCCCTCTTCTAGGTCTTTTTCTCCCATTTTTATACTCATGCTTAGCATCATTAAGGGTAAAACCGTCAAATAAGGCAAAATAGTAGCCTAAACACCTAAGTGTTCCAGAGAAAGTGGCTTGCTAGGCTAGGCTTGTACTGATGGACGCCGATGCGCTCAAGTAGATGTTGAGGAGTCCCAAGGGATGATCTATAGAAGTTGCTTGAGGACGTTGAGGCACTAAAGTAGAGCGCCGAGGCATTCTTGAGGTTGGCTTCATGGGCACGCCGAGGCGCTCAAGTGGATGCCGAGGCATCCCAAAGATGCTACTGTTATTGAGTATGCCAAATGTTTCCATGCTTAGTAGTTTCTGAGGAGTGCCTAGGCGTTCTTGAGTATGTCTACCTCTTCTACGTTTCTCCATGTATTTGGCACTTTGAGGTTCCATCTTGTATTCTTCTCTCGAACATGTTTTTCCTACCAAAATCAACGATATTGGGATTAGAATGAGTCGTATCTTAACCAAGTTTCAATAAAAGTATAAGTTAAATTACCAATAAAAGAGGTGCAAAATACACCTATAAGCAATCACGGTTTTGGACTCAAGGATGGTCTTTGGGACTTTTCCTTTCAACTTTCCTTCTTTTGAAGCTAACTTCTTTCTGGAAGGGACATCTCGTAGATGATGTCATTCGTACAACTTATGGCTGATAGGGAGCTCCGAAGCCCCAAGATGTCGACATGGCTCACAATATTCGACTTCTATGTTGTGAGTATCCCATATATCATAGAAGGATACCTGAGAGCCTTTCAGTAGGTTGCGTTCTCGGTGTGTCCCAGGATGTGTTTGAACAATTAGATTTCCCAAGTTGAATTTTCTCCTCATGCCTATCTAAAGGAGGAGGGTGGCGAAGCTCTTAATTAAGATCATGCAATGGGTGGGTGGTAGCTAGTTACACATGGCGACTTTGTGTAGAATAGAATATCTAAAATGGAGGTTGTCTCGTCAATTAGGTTCTGGCATTTCCTCCAATGATGACGGAGACCATTGGATCAGTCTTGAGTATCTCCACTTTCTCTTCTGAGGATCATCACATTCCCAGTAATGGTTGGTGATGTTGAGGGCGAAATTAAATGTGTGTTCCCACGCTCACAGGCCGCTGGAATTTGATTTATGAGGCCCCCATTGCCATTGGACTCGTTCGTAGAACTCTAAGACAATCTGAGTCACGAAAGAGAGTGGCTTGGACACAAAACCCAGTAGGTTCATTTCCCTTAATAATTCCATAATCCCGAGGCGTTTGAAATCCTTGGAATGAAATGTTCGTCCACCCACAAGGGTCCTTTCCAGGACAAAGGCCCACAACTTTGCATGGGAAGAGAATTCGAAAAATAGGGACGAAGATTCAATTATGGGTGAAGATGTTCAAACATGATGCTTCCTAATCGTAGGTTTCATCGGTGCAACTTTCTTAAATCGAGTCGTGAGTCTAGTTGACTTTCTTGTGGATGACGGGGCCGGTGGTAATGTCTCAAAGGAGGATGAGAATCCTTTTTCTCTAGTTCGGACCAATCGGAGTCCGAAGACTCATCAATCAATTGTTAAGGATGCTTCAACTGAGATCTTGAAATGTGTCTCATCTGATGAATTGGAAAGGCAAAGACTGATCTTCTTCGGTTACCTCAGATTCAGTTCTAAGCACCATGGTCTCTGGTGATGTTCGAATGTTGTTGGCCTAAAGGTTTAGACCCTGGACGCTGGGACTCTCCTTGATTGGATTAGGAGACTTCTACCCAGAAGCTTCTGCCGCAGGATCTTCATTTTCAGATGTCCCATAGGGCACAATGGCTATTAGACCAGCATATCTCAAAGGTTCCACATCTATGGTGTCTATTGCTGACCTTCTTGATCAAAAGGCCTTCTTTTACTACTAGAACTACCCTTTGTTAACTTTCTAGTTCCGACTCCACTAGATACGGTCATAGCCATTTTCAAAAACTTTGGTGAGTCTCATACTTGAGAGTATCATACCTAGTAGCATCCAAACCTTTGGTGAAGATATCACCCAATTGATTTTTTGTTGAGACAAGCCTTAGATAGATGATCTTATCTTCTACTAAGCTTCTAATGTATTGGTGATGCATGTCAATGTGCTTAGTTCTCGAATGTTAGACATGATTAATTGAGATATTGATTGCACTGAGGTTAACAGAGTATAGCGTTAGAACTTCCTTTGGGATGCCATAGTCTTTAAGGATAATTTTTCATCCAAATCAATTGTGTGCACGCATGCAAAGCCATCAACAATCTTATGGACTCAAGGTGAGCTGCTCCCGAGCAAGGTCTCATCGAGAATCTACTCATTCTACCTAAGTATAGCCTTGTGAGACTATGCGAGCTTTGTTTCTTGTGATGTTTCCTTTCTCATCAATCTTGTGCTTGAAGATCCACTTGGTCCCAATTATACTCATGTGATGTGGTTTTGGCATAAAGTCCCAAACTTCATTATATCCGAACTGTGATAGTTCCTCCTACATGACATTGATCTAGAACTCATCATTCATAGTCTCCTTGAAGTTTTTTGCTCAATGGTTGAGGTTTAGCAAGTAAAGGCAAGACCAATCATCTCTTTATAGTTAACTCTATGAACTCCTTATGCCTAGACATTCCCTTCTAGATCTCCTATGATGTTAAAGGCTGGATGATTCTTTTGGACCTTCCTAGAGGGCTCACGATCCTAATTCTCCATTTGTATACCAATGTCTTCCTTATCTAGATGTTGGTGTGTTCCTTCTGTTGTCTAAATGCTTTTTTTTTTTTTTTTTTACGTGGCCCAGCGCAGTCGAGTGTAGTATAGACCTATTGGGCCGGCTTGACTATCTCCACCATCTGATGTTGGAACTTCCTTAGGATCCGTAAGGGTATTCCCTTCTTTAGAGGGAGTACTTGAAGGAGGATCTTCTGATATAGACTAATCCCTCAAGGGAAGATAGTCGTCACTCTATGAAGTTGATTGATTACATGAATTAGTAGTTCTCTGATGCTTATGGATTTATGCGCAATTTGTTTGAGGAGTAACGAGAAAGACTTCTGGCAAATCACTTTGTGACACGAGGCAGGGGTCGGGTTGACCATAGATCAACTGCGAGCACTGTGTGTCTCGTATCATGAGACAGTACATGAAGTAAAATGACCCGATAGGGCCCGTCATCCATACTCGTCAAATACGAGTTTACAAGACCGTACATTTACATGGTCCCCAGAGTTATTCGTCATTTCACAATACAAAACGTATATTAAAGCTAGGTCGTTCTAATATATATACAAAACAAGAATCAGGCCACGTCAGGCGCTTCATAATCCCGGCCTCTAAGGAGCCCGCAGTCGACATACACGAAGAGGGGTCCCGCGTGAGTGGTACTTGTAGGTAAGAGATAAATCACATAAAGTTTACTCACGCTGAGTCTTAGCATCTGAATGATCATTTCATGATCAAACTTGACAACCAATCGGGTCATACATGTTGTATTATCATGGAAAAAAACTACATGCATGTATGGGGGCGACACTCTACATGCCCGATATGCTAGAGATTGACCTCAGGCCCACCACCCGATACGAGTCTTGCGATGGGAAATCAATCTAGAAGTCGATCCAGGCTCCCATCCTGACAGTAGTCTATGTGATATTCGTTTCGTGTCTTTTTAGGCAACGGAACTTTTCGAGTCTCAGCGGGTCTCTTACACCCCTCGACATTTTTCGGGCTTTCAGGTGGATCACATTTGTCCAACAGGGTTTCGGGCTTTTCACGAGGAAGTGTCATCCCCCGCCTCGCCAGAGCACATTTCATTTTTCCATTTTCGTTTAACAACTGTGGAACTCGGTGGACTTCGATCCCATTCCCGAGCCCACACGATTCAACACGAATCACGGTGCGGAATCGGTACCACTCTCATGTAATGTGGTGTTCGCAGCACCGCCCGTCTGATAATTTATTGCTTATGCGCTCCAAACCCATGACGATGTATGAAGGCGCCTACGTAGGCGTTACGATGCGCTATGTGTGTCTTATGAATACTCATGTCTAATGCACCACGCGACATTTCATATATTTGCTTTCATACATGCAGTCATGTTGATATTCCACACATTCAAATTAATTACATCGCATAAGCATGCACTACATATTTTTCTATCATTCGATTCATTCATGTCAACATATCATTCCAAGCATGTATTAACATAATTTCAATCATTATTTAGGCAAGTGCCTTAATTCATATTCAGGATGAGACATACTATGTCGGTCATCTGACAATGCATATAATTGGCACCATCTTTATCACATATATCCACTTAATTTCACATATTGACATATTTATTCAATTTATGGCAATAACACATTAGTCATTCCGACCGCCATCCAGAAGCCATGTAGCTCGGAAATATCCCGGACTTAGTTCAGAAAGTCCAGGTTTTGTAATTACCACACAAAACATCCAACACACAATTCCCTGCTCAGACCATATGCAGTCCCAAGCATTTCGGTTACAAATCGGTTCCGAAAACAAAAGTTCCGAAAACTAGAACGGACCATTCCTCAACTCTCCGTGACCCAGCCCAATGTTCAGCCTACATTTTGGCTGAGCACTTTATTTTATTAAATTCTAGACTCAACAAGCTTTCCGTAGAGTCTAAGAACGCGTGAATCGGAGTTCGGACGAGAAAGTTATGGCCGTTGAGGTTGGCAGCGGCCGATTCACAAAGGTGTGCGGAAATTTGGGCACACTCCCCATTGTCCATTATGCTCGGGATTTTGCCATCCCGAGAACACGGTGTTGGAATTACCGAGACCCAGGTCAGCCACCGTAAAAATGTCTTTGACCATCCCTTACGTCCGCAAGCAAACCACCGCAGCCTTACAAATTCGCGGGAAAACGAGCGAAACTATTGAGCCACCTGCGGCCCCTAGGCGTAAAATAGCAGTGTAGGAGAAACCTACCTCTTGTATGAGTTCGGGTTCTTTGCCGTCGGAGTCTCTTCGGCTACCTTAGCGCTCGCTTCCTTTTCCTCTTTCTTTTTCCTCTCTTCCTCCCCTTTCTTCTTCTCTTTTCTTCTTTCCCTTTCCTCCCTTTTCCTCCCTTTCTCCTTTCCTTTCCTCCCTTTTTCTTCTCCTTTCCTCCCTTCCTCTTTTCCCTTCCTCCTCCTTCTCCTTGCTACTCCCACGGACTGCTTCTTGCTGCCCCTCTTGGTTGTGAGAACAGCCCATTTGAACCCCTTATATAGGCATGGCAAAGAGCCATGCATGTTGACACATGGCATGCCATGTGTCACACATAACACCATGTGTCACACATGCATGCCTTTGCCATGGTGTGTTACATGGCTTGCCATGTGTCACTCCACATGTTGCCATGTGTCACTATCAGTTCTCCATGTATCATTCACATGGCTCGCCATGTGTCGCCCGACACGCTTTTCCTCGAAATACGTGAAATTCCGACTATCTCGGAATTCAACGAAATTCAACTGGATAGCTAATTTTCACGAGGCGATTCTAACGGTGCAATCCGTTTTATCATCCGAGATCTAGAAAAATCCCAACTTTTCTCCAAACTATTTCGGTAAATTACAGTTTTGCCCCCTTTTTATTTGAAAATTTTAAATTTTAAATTTCCACGGGTGTTACAATCACTCTTGGCAAAGAACTTTCCTCTTGGTTCCCTATCCTTTAGGATGTAGTAGGTACTTCTAAACTCATGAAAGTGTTTCAGGTTTGGTTTCTTACCTTTCTAGATCTCATATGGAGTCTTGTGAGTTCTAGGTCGCAGATAAACTCGATTTGAGATATAGCATGTCATATTGACTTCTCTGCCCAGAATTTAGTAAGGACTTTCCTTGCTTTTAGCATGACTTGAGCCATCACTTGGAAAGTCATGCTTTATCTTTCAACTACTCCATTTGGTTAGGGAGTTTTAAGAGCAGAGAACTCATGTTGTATGCCATTCTTGCCACCGAAGTTCTTGAAAAATGAGTTCTCGAACACTTTACCATGATCACTCCTTATCTTAGTGATCCTTAGAACCTTGTTATGTTCCTTTGCAAGTTTCAACCAGAATTCCTCAAAGGCTTTACATGCTTTTGACTTGTCCTTGCAAAAGTTTGTCTAAGAAAACACACGTAGATACACCTTTTTCCAACAAGGCTTTTCACCTGCATTGGTCCCATCAAATCCATGTGGATAAGTTCCAGCACTCTAGAAGTAGAGGTTATTTGGGACTTTGTATTGGACATTCTGGTTTGTATTCCTAGTTGGCAGGGAGCACACATCCTTTTAGGTTCAACCTTAAGATTTGAAACTACTTTGAAAGCTTCTAAAGCTATAATGTCTTTGAGGTTATTGTGGCTTATATGTCCCAACCTTCGGTGCCAAAGACTATGATCGTTCTGGACGGTATTTATGCATGTTTTTGGACTGGCCAATAGGTAGCAATTGTCAGATGATCTATTTCCTTCCATGATACGATGTTGATTTTGATCAAGAACAATGTACTTGTCTTTTGTAAAATTTACAAAGAGATCTTAGTCACACAGTTGATTGATGTTGATTAGATTAGCTTTAAGTGTTTCGAAAAATATGACATCTCTGAGTTTCGGCATCCCTAGAACATTCAGAGATCCTAATCTTAGGACACTTAGTTTATTTATCCCCCGAGGTCACACTAGAGGCAGTAGCAGACAATATTTAAGAATTTAGCCATTAAGCCCTGAGGCAACAATTTGAGCTAATCGGCCAATTATTCGTTGAAACTTTTAGCCATTTTCGACCTAACTCATGTGTGAGTTCTGAGCAAAATCTTATAAAAATGTTAAAAAAATAATTTCACAAATTTTACAATTCTTCAAATAAAAATAAATAATATATAAATATATAAAATGATTGAGTCTAAACAAAATAATAATAGTAAACAAATTTAAATAAATTAATAATGATAGAGCATTGTTATAACCAAAGTATCAAACTAACTAGGTAAATAGTACCAAAATAAAGTAACAACTTATGTAACATCTTTGAAACAAATTCAAAGTATCAAATAGAATCTCATATGCCTATAATCTTCATCTTCATTATCTCTAACAATAACATGTGACCCCACATTATAAAGATGTTCATCCTCGATGCTTTTTTAGTCATCATCATCATCATCATCTATTATTTAAAATTAGCATAAGTTAATAAGTAATTGTACAAAGGAAATGTTTCATTATAAATCCTTAATAAAAAAAGTTAAACTTACCATGAAACCCGAAAATGACCAATTACGTGCATATGAGGCTTGAGCTATTCATCGAGCATAGAACTTCTATACTTGCTTAAAACACGAGATCCAATACTAAAAGCGGATTCCGATGCTATAGCAGTTACTGGAATGCTTAGCACATCACAAGCCTTCATTGCAAGATTACCAAATTTATTGCTTCTATATTTCCAATAACCCAACACATTAAAATTTCCCGAGAAGGAAATTCTTGGCTCCTCTAAATAAAGATCAAGTTGATATTTTCCAATATTGTTAGCTTCTTGGCAATCAAATTCTTCAAAATCCTATCAAATGACCAAATGAATGATTCACTAAATAATATATATATATATATATATATACATATATATACATATGTAATTTTTTTTTTTAAAAAAGAAAATGGATTTATTAGAAAGCAACTTACATCATATGTAGGCAACTTCTCCCTTTCTCTTCTAATAATACTTGGAGGTTGATTTACATTAGAAAAACAAGAAGCCATAAAAGTTGATGCACCTTTATTACTATACTCCTCAAAAAGTTTATACAAAGCCTTCCTTACTCTTTCTAATTTTTCTCCATAGCCATATGAGTCAAGTTTTGAATAAGTATACTATAAGAAATTAAGCTTCTTTGTTGGATCAAGAATAGTACCAAATGCAAGAATATTACAACACTATAATAATTATTGTTAAAACCCTTATGCTGTAAAAGATTTGACTCCATATTAAGAGCAAAATATCAAAATTTGTAAATAAATCCTTGAAAAATATTAATTACTAAGCTAGTTACTTAAAAAGATTAAATAAGATTTGGATTGTCCAATTGACCAGGACTAAACCACATGGGCCACGGGCAGCAGGTCTGCCAGGTTTGGCGCGATTTTATTTAGGCCATAAATTTTACAACCCAACCCTCCAAAAAATCGGGCCAAAGTGGGATGGTCCATCAAGCTCAACCCATATTGACAACTCTAGGTCACACAATCCAGACTGGATGGTAGAACATTGTTTAGCAGACACTTATTTCCCGTTTTATGTCTTGAGCTTCTACTATCAAATTACCACCTTTGTTCTACTTTTGCTTTTAAGGAAGGAAAAACTACAATGCTCTTAGTTTTTCCTTTTTAAACCCAGGTAGGATTGGTCACTAGCTTATTCTCCTTTAGCCTTTTTTTTATGGATGATTTATGGTTTCTACCATGTCTTCGAATGTGCCCCATCTTTCGGCAGTAGTAGCATCTCAAATCCTTGGTTCCCTTATTTGACTACTTACTCTTTTTGTTGGAACTTAGTGTCTTAGTCCTTAGGGATGTTCGGACATTCCCTTTGGATTCCATGGGCTTGAGACAAGCATTATTCTGAACTAAAAACCTTGCCCTTGAGGGTTCTTTTGGTAACCCAGACCTTCCCATCCCTTGGAAGTAGTTCCCCTACAAAGGATATGATCTAGGGATGTGGTTCATGAGTTTATCATCCTTACTATTTTTCTGAGATGATCGAATTCTTACTAAACCATATTGTTCTTTAAGACTTCCCCTTTTAAAGAAGCAACCTCCCTTTCTAATGTCCGTTTGTCTTGACTGAGTTATAGGACTTGGGTTTGGAGGGTTTCATTGATCGTTACTACTCTAATCCAGTTTTCATATAGCATTGTATAGGGTGTACTTTAGTTCTTCAATTCCATCTTCTTCTTCTCATTCTGAGGAAAGTTTGAGCATCCTCAGAAACTGGTGCAATGACTTAGGAAGTTCAGACATCAGTTGTGACTCTTTCTGAAATATCCTGTCGATTTGAGTCTAGTTCAGCTACTCAAGTTAGAGCAGCCAAAGCAATGGGTTGACTGGTTGGTTCCTCACCCTCTTTGCTCTCTTCTAACTTATCATCACATTCTACACGTCGCCAAGTAAGATCGATTCTTCCTTTTGTTAGCACACTCAATTTGATTGTGACTGCATCATCCGCATTCTCTACACTAGATCGATTTGCTCCTTGGGTTTAGCCCTAAAGTTCCTCCATGCATCCTACCAAACTTTATAGGATTAAATGAACCAAAGGAAGGTTTATGGGTTTGAGGATTAACTTTTTCTGGGGTGTTCATCCGTTTTATGGCTCTTTCAAAGTTCTTGGACAACAAGGTCATTGATTTAGAAAGTTCATCACTTTCATCATTGGGAAGTTCAGACTCAACCCTTCGTCCCATAAGTTTCTTCCTTTCCTTGGCTTCTTCGCTCAGCTCTATTTCAAAAGTACATAGGGATCCCATGAGTTCTTCAAGTCTCATATCTTTGAGATCCTTTACTTCCCTTATAGTTGTTGCCTTGTATGCAAATCTTGAAGGCAAGGATCTTAAAGCCTTTTTAACCAGCTTTTCTTTAGGAACCTTTTCTCCAAGAGTAAAGGACACGTTGGCCATGTCACACAATCTTCCATAGAAGTCGTTGATAGTCTCTTCCTCACTAGTACGCAAGTTCTTGAACTTGGCGATCAAAAGTTCTAACCTTGACTCATGAACTGCATTGGTTCCTTCAAAAGCTACATGAAGGATGTCTTGTGCTTCTTTGGCTTCTTCAACAATGGAGACCATTTTGAATTGATTTGGATCAACTCAATTGAATATTGTGTTCAAGGCATAAGAATTTTGAGTAGACAGAGTGTCTTCTTCAAGTGTCCATCATGCTTCACTTTTAGGAATAGTTTTCCCTTCTACATCATTCGTGGTTGAGGGCTTCCATCCTTGAACAACTGGTCTCCATGGCTTTTCACCAATTGTCTTTATGAAGGCATGCATCCATGCTTTCCAATAGCCATAGTTCGTCACATCAAGTAAGGGAGGACGGCTTGTAGATTCACTTTCTTTCAACAAATCCATCTAATACTCAAACACATATAGTTAGAGTAAACATGAATCTCACTTAGTAACTTAGAGTGACCCAATTTGATACCAATAAACAAATATAAGTGTGTGTTCCTGAACCACGAGTTCTTGTTGTTGGGGCGTATTTATGGTCAGGCTTCGGTCACGGTGAGTACGAACTCTCCTATGGTACGTTATTGTGTGCGGAAGCCAGTCTGAATATATGTAATAAAGTAAAAGCACACACGATATTTTACATGGTTTGGCAACTGCCTACGTCCATAGGGTTATGCCCAAATGCAAGGATTTTCATTGATAAGATTCAAGGTTACAATTAGTCTTACGTGGTACGAGGCTCCCTTTCTACCTACGACCATTCTTTAACCTAATAACTCATAGTGGAATTCATAATGAACTCCCTTCATTCCCCTCTCCAAAGCATCGCACACCATAACCCACATTACATAGATAAGATGAAGAAATTTGTAACATCATCTTTCACCCAAGGTGAAAGGCTTTTAACGTGGAATACCTCAACTAAGTATATGCACTCTATACTCTTCAACACGTCTGGACTTCATTTGTTCTTCTTCAACTTTGCTCTTCAAATATGTGATGAGTAACTTCCAAAGCCCTGATTTATAGCACTTGTAATTTGGTCTTGGAAGTCTTGATAAAGTTGGATCATTATCCTAATATGACTCCAACATTACCTTCAATTTTCTCGAACTTGCCGGTAAGTCATCTTAGCGGAATAAGGAAACTTGTTGCCTAAGTATCCTCTTTATAATAAAAACCTGATTTGTTTCTAGTTCTATTTCGATAGCTTAGATGATTAGATCTTCTTGATTTGATCTTTATCGACTTGCTAAAAACGATTCTAGGCCCATTGGTACCTTACTCTCCAAGTACCTTGGCCTCAGTTCCATCGCCCAGTTGCTTTCACGTCGGCTTTGACCACTAGTGGGACTTACCAAGGATGCGTCCACTGCATTGCGGGACTGTAGTCAGGCCCCACTTCCTAGTTCTTCCATGGACTTCATGTTTAAACCGTCATATCTTCACTAGATTCAATCTCTAAAGTAGTCATCTTCTTATAGAACCCTCAAGACGAAGATACAAACAATCTTAAACCCAACAAAAGTGGTAGTCCAATTATTCCTCTCACTTTTAGCGCCACTACAAATGACCTCGGATTTTTTATTGCTAAGGGAACCATCCTCTTATTATGACTATAAATAGTCTGACAGAAGATCAACATCAAGTACAAAAAAGAGGAAGCGAGAATAAAGAGAGCAAAGGGAGCTCAATAGGGAGCTTAGTTGTGAGAAAGAATAAAGAGTTCAATTGAGAAGGGTGTTCTTAACTGGGGAGATCACATCGTGGCGAGTGTGAGTAAAATAAATTGAGTAATAACTTTATAAGGATTGTGAGCATATCATAGGGTGTGTGAAACTCAAAAGTAAGGGCAAAACTTGAGTAACATTGTGTAACCAATTTATCATGTAGTGAATCTGTTCTCGGATTTGTCCCGTAGATGTTTCCCTTATTTTAAGGGTTTTATCATGTAAAATTGGTGTCATATTTTCTGTTAATTTATTTTTTTATCGACTAGAAAATCCGCTTAATTGTTCAATACAATTTTCTGTGGCTTAACGTCTCCAACCAACTTACTGTGTAATTTCATGTGTTATGTGGATCGACAAAACCGCTCAAATATACTTGTTGTAATATTTGACAGGTAACACACATTCCTAACAAGATAGACACAACTTTAGCCTGTACAATGCTAACACTTTACATCAGTAGTTGAACCCACCTTTGTGGACAGAATATTCATTATTTCGTTTGATGTAACGCATCACACCCATAAGTGGCCTTGAAAAAGTGCTAAAGAGTACTATTCATTCATTTTTTTTCATGTGGAAGTGAAGGGTGTTCTTCATTGAAAAGGAATGGGATTTCTCAATAGCTGCCAAAGGGCATTGATCAGTCGGTTTTCGGTGAATAAGGAGAGAAAATAATCAAACAAGTAGCTTATTCTATGGAGCTAACATGGCGATTGTGCATACGCGAAAGAAACATCAGCGAAATCACCCACTTTGTCACGCAGCGATTCAGACTAATATTCCTTTCCACTAGTTTTGTCAAAGATGCCTTATTTTCGTATCAAGTTATTCAACAATACAAACAAGAGGCCATAGGTATACTCTCCCTTTAATGGGAGTGGTGAGTCCTTGTTGGGCTTCGATTACCGCGAAACGCGCCCGGTTGTATGATCGTCACCACATGGCGACCTACGAGTGACGGAATGAAATAGAGTGCGAGAATCGACATCGAGAAATATCCTTGAGCACCTCGAGTCTAGGATACATGCATCATGGCTATGATAGAGGTATCATCTTATAATAGATAATCGTATATGGTTATGCATGCTTGAGTCTTTGATGTACTTAGGTTAGCAGGCATCCGCATATTAACTCTAATCAACCCATGATCACAGTTTATAAGATCCATTGCTTGATCCAATAAAGGAGTATGTTATATGCTAATCTGTCCAGATCAACAAAATCCAGTCTCATCAATCTTATGACTAGGAATAATTTAGATACTAACATAATTGCACATGAAAGAAATCTTATGATTATGATCATATCACGATTTCGTTAAATGTATATTATCTTTGTCATGGAGCTTGGTGTCGTTAAAGATAATCGATTCAACGTATGAATATAAAATTAAATGAATAAGCCTTTTATGAAGAAAAGCATACAATAAGTGCTAAAGGCGATTGTCTTTAGAGCACTTCTCTAACAATAAGGATAGTCATCTTCTGGCAGTCAAGAAGATCATCAAAAATGTTAGCGGAACAGTTGACTATGGTGTCTGGTATACTCGAGACACCACGTCTAGCCTAGTAGGATACTGTGATGCTGATTAGGTTGGAACCTCGAACTATAGAAAAAGCACCTCTGGTGGGTGTTTCTTCCTTAGCAACAACCTTGTGTCTTGGTTCAGTAGAGAACATAACTACTTACCACTTTTCACAGCCAAGGCCGAATATATAGCAGTTGGTTAGTGGATGCACACAACTCATTTAGATGAGAAATATGCTTAAAGACTATGGAGTCTCCGGAGAAGTCCTAACACTCTATCGTGACAACCTAAGTGCTATCAGTATCTCAAAAAATCTAGTTCAACATTGAAGAACCAATCATATTGATATAAGGCACCACTACATTCGGAACCTAGTTGAGAGGACAAAATCATTGATCTTAGGCACGTATCCATTGAAGATCAACTGGCTGACATTTTCACTAAAGGATTAGATGTCTCAAAGTATGAACCTCTCGGGTCATCCTTAGGGATATTCATTGTGTAGTAGATGTACGATCTTTTTCTTATGTATCTTGCCTTCCACAAAAAAAAAAAAAAAAAAAAAGAGAGAAAGAGTGTGCGTATCTTCTTCTTAAAGGTTGCTTTTGTCGAAGAAATAGACAAGGTGGGAGATTGTTAGGTTTTGGATTGTCCTTATCTTTGTCCCTAGTGTTCTTTAAGAAGAAGGTTGCTTCGAAGATTAGAGTTTTATGAAGATTTGAAGAATTAGAGGTGAAGTCCCTAGTAGGACTAAGAAGTAGTTCTGACTAAGGCAACTTTGTGCTGTAGGGACGTGCCAGATCCCATCTAAACTAGAAGTAGATCAGTAGTGGGATGCATGTGAGTCTACTAGCTTGGAGGCCAAGGTACTAACCTATGGGCCTGAGATCATTTAGGCAAGCGGATAAAGATCAAATCAAGATCATTTAGGCAAGTGGATAGTGATCAAATCAAGAAGATTGAACCATCTAAGCTATCAAACCAAAATAGGAATCAAATAAGGATTTCATTCTAAAGAGGATACTTCATCACCAAGTTTCCTTTTTTTTGTGATAGCTTAAAGGAAAGTACAAATAATTCAAGGTAGGTTTGGAGTCATATTAGGATAATGATCCAATCTACCTAGTTTTCCATAACTAAATGTACAAGGCTATATATTTTGGTTTTCCGAAGATGCTCAACACGGATTTTAGGAGCAGAGCTTGAAGAATAACTAGTGAAGTACGAACGTGATGAAGAAGTGCGGAGTGTAGATACTCGATTGAGGTATTTCATGTTAAAAGCCTTTCACCTTTGGTGAAAGATGATGGTTCTTATATTCTTCATTTTATTTTGATGTATTGTGGGTTATGGTTGTGCGATGCTGTTGAGAGAGGATGAAAGGAATTCATTCTGAATTCCATTAGGAGTGATTAGTTTCAAGAAGGGTCTTGTATAGAGAGGGAGTCTCGTACTACATAGGACTAATTGTAAACCTTGAATCAAATAAGTGGAAATCCTTGCATCTGGGCAAAGCCTCGTGGACGTAGGCAGGTTGCCAAACCACGTAAAAATTAACTGTGCCTTAACTTTATTGTAATAGATATCATATCTTCCCTGCAAACACTAAGCCCCACAGGGGGAGTTCGGACGCACAATAGCATAGTTCAAACGCAATTACAATCCGAACATTAAGGAGTGTGACTTGGAATGCACACTTATATCTGTCCTAGAATATAACTCAAAAGACCATTTGACCCTTGAATGATAAAACAAAAAAATAACCCCTTTTGTATTTAACATCCCCCTCAAACTCACGATGCAACTGCTATAAGCATTAAGAGTTTGCTAAATGGAAAACGAAAACTAAAAGCATAATGCGACTTAGTAAAGAAATCTACAAGCTACAACGAAGAAGAAACAAAAGGCAAAGTTATAGTGTCATGCTTGAGATGATGACGTGTAAGGTGACAATCAATCTCAATGTGCTTAGTTCTTTCATGAAAAACTGAATTGTGAGCAATCTGAATAGCACTCTTGTCGTCATAACACATAGGAGTGAGATGAGAAAGAAATATGTCCATAACTACAAGTAACCAATGAAACCAAACAATCTCTTTGGTAATAGATGTCATAGCATGATACTCCGCTTCAGTTGAAGACAGAGAAACAAATGATTGTTTTTTACTCTTCTAAGAAATAAGAGAACCACCCAAGAAGATACAAAAACTAGTAACAAACTTACAATAAGTGGGGTCACTACCATAATCAGCATTAGAGTACACACACAACTCCAAAGAAGAGGTGGATGAAAGTAGAAGACTTTTAAAGACTGTACCACGATGATACTACAAAATACAAAGAACAACTGCTTGTGAATTATAGAAGGAGAAACAACAAACTAATTAACAACATGAACAACATAAGCATTATTATCAGGACGAGTAATAGTAAGATAGACTAAGCTCCCAACAATACTACAGTATAATGTAGGATCTAACAAGGGCACACCATCAGAAGAAGAGTACTTTGCATTATCCTCAATGGGAGTATCCACAGTCTTATTATCAATAAGACTTGCCTGCTTATGAATATATGCAACATATTTTGACTGAGAAAGAAGATAACCTCTAGGAGAATAGGCTACCTCAAAGAAGGACACTGTGTCTACTAGTGGTGGTACACCTGAGGATCACAGCATCAAGAACACTGTAACAACTGGAGTGGACCATCCACATGAGCAACACAATATCAATACTCTTGTAACTAATCCAGTTAATCAGTTAATGAGAAGTCGAAAAAGATATACAGTTTCAGAATTCCCTCTTTGTCTTTCATTTCCTCAAGGCTTTCATGGTATTAGAGCTTGGATCATATTTCTCATTTTTTTTCTTCTTCTTCTCTCTTTAATAATAGCTCTTAAACATCTATTATCCAGCCGTTTGCATCGATAGAGGCGTCAAAGGGGTGTAGGCTTAGTTTTGTTCCATCTTTGGCAAATATCGCCCAGATTATGCAAACTCTCAATCATACACTTCCTATCAAGTTAGACATGAACAATTTTCTTTTATGGAAGACACATTGAGGGATTGATACCCTGTCCTCTACAAGCAGTAAGCGGTGGCAACACCACCAATCCAGAATTCGTTCTTTGGAGAAGGTTTGATATAATGATTCTTAACTGGCTTTATCCCTCTCTTACGCCAGAAATAATGGGCCAGATCGTAGGCTACTAGACCTCTCATGAAGCGTGGTCAGCCTTGCAACGCATCTTCTCTTATTCTTCTTCAAAAGCAAGGGTAATGCAATTACGTTTAGAGTTTCAAACAACTAGAAAAGGTTCTCTGTCTATGCTTGATTATATAATGAAACTGAAAACATTAGCAGACAATCTTTCTGTCGTTTGTGAATCTGTTTCGGAAAAGGATCACATCTTGAAAATTCTTGGGGTCTAGGTGCTGATTATAATTCAATTGTGGCTTCACTCACTGTGCGAGAAGAAGAAATCTCTCTTTCTTCCATGCATAGCCCTTATTTCGCTCATGAGAAGCGGCGTTTGGAATCTGAAATTCGATTACGAAGATATACGACTGCACTTGATTTTACTCCAATTTGTCAGTTTAATCAGAAGATACATTTTAGTGGAAATCTGCGCAATCCGACTCATAGAGTCTATCACTTTTCTAGAAGAAACTCAAATGGAGGGAGACATGCTTCTCAACCAGCGTCCTCGGTCATCGACTTTATTGGAAATTTGGACATTTATTCGGTGCTATCATCATTTTGATATCCATTATCAGGATCTACCTACCTTTCGAATCATCTTCATTCGATAGGGTCTCAGTGATGCGGGTTCTGGTTCTCGACCTCGGTCTCAACCTCATGCATTAATGGCTTCTCCTTCTAACATCAATCATGAGGATTGGTTCTTTTGACAGAATGACCTTACATCGTTGCGCGAATACCTCCTCTCTTTATAATCTTCAATCCTATGAAGGAAATGACAAAGTCACCATAGGAAATGGTAAGGAAATACGTATTTTACATACTGGAATAGCTATTCTTTCAACTTCGTTCAAAAAATTTCAATTAAAGAGTCTTTCATTCGCCTGCCTCATCTTACTACTAATCTTATTAGTGTTTCATAGTTCTGTAGTGATAACAATGCATTTGTAGTGTTTCATCCCAACATTTTTCTTGTCAAGAATCTTGTCTCCAAACAGGTTGGTCTTAAGGGTAATCTTGTTCAAGGACTATACAAAATTCCCATTACTGAAGTTTCTCCTTCAGTATGTATTACTTCTAAGTCTGAGTCTACATCATCTGCTTCTCGCCTATGACACTCTCGGCTTGGATACCCTGCTAACAAAGTCTTTCAGCAAGTCCTTCAGTTCTGTAATATTTCCTTTTCTTGTAACAACCTCAGTTTGTGTTCCTCTTGTCAATTCGTTAAAATAAACTCCCTTTTACATTGTCTATTTCAGAGTTATTGTCCTCTTACCTTAGTTCCTTATGGACCTTTGGGTTACTTTGCACACATCGTATCTACTCTTGGTCTTCGTATTTTCTTTTGTTCATTGATGATTTTTCACGATTTTCTTGGTTATATCCCCTACATTCTAAAGATCAACCATTACCTACAATTTTCAAACTCAAAACTCTAGTGGAAAATCAATTCAATTCTCGGATTAAATGTTTGCAATCTGATAATGGAGGTGAATTCTTAGCTTTTTCTTCATTTCTTGACAAAACATGGTATCCTTAATTGTTGCTCCTATCCATATACACCTGAACAGAACGGAAATGTTGAAAGAAAAATGAGACATGTAGTTGAAACTGGTCTTGCTCTTCTGAACACAACATCCTTACCTTTATGCCTTTCATACAACTATATTTCTTATCAATCGCCTTCCTACAAAAGTGCTTGGGGATTAATCTCCCTTTCAGATCTTGTTTGGAAAATCCCTTTACTATCACTCTTTAAAAATCTTTGGGTGCTTGTGTTACTCTTATCTTCGACCCTATACCAAGCATAAATTGTGTAATCGTTTAGCTAAATCTTATCTTCCCTTAGTTATAATGCTTGAACCACAAGTACTTATGTTATAATCCATCACTTCTCAAGTTTTACGTTAGTAGACATGTTATTTTTTTATAGGCTGTTTTCCTTTTGTACTTACTGCTACATCCACTTCTTCTACTTATGTTTCTTCCTCAACTCTTGCTTTCCTACCTCATGTCTTCTTTTCGACTCATCCCTTTGCATCATCTTCCTCTTTTACATCACCTTTTTGCTCGTTACAGAACGATTCAAGTTCCCTTTGTTGATCTATCACACCGATTTTGTTTCACCTCAGGTTTCTTCCCTCCTTCTCCTCGACCCCGCAACTGATCTATTAGGTATTTCGGTCTAAACAGGGTATTTTCAAGCAAGAGGCTCTACTTACACAAGCAGAACCTTTTACATTTACACAAGCTGCCAAAGACTCTAAATGGATGGCATCTATGCAACAAGAATTTACTACTCTTCTTCGCAATAACACATGGCAACTTGTTCCTCCTCCATCTAACTTCAATGTGGTGGATTGCAAGTGGATATACAAACTGAAACACGATCTTGATGGTACTATTGCTCGGCACAAGGCACGACTTGTAGCTAAAGGGTTTACCTGAGCTTCGGGGCCTTGGTGTTGAGACCTTTATTTTGTTGTTTTTACATTGCTCTTTCATTTGGATAGATGCATTGATCGACTCGATGTTCAAAATGCATTTTTAATGGTGATCTTAGTGAACAAGTGTTTATGAGATAGCCTCTTGGCTTTGTAAATTCAGAATATCCAACTCATGCTTGCAAGCTTAACAAAGCTATCTATGGGTTGAAGTAGGCGCACCTAGGGCCTGGTTTACTAAACTTAGCAGTGCTCTGTTGCAATGGGGTTTTCAAGCTTCAAGGGCTGATTCCTCCATGTTCTTCAAGCATAGTGATCAAGATACTTTGATTTTAATAGTTTATGTTGATGATAATTTAATCACAGGTAGCAATCAGACTCAAGCCTCCTACTTTGTCACTCAACTTCATGCTACATTTTCTGTACGAGACTTGGGTCCTCTTTATTATTTTCTTGGACTTGAAGTAGTTTCCACCATCGGCTCTTTTCATTTGCCTCAACACAAATATCTAATTGATCTTCTCCATGGTAGTATGGTTAATTGACCCTGCTTTACCCAACTCTTGGCTATATTGGTCAGACACTTTCTAAGCATGATGGTGTTCCACTCTCGGATCCAACCATGTATTGAAGTGTTATGGGAACACTTCAATATTTGACTATCTTAAGACCAGACATATCCTTTGTCGTCAATAAGAACTGTCAGTTTATGACAACTCCTACGACCTCTCATTGGTTGGCTGTGAAGCGAATCCTTAGGTACCTCAAAGGCACCTCTTCTTATGGTATTTGTATTCAAGAATCTCCTTCTCTTGATATTCAAGCTTTTACCGATGTTGATTGGGCGTCTTGCTCTGATGATCGTCGAAGCATTGGAGGTTAATGCATTTTTCTTGGACTGAATTTGTTGTAAATTTATTTCAAGGAGTAGCACTGAGGTAGAACACCGTGGGATAGTTGTTGCCACTTCAGAAATTGTTTTGATTCAAGCATTGTTGACTAAGCTTTACCTCTGTCCTCCTTCTGTTCCTCTTCTTTGGTGTGATAACATGAGTGCCACTCACTTGGCTGCTAATCCTGTTATTCATACTAGAACCAAACACATTGAACTTGATCTTCATTTTGTGCAAGACAAGGTTCTTCGTAATCAATTGGTTCTTCGTCATGTTCCTTCCACATATCAACTAGCAGACTTGTTTACTAAACATATAGCAAGCTCACAGTTCATTAGTTTCCGTACCAAACTCTCTGTTGTTCCTTGACATGTAAGCTTGATGGGGGGATGAAGGACACCGTGTATCAACTACTAGTGGTGGTACATCTGAGGGTCACAACATCAAGAACACTGTACACACAACGGTGGACCATCCACATGAGCAACACAATATCAATACTCTTGTTACTAATCCAGCTAATCAGTTGTTAGAAGATTCCTCTTCTAGAATCATCTAACATCGTGTGTAAATATCTTGTTCTCCAGTTAATGAGAAGTAGAAAAAGAAATATTTTTTCCTTCAAAATTGAAATACCGACATCAACACCAGGAATAATCATGTCGCCAATATATAAAGAAATAATGATACGGCCAACATCAATACACTAACAAAGAGAGCAAAATCAAAACTACTAACAACAAACTAAGGAAAGGAGATCACAATAGTAAATTTCTCAAATCAAGCAGGAGGAGCTTATTTGAGACCTTATAATGCCTTCCTAAGCTTGCAAACATACACAAAATCATAAAAAACACTAGGAGGGGGTGAAGATCCTCATTTAAAAGACATTTTTAACATCAAGTTGAAATATACACCATTGGCAAACTAAAGCTACTACATTATGAGTACGAACAATAGTCATTTTTGCAACATGAGCAAAAGTCTCCTCATAATCCATACCCTTGCTATTGTAAATATCCTTTTGCAACCAACCTAGATTTGAATTGCAGAAATAAATCCATTAGAATTAGTCTTGATCTTATACACCCAACGATAGTCGCAACAACACTCTTACCAAGAGGTAGAGGAACCAAAATTCCAAGTACGAATGTGGATCCATAGTATGCAAAGCCTTAAGTTCCCCATCCATAGTATGTTACAAACATGGATCAAGAATTGTCTCATCATGAGTTTGTAACTCTCCTAAAGCCCCTATGAACGCTAAAAATTTCAAACGAGAAAACGAAACATGGCTAAGACGTGAATGCCATAAATAAAAAGTAGAAGAATGACTTAAATTAAGATATTGAAAATCAACACCATCAAATAGAACCAAGATTCAACGTGAGTTTCAGAATATGATCAACATTAGTGAGAAACAGATTATGAGTAACAACAGAACCAACACCTGTTGAAGGCATGGGAGTGCCATCAACAATCATAACAGGAATAGAAGACGAAATAGACATATAAAATCAAAACAATAAGAATTTGGAGATATATGATGAAAAGCACTAGAATCAGATCCACAAACAATGGTACATACTTAGCATTATGGAGTGAAGAGTGGGAAAATTGTTGCCATGTATATAAAGCATTGATTTAGAAATCAATGGAGGATAAAACTGAATCCTTGGAGCTAGGAGAAAAGTCAGTCTTGTGGAAGATGATTGAAGGTACTTGTTAAAGCACAACGAGGTAAAAAAAAAAAAAAAAAAGGTAACAAGAAAAAAAATGAAAACAGAACATATAAATTTACTTGAAAACTATAAACATAAAAGAGGAAGAAAAATCCATTATTCCAAATATCAATATAAACTTAGCATATTGTGTACAAGATTCGAGTAGAAAAAAATCATAAAACTTTAGAGTTCTGCACGAAACTTCAAAATACCTACAATACTTCATAATTTCTCAAAGCCTTCAAGGAGGCATCTCCAAAACTCAATAGACTCATATCCCAGTAAAGAATAGTAGTGAACCATGGGATCATGAATAAATAAATAAATAAATTATCTATGATATTGCATAATTATTATTATAATAATTATGATATCGCATATCCCAATAAAGAATAATAATAATAATTATTATTATTATTATAATAATAAAAATTATTATTATTATTATTATAATAAATAAATAAATCTATGATATCGCATATAGAAACTTCTTAGGTCAAATCACCGCAGCCCGACCTGTCGAAGGTCATATCATCAATACCAATTCTACAGAGTTTCGGAAATAATTTTTTTTGAAAAAAAAATATGATTAAATTAGTTTGAAAACCAAACTAATTATCAAAATACGGCAATTGGAAATATGAAATTCTCAAATTTCACTGTCAATTGAACTTAAAACTACCAAAAGCCGCTGTCATGGACAACGGTAATTGGGCTTTATCAAATCTTTTATTGTCGTGGCGGTAGCGATTAGGTTAAATATTAAAGCTTTATTATATTAAAGCGCCAAAAGTCATTGTCGTGGAGCTGCGGCGTTTATTGTTATAGTGTTCTGGTTAATCGCGGAGAGACCTTGACGGCATTCTGTATTATTTTTCGTCTTTAATTCGGTTTAAACCAATTTGTAATTTTTCCGAAAAAATTATTTAAAATCTAAAACTCAATTCTACATTCATTGAACATTGTTTTTGACATTTTGTATAAGGTTCGAAAACTAATCCTAGAAATATGTCATTTTCATATTACCTAAAATTAGGTTTCACCATGTGCCTCGGACTCATGCGTGCAAGTATTCCTATTTCATAAACAAATTCCGTTGGGATATATTGACTCGGCAGAATATCTGTCTTGGTAAGGGTTTATGGTTCAAGTTAGTTCATAAGCAAAACCTGAATCAACTCAAGTTGGATTTGATTGGATCCTTTGGGATTGATCACCATTCTTGATGGAAGTGCAAAGCTTGATCCTTTCTTAGGTGGGTGAAGTGCAAGCATCCACATTGAAATGCAAAAGGAAGTTGTGAGTATCGTGGCGCTGAGCTGAATATCTTCGATGGGTCCGGCCCCGTCCGCGTGGACCCACCGTTTGACTGTCGTAAAATGGCGAAATGCGCGTGTGAAATATGCGAGGAAATAGCGAAGATGAAGTCGCAGAACCAGTTTGGGATCGCAGTCCCACGGGTGGCCGTCACCGCGTATGGAAAGTGTGTTATGGATAAGCATATTGGGAAATCACATGCAGAAATACTTATCCACGAATCTCCCGATATCGAAATATCGATACCAGCATTAATCCTTAATAAAGAATAACTAGTCTTTGATAAGGAAAAATATCTCTTTTCACAAAAATCATGAGATTATCTTTCCTAAACTCAAGGAAGAATTCGAGTATAAAACAAAAATTTCATAGAGAAAGGGATCTTATTTCCGACATCTTGCTTCATTAACTTTCTATACCTACCCAATTTCTTGGCTTGTCGTCGAAAGGAAGCGATTGTATACTGCGTATGACCCTTTTTTTAGAGGTTTATATCATCATTGTCTGAGAAGGTCGATTCAGATAACGACATAAGTGTCTTGTGTTAGTAGATTGGCAAAAACAAGTTCCAAGAATATTATAATCGGATTAGATGTTGACATAAATATTAAAGGATCATGTAGCAAATAATTAACTTTGATATTCTCCCGCCAACGGCCGGTTGTTCCCAATCTGCTTTCCTTTGGTATTATTAAGGTAAGATTTACATTAAATGCATCGAAATTCTGGTTCACTGTTCTTAATTGATCCATAAGAAGGATATTCTGCTTGACAGTGATGTGTAGTTAATGATGGTAATATCATCATCATCAATGACGGGAGCTAAATATATAATTGTGATATCTAACATGTTCCTACATCTTGGACAACAAAACTATAGGAAATTTAAATTTTTTTTATCTAAAACCTTTCGATCAAAATTATAATTTGTCATCATGTTTGATTGGTCGATTTATAGTATAAAGAATAAAATAGATGATAAAATATTATAAGTATTTTTTTTTGAAGAATATTATAATACTATGTTTAATTGGTGGATTATCATCTTTACGTTTTAAGGATAAATGGTAGGTTATATTATACACATAAAGATACAAGGATATTGTCACTATGGATGAACTCCTAACAACAAAGTTTCTTGACACCATATAAGGATTAACTCCTATAATCACATTTTAAAGCTATGAGAGTCTTTTAGGTTAAAACAAACAATATTTACATGATTGGATACAGGTTATTACAGATGGTATCAAAGCCGATCCTCAACCCCGATATAGGTGTTTGTTTGTTCGATTTAACCTTGCAATCACATAAAACACAGCAAGAATTGGCTCCTTTTAACCTAACAGTAATAACAAAAACATGAACAAAAAGGAAAATAAAACCAGAAAGAAAAATGGATTCTGGTTATGAATTATTAATGACTTGAAAAATCATACAATTCTCAACAATAGAGGATTAACGAATCAGTTCTACCAAAGAACATACAACCAAGGTCATTGAGATTGATGAGTTTTGTGAAGAAAAATCCCAACCACTTAGATACATACATAATCAATTGATAAGTCTATTCTTTCCTTTTCTTTTCTCACTAAAAAAAAAAATCTTTTTGTGGTTTTAATATAATAGCTTCATAAATAGAGAACCAAAAAGGGAAAGATCTTTTGTCAGATATCAAAGACATAAACAGGCTTTCACTGTATTATTAGTGAGGGAAGCTTTCATTGACCACTAGAAGTGTCCTCTTGGTTCTTACCCTTTCCCCTCAACATATCTGTGAAATTTCCTCTCATAATTCTCATGAATCTTGTGTCCTCTACCGGGAGGCAGTTACCCACCTGCGTGGGGACTCGACTGGCGAGGGTAGAGGGTCTCCACTGTCTTTTTTCCCCAGCAAACCACCTTCACCAAACAAACTGGTTACTGATGATGCAATCCCAAGATGAGCACCCATCACCTTACTGATTGCCTCTAAAGTTCCGCCTGATCTATCCTTCAATATAATTTCTAGGGCTTCTTTATGTGCTGGATCAAGGGCATCCAGGTCTTTTAACAGATTTTGTATGGCAGGTAAGAGCAACTCCCGAACACTAGTTGCAGGAAGATCTGGACAAGCAACACACCAATATTCAACATTAAACAACACAAACACCAAATCATAGTATATATGGAAGAGACAACTACAGTTAATTAATTTTTTACCTTTAACTTTAAGGACTGCAACCCATGTGTACAGTTCTAATCATCGGAAACAAATTTTACCCACATGCCATATTTCACTGGAAGTTGTTCTTACTACATTTGTTTCTATTCTCATTCTCCTTTACCAACAACAGTAAAAATAGCACTAGCAACCTATGATACATACCTATATATCAACACATATGGCATGGGTGGGCTGTGGTATGGCATCTTTGATGGACCTCCTATTTACTTCAGGTTACTTTAGGTGTGGCTGTTTTATTTATTTAATTTTTTCAATAGATACCCTTCTATACTTCGAACTTTCTGATAATACTTTTATAAAGAAAAAAAGAGTAAGCTAATATTTAGACTATCTTTGGTTCCTAAAAATTTTAAGAGAAAATGCAAGGGAAAGATAATAAAGAGGATAAATAGAAAGAAAAAAAGGAGGAAAATAAATTTTGAGTTAAATCTAACTTATTTTTATTTACTACTTCAAACTCAACACATTTATTTTAACTTATTAATGTAAAGATTAAAATAATTTAAAACTATGTAAGTCTATACTTTAGCAAAAATGTCAAAAATTTCGAAATTTTTCTAATATAATCTTGCTAGTCAGCTGACAACACCCTTCATATATTTTCTTCTATTTAATACTACACCATGAAAATCATGTTTTGGAATTCAGAACCCTGTCCGTAGCACATTTTACACTATAGTTCCATCTTCAATGCATTACTTCCCTTAATAAAAGAACTCTTATTTTGATATTTTTCTACACCTCTAGCTTTGCTAATTCAACTGGCAAAGCACTCTCCCCCTCACAAGAACCCGCTATGGCAATGTCTCTAAAAATTTGCATAACTCTCCCTTTAATTTCCTCAAATTAGGCCTTGTTCCAAATTTTCAACTTAGCTTGAGTCGCAACTTTTGCATTTACCTATGACCATTACCTCTATCCACCTTAAGTTAACATCATCCTTAAAATTAGCACAAAACGAGCACACACATTCTCAATCTAAAAGGAACCAAACTCCACCTTAGAACATCTGGTGTCTATAATACTAGGACCATGAGGAGACAGAGGTCCAGATAAGGTTCTTTAGACAGTCGGGTGGAAAATGACTTCTAATCCTAAGAATATAAACCAATCTCATCATTGCAAATAGGGACTATTACATAAATTTGAAGAAGTGGGAAGAGGAATTTTGAAATGGATATATTGACTCCAAAGACCTGAACAAAAACCATAAAAATCTCTCCTACCATTGGCAGTTATAGATCCCTTGTCCTTTCTTGAAAATGCTTTGTTGATATAGAAATCCTTGTACTCAAAATCTTCCCAGCACACCACCTTGGATAGGAAAATCCAAAAGGATTTGGTAATTCTACTCAAAATTCCTCTCTAAGAATAGAACCGATTGGGCCACTGCACACCGCCTTGCATAAGATAATCCAGAAAGATATGATAAATTATTGGAGAGTTTTTAGGAGTTTGATATTTAATAGTATTTATTGGAATATTTGCTGATCTGGTTTATATTAGAGGCCATAATTATAGACTTATTGTTACCTGTAAAATAGGACTTACAAAGGCTCTATATAAGATTGTAAATCTGCCATTTTTAATATAGAAAAAAGGGGATCGTTCTGCAGTCTGTACAGCAGCGTTTCATGCTTGTTTTTCTCCCTGTTATTTCCTTTTATGGTATCAGAGCAGTAAAAAGGGAAATCACAGGTTGAGGACAATGAGCTATCCTGGAACAGTGATGAGCTGAGAGGGCCACAGTGGTCACCAAGTCAACCTCCGTCAATTGTTCCTGCTGCCTCTTCAGAACTTACATCCCCACGCCTCTCCAAATAACAAAACCACAAATTGAATGGAGCAATTTTCTTCAATGGTCTCAATCCACGCAGATGGTGATTCGAGGAAATGGAAAAATTCAGATAGACTGTGATGGCAAGATAGCGAAACCTAGCTCCAAACAATCTTTTGTTTCAAACATGGATATCTAAAACTCCATGGTGATGACATGCTTGTTCATTCAATGGAAGACTTGATTGGAGAGACATTTATTCTATCTTATAGCAAAAGGAATCTGGGACACAGTTCAACTGGCTTATTCAGATTATGACGACACTTCTCAAGTTTTTGAGTTGCGGAATAGAGCCCAAAATCTCAAGCAAGAGGATCTAGATGTCACCCAGTATTTCAATTCGCTAAAAAAATTGTGGCAAGAGCTAGATTTATTTCAATCCTGCAATTGGAAGGATCCAGAAGATCCAGCCTTGTGCAAGAAGATGTTAAAAAGAAAGGATATATGACTTTCTAGCAGGACTTAATCAAGACTTGGATGAGATTCTGGCACTAAACTACAAATGCATATATAGATGAGATCTGCAGAGGTATGTATAAGAGCAGAAAACGAGTGATGTTAAACAACTGAATCCTGCTATGGCCTTCTCGCCCAATGAAAATTCTGCTTTGGTCACGCATCGCTCAGATAGTCATAATCGTCCAAGGAAGAAGGCTTCCACTTAGTGTGAGCATTGTCAATGGCCGAATCATACTACGACCACATGCTGGAAACTACATGGAAAACCAACAAATTGGACTCCAAAACAATCTCGTGGCCAAGAGACTTGCAATTTCCAGAGAGCACAAATGGTAGAAGTGAAGGACCTCAACAATGAGGTAACTCTTTCTAAAACACAGATGGAGACACTTTGTAAGATGGTGGCTGAATCTCAGATTAAGGGAGGATTAATTGCTCAACAAGGTACAAACATGACAGCCTTTGGTGGATTGACAAGAAAAGAGGCTCCGTGATTATTGGACTCAAAGCCTCCGATCATATGACAAAGTTGTAGGCAAATTTGTCTCTTCCTATGTGTCTCTTCTTTCAAGTAATCAAAAAGTGAGGATTGCAGATGGTTCTTTTTCAGTAGTGGCAGGCATCGGAACTGTACAAATCAGTCTGAATATCCTCCTCAAAGCTGTTCTCCATGTCCCGAAGTTATCATGCAATTTGATGTCTATTAGCAAATTAACAAGAAATTTAAATTGTGTAGTTAACTTAACATCTTCTACTTGTGTTTTTTAGGACCAGATATCGGGGAGGAGGATTGGCAGTGCTAAGGAGTTCTCTAGACTATATCACTTTGAGGTTCTGCCCTCCATGAGCAGTCACGCATATGTGAATAAGCCCTCTCTTGAGAACAAAATTTTTGCTTTTAAATGCCGACAGGTCATCCGAGTTTTGTGTACTTGAGACATCTTTTTCCATCCTTGTTTGAGAAAAATGATTTTTTTCCAGTGCAAAATTTGTCAGTTTGTAAAACACAAACGAGTCTATTTGCCTCCTCAAACTTAGTACTGAATGCTCAAAGCCATATTTGCTGATTCATAGTGATCTTTGGGGTCCATCCCGTGTCTTAAGTATTTATAATAAAAGATGGTTTGTTACATTTATTGACGATCATTCTCGAGTATGTTGGGTGTATCTACTACGTGAAAAATCTGAGGTTGCATCGGTGTTCAAAAAATTTTATTCCATGATCAAGATCCAATATAACAAAAACATTAAGATTTTGCATAGTGATAATGGAACAAAGTTCTTTAACAATGAACTTAATCAATTTTTTTTAAACAGTGGCCTTATTCACCAGAGTTCATGTGTGAGTACACCTCAACAAAACGGTGTATCAGAACATAAGAACCTTTGCTTATTGGAAGTAGCTCGTGCCTTGATGCTTAATTCTAATGTTCCAAAATGTATTTGGGGGGACTCACGGCATGTTATTTAATTAATCGTGTTCCCTCTCAAGTCCTTCGCCAATCTCCATTAACAGTATTGTCAAATTCAGTTAATGGCTCAAGGTATTTTTCTGTGATTTTAGAATTAAGTTTGGATGACAGCTTTGTTCACAATCTAGATCCAAATAGAGTAAACTAGAGCCTCGTTCTCATAAATGTGTTTTTTTAGGATGCTTAATCACACAAAAGGGTTATGTTATTCTCCTGAAAATAGAAACATTTCGTGTTAAGGGATGTAACTTTCTTTGAAGATGAACCATATTTCAAAAAACGAAACTGAATGGAACATTCGCAGATTTTGCTGCAGTAGCTTCTACAACAAACACTGGGAATTCGAACCCTCATTATGGAAAATTCTGATTCGGGAAGTTGTGAAACCTTGGAGACACCAAATCTATTTCTTAAAATCTACATTATGAGTCTTGTTACTATTTTGATTTGGAGTTGTTTCATTATAAAAAAATTTGTTCTCCAAGTCCAAGTAGTAGTTTCTTTATTTAATTTAGAAAGTTTGTTTTCCTAATCAAAGTAAGAGTTGCTATCCTTTTAGAAAGATTTGATTTTTAGGAGTTGCTCTAATTCAATTAAAAAGTCTTGTTTTCCAAGTCAAAGTAAGAGTTTCTTTATTTAAATCAGAAAGTATGGGGATATACCCTCCTAATGTAGTATTTTGACAATCAGTTCAAGTTTAATAATATTTTTCAGATTTCTCTTGTTTAAGAGTTCTCTCTTATTTTCTTATCTCTTAGCATTCCTCGAGCGGCAGTTCGCTTGCTTCTATCACTATATGAATTCCATGGCAAGATATCTCTTATTCTCTAAACTCTTAGGTGGATTCTCTTGAGTGGCTTAGTTTGTGGCGCAGTTCATATTTCATCTTGGTGGATTCCTTGAGTTGTGAAGTAAGTACCTATCCTTCTATTACCTCTACTCATCTCATCATCTTCTCTTTCTCCTTTCCATAACCAAATTTTCAACCTTAACCCAAACTTTCCAAATCTAGTTCCATACTTTTAAAACTTTTCCAAATACTTTGTTTCACCTTAGAAACCATACAAACCATCTTCCCTAACCTTAGAGAAACCCCAAATTCGTGCATAGCCTTAGCCTACCTTAGAAAAACCCGAAAACCGCAAACTAGCTCAAAACAAGGTTGTTTTGCATCAAATTAAACCTGAACCTTTCCAAACCAAAAATCATTCATTCTAAACCTTAATTTGATCATAAATAAACCTCAAATAAGCCCTATAACCTTTGGAACCAGACCTATCCCTTACCTTTCAAAGTTACGTCCTATACCCCTAAACTACCACAAACCCATCCCTAACTTACCCAAACATTAGACATGAGGAAACCGGATTTATGGGAATTGTTTTGGGAACCAAATCCACTCTTAATTGCTAAATTTGTTCCTTCTATCTTATCCCCAACGAATTCAAATTCTGTTCCAAATATCAGTCCACAAAATCCTCCACAAATTTTGATACAGTCCTCAACCGATTTGAATTCCCTTGGAAATCCATCTCCACAAAATCCGACTTCCAATTCAAAATTTCCAACTCAACCTACAACTTTTTCTTCACCCACTTCTCTGACACAAAATCTGACTTCAAATTCAAATTTTCAAACTCAATCTCGACCAAAATTTTCTCCATTAACCCAACTGCATAATCTTCCACCAAATCTCCATCCAATCCGAAACAAATCCCTCCATTACTCTCGGCCTTATCTCCGGATTTCTTTTTTGATTTATCTTTATCTCAACAATTTTCAAATTCCTCACGATCTAACGCTAACCCGATTTTCTCAAGTACGCATGATTTGGTACCTTCAAAATCGCAACATCAGTAGGTCAAAGCGGCAGGGGGAGAGTCGACTCAGCAACAACTTAACATGTACTCAAGAAAAAAATTCAAAAAGGAGGCACAACAAAATTTCAATTCCGATATCCTGCAAAGTAACAATAGTTTGGAGGCTCTGAATCTTGGTCAACCCTCTAAGACTGTATCTGAGACTGAAAAAATTCAAATAGAAGATTTAGATGCCCCCATTGCATTGCGAAAGGGAATGAGATCATGCACAGTACAATCCTCTATCCAACTTTGTCAAGTATAATCATCTATCAAATTCAGTTTAGTTGCTAGCCAAGAATCTTGCAGTGGTGGAAATCCCAAAAACTGTTCAAGAAGCATTAGAAAGTCAATAATGGAAACAGGCTATTCTGGACGAGATGAGAGAGCCTTGGAGAAAAATCAGACTTGGAAAGTGATGCTGAGATCTTAGAACAAGGTACCTGTTGGTTGTAGATGGGTATTCACAGTAAAATACAAGGCTGATGGGACAATTAAACATTAAAAGGCAAGGTTGGTTGCTAAGAGATACACAAACATATGGAATTGACTACTAGGAAACTTTTGCCCCGGTAACCAAAATTAATACTATTCTGGTCCTTCTCTCTTTAGCTGCTAACCTGGATTGGCCGCTTCAACAATTAGATGTTAAAAATGCCTTTTGAATGGTGATTTAGAAAAGGAAGTTTATATGAATCTTACACCAGGGTTTGATGATCGAAGAAATGATGGGATGATTTATAGGTTGAAAAAGTCCTTGTATGGGTTGAAGCAATCTTCGAGGGCATGGTTTGACAAATTTACTAAAGCTATTCGAAAGCAGGACTATAAACAGGCAGAGTCAGATCACACCTTGTTCTATAGGCGGAAGGATGGTAAGATTACTATTATTATTGTCTATGTAGATGATATGATTTTGACAGGAGATGATCTAGTTGAGATGAGAAGAGTGAAGGAACAATTAGCCTTAGAATTTGAGATTAAAGATCTAGGAAACCTAAGATATTTCCTAGGTATTGAGGTTGCTCGAAATAATAGAGGGATTTCTATGTCTCGGCGGAAGTATGTGATAGACCTTCTCAAGGAAACTCGGATGCTAGGTTGTAAGCCAGCAGATACTCTAATAGATCCAAGTGTGAAGCTAGATTTGCATTCAGGGGGAGCACCTGTGGAGAAAGGTCAATATCAACGTTTGGTTGGGAAATTAATCTACCTATCTCACACCAGGACGAATATTGCATTTGCAGTAAGCTGCGTAAGTCAGTAAATGCATGCACCATTAGAAGCTCACATGGAGGCAGCCTATCGTGTTCTCAAGTATCTCAAAGGGACTCCTGGTAGAGGTCTATTCTTTACAAAAACACAAAAAAGAATAATATAAGTCTATACATATGCTGATTGGGCTGGATCTCTAAGTGATAGGAGATCTACATCGGGGTATTGCATGTTTGTTTTGGGGAACTAAGTGACATGGTGAAGTAAAAAACAAACAGTCGAGGTGGTTGTTACGAGTAGAACTGAAAGTCGTGGACACTGAATTTCATGAGGTTTATGGCTGAAACTTCTTCTCTTGCAGAATTGGTTACTACACAAAGTCCACTAGTGGTTTGTGATATTAAGGTCGTTTATAAGTATCTCCCACAACCCAGTACATCACAATCGGACAAAACATGTGGAAGTAGATTGTCATTTCATTAAGCAAAAAATTGAAGAAGGGATAATCAAGATTACTTATGTCCCAACGGCAGAACAAACAGCAGATCTTTTGACGCTATGGGAAATTATTAGACAAGCTGGGAATGTACAATTTGTACAACCAAGCTTGAGGGGGAGTATTGGAGAGTTTTTAGAAGTTTGTTATTAAATAGTATTTATTGGAATATTTGCTGATCTGGATATTAGAGGCCATAATTATAGACTTATTGTTAACTGTAAAATAGGACTTACAAAGGCTCTATATAAGATTGTAAATCTGCCATTTTTAATATAGAAAAAAGGGGATCATTCTACGGTCTCTACAGCAGCGTTTCATGCTTATTTTTCTCCCTGTTATTTCCTTCTATAATTCTACCCAAAATTCCTTTCTAAGAGTAAAACCAATTGGGCCATTGACCACAAAAAAATCAAAAATCTCTTATGATGTTAGAAGAAAGTTCCATCACCATCTCAGAACAATTGAGGAGTGTAAAATCCAATATCATAAAGCATCTCTAAAGATTCACAACTGATGAACTTCAACCACTCTTGCAGCCATCCATAGGCCACTCATTAAAAGCCTATCACACTACGGTGTCTCTTAAAGCATTACACCAAAGCTTTGTTAAAAAGGAAATACTTGGTGACCAGCCTTTTCTTCCTAGATCTCAATCCACAAAATCCCAGCTAATCACTTTCATAAATGCAAGTATAATGATCTTTGTAAAAGCTGGTTACCAAATATTTCCTTCTTAAGGAACCTTGGAGTGTAATGTTTGTCAATTCTCTTTGTTGCAAATTTTCAATTCATCATTATTATGAGTTCTAGTATTTGACAAATTGAAGTTCTAATGTAGTTGCAAAATATATAGATGCAGCTACATTTCCTTTCTGGGACAATGAAATTACAACTGATTATATTTTCATTGATTGAGCCATAACAAAGATAAGTTTGAGAATATCTTCAAAAGAACAAAGCTCTGGTCAATTTGTCTTCTAAAGGAATGAAGATGCATTATTGACTTAATGATATTTTGAAACTTGAGATGCAACTGTAATGATAAATTTGTTGTTTGAAAATATTTTAACTGATACCAAAATGATTTTAGTAAAGGCATGTAACCAGATAGCTTTACCCATGTTAGTTAGCATCTCACAAACCCACTAGAATATCAAAAGAGTCTTTGGTAAGACCTAAACATCAAAACAGGAAGAAGCGACCGAGCACTCATTCCCAATGCCCCATTCAATGAGCCAAATGTAGCCCAAGGGCTCACAAGAACTTCAAGGAAGCAATCAATAGACAAGAAAATTAATGGCAGGGCATGAGCATATGATCCTATACTAAACTTGAATAACCTGGCAGTTGATGACTATCAGTTGTACAGAAGGGAAAAGAAAAAAAAAAGATTCCCAGTTCTAAAGAAAAGCAAACCTGTAGCATCCAGTTCGGATTGATCTGGACAAATGCATTAGCTCTCTCACTCCGACGCATCACATCACTTGTAGGACTAGGCATGCTTGTGAATTGGAAAATCTTGGACAAAAGATGTATACCATGTTAAGGAAACATTATAAACCTAACACCTTGACATGGAATCCAAGAGTATATTGCAATGTGGATAGTACTAGAGTGCAGACTGATTATCTGCATGTACAGAATAACTCAGAGAACTAAAGAAGAAGCCTTAAAGTTTTTTTAAGGAAAGTAAAGGATATAATCTCTAAGTTTATCCGTTGTATGTGGTATAGCAACCACCAATGCACGGACCACAGCAATAGTAGCTTCATGTGATCCATCTTCAAGAAAAGCATCCATCTGAACACGTATCTTGTCAACAATCTGAAATGCCCAAATTTTAGTCAGCTAACAGTACAGAAGTTGCTCCACTATGATATTATCAAGAAGTAAAAAAGGTAATACCGTATCATTCTTAAATTGTAGTGCCACAGCACCAAATGCATCTATGCTGGCATACTTTACATTTAGGTTTTGGTCAGAGCCAAGAGTTACTAGGGCAGGCAAAACATGAGTTGAAGCAACTTTTGCATCAATATATGGCACCTGATGAGAGAAAGAAGTCAAAAGAATTACAAATGCTCCACTAGATGTAACTGGAAATGAAAATTCCAAAAGAATGGATGAACTTACAATGACTTTCAATAGATTAGCAGCACTGATTTTCATCTCTATGTTTGCGCTAACAACCATTTCCCATAAAATGTTAAAAATCATACCATGATGCTCTTCAAAAGTGCTGCATTATGTAAAGAGACATTAGTCAAATAATGAATTTCTAAAAATTAGAATTCAAAGATTTTCTATGAAACACAACCAAAGAAAGCGGACAGCATCTACAATCTCAGTATTGCGCTTACTAGTTGACTCTCCTTCACTGTGCCTTGAACTAAGAGCTTTCTCAAGTACTCTGCTAATTGTTCATGCTTGCAAGGCGCACCTAAAACACCAGCCAAGAGAAGTGGCAGGACACACATAGTAGCAAGTCTCTCAGCAATACCAGTTTTCGGACTCAGACCTGTAATCAAGCAGCAATTAGAAATCCTGCAGTTAAAAAAAGGTTAAAATAAATAAAGAGTTAATTACCTTTTATTACTGACTGAATGGTAGAAGGGAAAAATGTCAAATCAGCATTATCACCAATTGCTAACAAGAATACAGGTAGCATTATGTGTGTCAAATAAGAATCCCCAAAACGTCCAGATAATAGCCAATGTAAAACTGCATCATGAATAGCTAGATTAGAAAGAACTACAGTAAGAGCAATTTCTCATGCATATGAAACATAAATAAAGCTAAAAGCATTCCATAAAATAAATTTAAGTAAAAAGATAGTACCTATAGCAGTTCTCTTTCTCAGATTATCCTCCTTTAGTAACAAACAGGCAAGCTGAATCAAACTTTGAGCAGTCAATGTGCATCCATTCAAATGCAGGCCATTCAACATGTCCACTGTCAAAATCTTTAAATCTCTCAGAAGCAAATATTGCAGCATCCATATTTTCCAATATTCTAATACTATTTTCTCAACAAGGAATTTTATGCTCCATTTGGGGATGAAAAAGTAAAGGAAAAATCAGAGATTACCCTGCATATAGTTCAAGCAAGGAGGTAGAAAATAATGTTCCCATTGATTCTGAAACTGTAGGAAACGGACATGTCTCAATTGCTTTCTGGTGCACAAATGGAAGCAACTCTATAAGCATTCTTAATAAGACATCAATATTCCAGCGCTCTCGTTCACCTAAAACATGTAGATGTGACTCAACTGAACCTTCAACACCCGAAAGAGGAGGACAGCGCTGAAAAGTTGGAAAGAAAAGTTAAAAGAGAGAAGTACAAGAAATAAGTTAGGAGGAAAATAGAGAAGATTGAGGAATCATCAGTTAGAAACTAGCATACCTGAGCAGAGCCCAAGATATAAGAGAGTAAAACTCGTAAAATATGGTCCAATTTGTTTCCCCAATTGATTACAGCAGGAACTAATTCTTTAAGTGTGGTCTCTACAACCACTCCAGATGGGTCACAGACCAATTGAAACATCAACTCCTCAACCTATTAAACAAAAAAGAAGACAAAAAGAATATATTGGAGAAATTTCTTAATATTAACATTTTTCTTTCCTTGTAAGTTATCATATTATGATCAGTGGAAAAGGCTCCATTCCCTAGACCATGTGTCATCAGCCTGTTCTAGAGCTTACATTGTAGCCAATTCTGTCAAGTCAGATTTCTTCTCCCTGATTGCCTCGAAGCATATTTAGTGATGCTGACCTTGAAATATTTATCCATATTTGGAAAGAGTGGTAGCAGCAAAGCCAGATTATGAGCAGCAGCATCCCGAACAACAGTTCCAGAATCTTCAATCAATTGTTGAACAATGGACAAAATAAGAGAATCACGACCAGGCCGGACAAATCTCGCAAGCTCCCCGCATGACTGGAGCCCACAAGCAGCCTGCGCTCTTCATATACATGTGATTTATCTGCAATTGGTGTAACCACTTATAGTAATGGAATCAACAGGTAATTCAAGGAGGCTCTGAAAAAGCCAGACTAAAGCTTACTTGTTCCCAACACTGAGGAAGCAATTCTATCTCTGTTCTCATCTCTCCTACATTCTTAGCAAGGTTAACACATGCCTGAAACAAAGTTGAAAAGATTTGTTTCATATTCAAATCATATATACTTTACAATATAATTGTTGTACTTCAAACAGTAACCTACATCCATTATGATACGTCTCTGTTGCTCATCTGGACGCTTAATTAAATTGAACAATGTATGGGTCAAGGAATCACGGGTGCTGGTATCTGGATGACGCTCAATAGCACACATTATCAGGGGAAGAAGCTCCTATGTGCAAATAAGACCAATAGAATCAATGATCCTTCCACCATAAAACCAGAAACCAATTTAAAAAAAATGGAATTCAATTACTCAAAACAAACCTCCCGATGAAGATCAAAACATAAGGAACAATCTTGGGCAAGGCATCTGAAAGGATCTGGATGGTTCCCAACCCCTGTCAAATATTAAATTCCAGACAGTGAGAAGTGCTGATTATTTCACTACAAAAAAAGGCCATAATATTAAAAGGAGCTCTATGAACTTACCATCTTTTCAGAATCAGTTTTGCCACCTATATTATCTGATTTAAGTACTTCACTTTCTTCAGGAGGTGGTTCACCATTTTGTTTAGGGGCGTTCACAATGTTTCCTGCAGTACCGTTCTCACTTGACGAACTAATTAACAGCTCTTGTGCAACTTCCTCAGGTTTTCTTATGATGTCATCAGAAGTTTGATTTTCCGGCAATTGAGCCTCTTGATTGTCTGAAACACCAGATGTCAAGTCCACTTGATGAGAGAAATTACATTTTTTATCTTCATGCATCTTTCGACAACATTTTCTTTCCTCCCCTGAACTGACTCTTTCTCACACCAGGAATTCCAAAGCATCACTAGCCATGGTGTTTTTTGCTTTTAAACTTATCATTTCCATCTGTAATGACTTTATCTCCTCCTTGTACCTTTCTAAGGATTGTGACTGAACACGGCCCATACATCACTAACTGCCCAACTCCTTCAGAACGACATATCCTTCTAATGTGCATCTTCAGTGAAGTGATTTCCTCTGCTCTACAGTCATTAAGGTCCTTTCTATGGTGCTCCAAGGACTGCTTTAAAACTTGTACCTGAGGTATACAATATCAATGTATATGCTCTCTTAAACAAGTGTACAGTTGCTGCATAAAAACGACTTTAACAAGAGATTACCATGTTCTCCTTGTCCTTAAGATCCTTCTGAAGAGCTTCAGATGATTTTGTTAAAGCCATTATTTGACCATCAGCCAAATCTTTGTTTTTCAGCAAGAACTCCTTTTCATGATTTAGCTTCTCATTTGCTTTTAGCAGTGACTCATTTTCACGAAGCATGGCAATTTTCTCCTGCGGCATAGGAACTTAATCAGAATATGCAGCAACACCCAAATCAATCTTGAACGTTCCAAGTTCTCACATGTTCTCAAGAAAAATCAAGCCAAACAATCCATGCATTTTTAAAATTTAGATTTAAGTACTAATTAAATAAACTTTGAGGTATGAACCTCCATTCTCTCCATTAGTATTTGACAACAGAGCCCATTGCAAGTCAGGCATTTCTTCCCGTTTCAGACATGAAAGTTAAATAAATACTACGAGGCTCCTTTTTGTTTCATGATGCACAAAAAATTGTTAGATTATATTAGTGTGAATGAGAGAAAACAACAAAGAACAAGATTACGATAGTAGGAAAAAAATACAAAATTGACTTAGAGTAAGATCAGAATTTGCAGTATTAAGGCTCCTCAAAGGCAGGGTTAGGCAAATTATCCTTTGAGGTTATAGCCCAGCATTGATATCAAGGCTTAAGTCTCACCTAGTTGAGGTACGGCCATAAGGCTATAGACTCAAAGCTGTTGAGGCTTAAGCCTCCAATATTCAAACGGTTTTAATAGGTTTTGGGCTTTTTAACATTCAATAAAATGTCCAAGCCTCAATATGTAATGAATTTAATGAATTATACTTTGTTAGGCTTGTGGTAGACTTTATAAGCTTTTTCTTGAGTTTGGGTTTCTTAAGACTAGGTTAATGTACATAGATTATTATTGAATGACACTGTTATCAAAATTGTACGATTCATGAATCGATTCACAATTTGGGAGGTGAACAATCCGACTCTTTCAAAGAATAGATCATATGTCTGAATCGAAGACAAAATCGCAAATTGATTTAATACCAATTCTCAACAGACCAAGAAATTAAAAGGTCACCAAAATAAAATACTGAAATACCAAAAAAAAAACTTAGCCAATTGTAGAATTGATTAACGTGGAAGAAAAAAACTCCAACCTTTGGTATTACAAGAAGAAACAAAAAAGGGAGAAGAAGACCAGGTTTGCTGTGAATAAAGAAGAAGAATCAAAAAGGAGAAAAAAAACTTGTTGGTTGTTGCTTTTCTAATCGAATTTTCAGCTTCAAGTATGTTTTTTTATTAAGCTTCCATTTTCTTCTTCAACGAAACCATGCATTGAACCATTGTAGTAAAATACCATGATCGATCTTTTTTCCTTTCTGTCTCATCATCAATGGGTTTTTCTCGAACTTTAGAAGGTTGTTTTGTTTATATATATATATATATATATATATATGAGCATATATATAAAGTGTATTTAATACGTGGTCATCACTAAATATTTGTATAATCTGCTCACCTCTAACAATTTTAAAATGTTATTTTTATTGTCCATCACCATCAAGTATAAATATTAGGAATTCCACTTCATTAATTTGTTACCTCCAAATTTTTAGAAAAAATACATATATTAACTTTAATATACCACCACCACTGTTACAACATTAGTAGCACATAGAAAAAATATAATTAAGTATAATTAGATAAACTCATGCATTTTAACTTAAATAAATAAATAATTACATATTAATTTATTAACATAACATATCTAAATTGCAAATTACTTTTGCTCTTTTAGGTTATTATCGTAGTATTGGAACTGGCACCATCGAAAAATAAGGGGTCTAATGCGGGTGGATCCTATTTGGGAACATTGCTCTAGAATTAATGACAATAGAATGAATTTAAAGTGTAACTATTGTGGACTTGAGAGATGGGGAGGGATTAATAGGATGAAACATCATTTAGCGGGTGATCATAATAATGTTGCTCCTTGTACTCAATGTCCAGAAAATGTAAGAGATCTTTGAATCAAACTTTTAGAGCAGCTAGGAACACAAAAGTCTACAAAAAGCTAATAAGTATTAATATTTCGAGGAGGAGAGCAAGGAGTTCAGATTTTAGGAAATAAAAGAAGGGCTAAAATGGATGCATTTATAGACAAAGGGAAAGGTGTCAAACAACAAGCTTTGAATGCACTTGTTAAGAAAAGAGAACCTGTAATTGAGAGCTGATGAATATTGAATATAATTAGTTCATCCCTATGTTTTTATGTTATTTTTGTAGTTTTTAGTTAGAAATAAGTGTTTTAATGTTCTAAATGCTTATCTTTTTGTGTAGGTCATCCCTTGGGAGAAATGAAGAAATCAAGAAAAAGAACAAGCAGTTTGGAGCAAGAAACAAGCAAGGAGAAGGCAAGGAATCACTGGAATGCCGTGGCATGAAGTCAAAACACTTGAGAGCACAAGCACTGACATGCCGTGGCATTGGAATTGGAGGCCATGATCCAAGATGACCGAAGTAAGTGATAAGCACTCTATTACAAGTCGCGGCAATGAACCATGTCGGTAGTATATCAAGAAGGAAATAAGCAAAGATCAACACTAACATGCTCGTAGCATTAGAATTACATGCCGCGGCATTGATTTGCTGTCAGGGCATCATGTTCAGCTTTGGCAAGTTTGCCATTCTCATCCATCTTTTCTACCACTTCCCAAGGTGTATTTATGATATTTTGAGACAATTTTAGGTACGATTGAGGAGACTTCCTCTACCGGAGGAGTAGTGTTGATATGTTTCTCTAGGTTCCTAACCCTGAGAGAAGGCTCTTTGAGGAAGAAGATTTTAAGAGAATACATTTGTTTCATATTTTTATTCTTCTTCAGCTTTATTTCTTTCCTCATGTTTTGATTTGCTTAGGTTTTAGATGTAGTTTAGTTACATTTATGGTATTTGAAAATATCATTTTGCCTTTTAGTCCACATCTGAAAGCACTTTCTATTAAATGCCCTATTCTATTTTTTCTCATATTTGTTGATGATTGTACACCATTTCAGGTTCAATTGAGATATGAAAAGGAGGATTGAACTAGCATGTTTAGAGCATCTACACTTCACCATCGGGACAAGAGATTCTCAATGGTCTTGTGTTATAATTAGGATTTAGGTTCATCACACTTTAAGGTTTTAGGGTTGAGGCAGAGACAAAATACCTAAACCGTAGGAGTAGATCAGTGATTATCTAAAGAGGTCCATAGATGCACAAGTGAGACTTACCATTAATAGGTGTTTAGAATGCTAATTAAGGGTAATTTGGTCAATAATGCATAATGGTCAGTTAAACGAAGTCTAAACCCTAGGTTTTTCCCATTTTATTTCATATATTTGCATGATAGATTAGAATTTTGGGGCTTGCTTTTCTTACTTCTACCATCAAATTCATCATCTAGATATAGTCAGGACTAGGAAAATTTCAATACTTTGTAACCTAATCCTCGTGGGATCGACACTCTTACTTTTTACACACTATATTACTTGAGGTGACGCGTGCACTTGCGCACATAGGATTATTATTTTACACAGCACACATTTCGAGCCTAACAAGTTTTTAAGGCCATTGCCAGTGGATTGTGTATTTCTTAATATTGATACTAAGGAGTCCTTCTTTACTTGGATACTTCTTTGTTTGTTTTCTTTTATTTTAGTTATATATTGTATTTCACTTTTGTCTATTTTACTCTTGATTTTTCTCTTGTTTAGGATTATTTCACAATAGCCCTTCTTTTTGCTTTTTGGATACTTCTTTTTGCTTGTTTTCTTCATATATTTTAGTTGTATATACTTATTTCCACTTTTGTCTATTTTACTCTTGATTTTTCTCTTGTTTTGCAGGATTATTTCACAATGGATCCTTTCAAGGATTTGACAACTGAAATATCTCTCTTTGATCACCAACTAAGAATGAGGCAAATGGACAATTAACATCATCAAAGAGTGACAAATCAAGTGAGGAGTCAAGTGTGGCAACCATATGAGTCGATGGATCATGTTTAGTATGGAGGTACCCAATACTTTGAAATAATCAATATCATAGAGATCACACTAAACACCTCATGGAAAACAAGTCATAATACTCTAACCCACAAGTCTAAGATCAAGGAAGAAAACCACATGGCTGAAATGGCTAAGCTAAGGGATGAAATGGAAGATTCTAGAATTCAAATGGCCAATTCAAGACTAGAGCAAAACATGGCTGAAATGAAAAGAAGTCAAGCTGCATTGGCCATGGCTCAAGCTGAATTTTAAAAATCAATGGCTGATATGGACTATTCTCAAGTCGATTTGCCTTGGTTTCATGTCCAAGATGAGATCGCCTTCACAAGAGACAATGGCAAACCTAGAGGCAAACATGGCTGAACTTAGAAGATCTCAAGCTCAATTCATGGAAGAGGTGAACAAAACCTTTACAAGAGGAGTCAAATTCTAAAAGTGAAGTGGAAGAACTAGCCATCACAATGGTTAAATTGACTAAGTCTAGGGCTGAATTAATAATGGAAAAGACGAGGATCAATGTTCAAATTCAGCCCATACCACTTAAGAGATTGGATGAGGAGATGACTCCAAGGGCCACTTCTTGTACTCATCTTGGAATTGAATTAGAACAACCTCCACAAGAGAAGGGAATGAGTATACAAGAACTAGTGGCCAAACACATGAATGAGGGGAAGAACATGGTTAACATGTCTTTTGAAGAACAACATGAGAGTTTCTTATCTATTCTTGAGGTGATTAGAGAAGAAGAAGATCTAAGCCACAATGATGAAATCACCTCAAGGAATAATGAACTTGAGAAGCTTCAAAGAGTGGAAAATGATGTACAAGAATTAAATGCCTTAGTTGCAAAGGAAAATGAGTCAACTCCTTAGGAACCGAGTGAGGGAAGGAAATGAAGAAATTGAAACAATTCCGTAGATGACTTCTTTGGTATTTCAGGCAAGAGGAGTTGTCATGACGACATACCATACATTTTTGGGAGGTGGAAGAGCCGCATAGTCTCATTCTTCATGAGATCAAGGAAGCTCCAATGGAACAAACGATCAAATCATTTCAAGACATGCCTGCTGCTAATCGGTTATCACCCATCACCCTCTAGAGAAGGATGGAGGCAAAAGAACTCACCAACTAATTTTAGAAGCTGGCAGAGTCTAGCTAGACTCTAAAAAACTGAGTAAATTTCTTGGCTGTGCAACCTTAAGTTCAATAAGTTTTCTTTCCTTTCTCAATTTTCTTAGTTAGTTTTGAGTTTATTTTTAATAAATTTTCGTTTTGAATTTGCTTTTCCTTAAAAAGGTGTTAATTTTCAGGTTTATGGAGACCCTAAGTTGGCTATGGAGGTGGAGAATCTAAAAAGTGGAGGTTTATACCATCTTGAAGGCTTAAAGAACAAAAAAAAATTTGAACAAGAAAATCAGTTTCAGCATCCTCCCTCACTTAGATTTATGGGGAAGAAGGCACAACTTGCATTGCATAAGCAAGTCATACTCATTGGAGCTGTTTCCAGAGGCTTGATCACCCTCAAGAGAGTACTCATTATCCATTCTTGCTTTTGTTACAATGTTTAATTCAAGTCGAGGAGGCATTCAAGAATTCAAATTTTTTTCAAAAATCCAACTTTTGTATCTCCTTACCTATTTAGTTTTTATTTTCATTGTTTTGGTTGTTAATTGCATGTTCTTTCTTCTTTCTTTTGTTTATCGTGTGTCTCATATGGAGTTAGTATATTTATGCTCTTAGTAAATGGTTTTGAGAACACTTTGGTATTGTGCTCAAATTGTTTTTTCTTAATGTACTGGGATTTGGTTTTGCATTTATTTTGATCAGACTTATGTATCTTTTGGTTGTGGGAGACTTGGATTGAATAACCAACTTGTCTTTCAAGAAATCATTTCTAATGGAACTCGTATTACAACACTAGATCTCATTTATATACTCTGCTCTCAGCCCCTTTTTCAAAACAAACTTACTCCTTGAGAGACCTTAACTTCTATAGTGGTGGGACACCTCAGTAAAAAGGATTGCTAATGTGCCCCAACAAAACAAAAGAAAGCAAACGAAAACAAAAGAATTTTTATATGGACATGCATTGCCTTTTGTTATGGTTGAAAAAATTGTTGATTATGGTAGGGGATTGAAACCCCCAAGTTATCATGAGGCTAGAGTTGCTTACTTGACAAGGGAAGTGAACAATGTGACTTTGATGTTAGAGAAATACAAAAAGGAGTGTAAGAAAACCGAATGTACTTTGATGTCTGATGGGCGGTCAGATAAGAAAACTAGATCTCTCACTAAGTTCTTAGATAATAGCCCAAGTGGAACTATTTTCTCAAATCAGTTGATACCTCAGATGTTATAAAAGATGCACAAAAATTATTTGAATTGCTTGATTCATTAGTTGAGGGAATTGGAGAAAAAATGTAGTGTGAGTGGTGACTGATAGTGCTTCAGCTTATGTAGCAATTGGTGAATTGTTAATGGAAAAATGAAAAAAGCTAATTTGGTCTCCTTGTGCATCTCATTGCATTGACAATATGTTGGAGGATATGGGTGAATTTCCAATATTCAAGAATACTATTAAAAAAGCTAGAGAAGTTTGTGTTTATATTTATAAACATGTATGGGTACTTAGCATGTTTAGAAAATTCTCCAAGAAAAGAGAGTTAAAGAGGGCTAGTGTTACAAGATTTGCTACATCATTTCTCAATCTAAAGAGTGTTGAGGAGAATAAGCTCTTCGCTATGTTTGAATAGAAGACCGGGCTAAGAGTGCCTATGCCACCAAGATGGAAGTGAAAATAGAGCACAGCCAGATAATGCTTGGAATCACATTATATTGTCAAGTGTATTATTCACTATCATCAAAGTTTAGACTGTTATAGATAAAAACATAATGGGTATATTTATGTAGTTTATTATAAAGTAAAGGAGCAAATTGCAAAGAATTTCAATAACCAAAAGACTAAATATGAGCGCATTTGGAACATCATTTATTTGAGATGGGATTTGCAACTCCATAGGCCACTCCATGTTGGATTATATTTTCTTAATCCGTGGTAAGTTTTCTAAATATCAATCAACTTTCTATATGCTCTATTAGATCATATATTGCATACTAATTGTTATATATTTTTTATAGGTTTCAATATAATGAGTCTTTTTCTGCGGATTTAGAAGTGAAAGTTGGTTTATATAAAACAATTGAGAAGATGTTTCCAAGCATTGAGACAAGAATTAAAATTGATCAACAATGGAAAAGCTTAAAAGAGAAGGATTATTTATATAGTATACATTGCAACAAGGGAGACAAGAAGCAACCTGGTATGCTTTAATTCTAATTATTTTGCAAGTGTTAAATACTATATTTTGAAGTTTTTTAAAGGAACAAAATCTGATTTTTTTTTTTTTAATTATTATTTCAGCTTTATGGTGGGAGAGTGATGGAGAAGAATGTAAGGAACTTCAAAGTCTTGCTATAAGGGTTTTAAGTCTCACTTGTAGTGCTACACGTTGTGAAAGAAATTGGAGCACGTTTGAGCATGTCCATTCCAAAAAAAGAAATAGATTGGAGCAACAAAGATTAAATGTTTTTGGTATTTGTAAGATACAATCTTCAATATGAGTTAAGGCAAACAAAAGAGAGAAGAGATGAGACATATGATCCTATTTATATCGGTTGATATGAGATCCATTACTATAATAGTCACCGAAATTGAAGATTCTTGTTTACTCCTAAGACACTGTGGATGATATCAATGAATGTTTTGAAGATGATGGAGGAATCGACTAAACAACAAAGGAACGAGGTACATATAAAAACCTATATAACTTTGTAAAGACAGCAGTGTATGAATTTTGTCATTTAATATATCACATAGTCCAAGGAACTTGAAGCATGGTAGAAAAGAAAAGGAAAATGGGTAAAAGTAAAGATGAGTTGTCATGATTTTAGAAGTTATAACCATGAGGAAAGAAGATGAAGATGAAGAGAGCAAGAGGACTTGGTTATGGTTGGAAAGAGAGTGGTATGATGACAGCCTCAACTGGAGATGGCTTAGTTTAATTTTATTAGTAAGTAATTATTATATGAAATGATTTTATTAGCATTGGTATATCTAAACAACCAGACTAGTATTCGATCTCTTTTAACTTCTTGCACTGACGGAGAATCTATGATATTTATTTGAAAATATTATGTTTTCTATTATTTAAACAAATATTTAAATAGCTTGTTAATTTTAGAATTATATGAAATTCTACATTTTTTTATCAAAGAAATTACATATATTTTAACTATTATTAAAAAATGTAAAACGATTTTTTTTTTTTTTTTTTGATAGATAAAAGCAAATTATATTAAACCACTCGGGAAGGGCCCAAAGAGGCAGAGATATACAATGTAATTCTAACAAAGGGAAGTAAGGAGAAGAGAACACCTACCACCCACAATAAAAACCAGGGAAATCAATTACAGCCCACCCAAGTCAAAAAGTCTACCAAAGACCTTGGTCTTTCAACACTATGCAAGTTGACCGAAGACCAAAGATTACAAAGAAAAGTAGACTTCATCCGATTGATTGATATAATCTCATCCTCAAAAACAAGCCGGTTTCTTTCCTGCCAAATTGTCAAAAAAATGCAAAGGGGAGCTACCATCCAAGCCTTCTTGCGTCGCTTGCCCACAAAGACCATGCCAAGATGTACAGCCTCCTTCACAAAAAAGATAAACACCCAACTAACACCAAAATAGCAAGCAAAACCAATTCTGCCTTTTGAACAATGGAGCAACAAATGATCAACTGTTTCTTCCCCTTCCCCACAAAGGAAGCACCTATTAGCCAACACTCTCCCCCTTTTCTTTAGTTGGTCTAGGGTTAACACTTTACCCAAACAAGCTTCCCAAGCAAAGAAGCCAATTTTTGTGGACACCCAAGGATTCCAAATCAAACGGGAAGGAAAAAGTGAGTCCTTTGTTAGAGTCAAAAGCAAGTAAAAAAGCTTCACCGAAAAGCGATCATCTTTAACATCTTTCGTAAGTAACCTATCCTCTCCACTAGAGATGACTCTCTTTCATTGAATGACATGCAAAAACAATTGCACTTCCTCTAGTTCCCAATCATTGACAAATCTAGAGAAATGAGAGGACCACCCCCCCTCCTCCTAAACTCGATTCCATAAATCTACCACCAAAGCCTCCTTATTAATAGCCAACGAAAACAGAGAAGGGAAAGTAATCAACAAAGGTTGTTCCCTACACCAAAAGTCCTTCCAAAAGCAAACCCTCCTACCATTCCCTAATGAGCACATAGTATTAGGGAAAAAGGACTCCCACTCGTCTCTTAATCTCTTCTGTACTCCTATCCCATGTGGCCCCTTTACTTTGGTACTAATCACTCATCCCCCGAATCCTCCCCCAAATTTTGAATTGATGACTTCTCCATGTGGATTCTCTCATTTGCAAAACGCTAAAGTACTTGCTCGTATACTCGTTATGATTATACAAACCTTTAACACTTAGCCTCTGTGTTTTTCTATCGTGAGCAACAAAGGGCTCCACTTAACCATATGCTTGTCTAAAGATCCTCCTCCCAAAGGAAGTCCCTTTGTATCCGTCGAATCTCACTCCCACTCCTAGGTAGCCGTAACAAAGACATGTAATAAATTGGTAGGTTTGAGAGAGTGCTACTGGCTGAGATGAGTCTTCCCTCCTTAGAGACATACTACCTCTTCCACAAAGTCGCCTTTCTCCAAACCTTTCTTCATAACATCCAACAGCCATCACAAATTCAGCAGATCTCCAAAGAAGACCTAAATATGTAGCTAGCGAAGGCCCTATCCCGCACCCTAACTCTTAGCTAGAACTCATAAACCACTCCTCCCACAGAATAATCTCATGGCCAAATTAATCTTCAAAGATCGAGATAGCTTTGGAATCCACAATAGTAACCAACTCTAGGTAGGCCATTTGATCCGCTTCACCACAAACAAAATAGTGTCATTCGTGATACAATAAGTGGGAGACTGTCAGCCCATCCCCCCCTCTTCCTCCGAATCTACAACTAGAAAGAAAACCTCCTTCCACAGCTTTGGCAATGAGACAACTCAAGGCTTCTATCCCAATCACAAAGAGACAAGGAGAGAGAGGGTCCCCCTACCTCAGACCTCTAGAACTCCTAAAGAAACCAGGAGAGCCATTCATCATGACCGAAAATGTCGCCGAAGAAATACACCAACTGATCCAACTAGTCCACTTACTACCAAAACCCATTTTAGTCATCACCTTCAATAAAAAATCCCAATCAAGATGGTCGTAGCCTTCTCTATATCCAGCTTGCATAAAACACCACTCTCCTTTCTCCGGAACATCGCATCTACTGCCTCATTTGCAATTAAAGCCGCATCAAGAATTTGTCTACCCTCCACAAAAGTGTTCTACGCCTTTGAGACCACCTTTCCTACTATCCTCTTAAGTCTATTAGCAAGAACCTTCGCCAAAATTTTGAACAACCCTCCCACTAAACTGATAGGTCTAAAGTCCTCAATATCCATTGCATCCCCCTTTTTAGGAATTAACACCAAAAAAGTGGAATTTAGGCTTCTCACAAACCTATTCTGCTCATAAAACTCACTGTAAAAACCCATAACCTCCTCCTTGACAAAGTCCCAACTGAACTGCCAAAAAGCAAGAGGAAAGTCATTTGGTCCAAAGGCTTTGTCCCCATTTAAACTTAAGACTGCCGCAAAAATTTCACCCTCGGTGAATCTATCTTCGAGCCTGGCAGCCATCTCTTCCTCGATTTGATTGAAACTTAAACCCGACTAGCTAGGACGCCAACCAACTGGGTTTGAGAGTAAACCTTGGAAAGCTTCAACAATTCCCCTATTAACAACGATCTCATCTTCGTACCAATTCCCATTAATTTTAATTTTCTTCACACAGTTCCTCCTTCTATGGGCATTGGCCATTCTGTGGAAAAAGCCCGTGTTCCTATCCCCCTCTTTCAACCACAACTTTCTGGATTCCTGTCTCCAAGAAACTTCCTCCAACAGGGACCAATATTTAAAGCCCTCCTTAGCCAAATTTCGCTCCTCAAATTCCTCCAAAGACAGTGGTTTGTTCTTCTCTAAATCATCACACAAGCTTATTCTTTGTAAAACCTTTCTTTTATTTGTCTCCACCCTTCTGAAAACATCCCTGTTCCAAGATTTTAGTGAGGCCTTTAGAGCCTTCAACTTGGAGGCAAGAATAAAACTACAAGTGCTGTTGAAGCTCAAACTCTGCCACCAGTTCTTCACTAGCTCCTTGAAGCCCAATGTACTAGTTTCACATTATCTCAAACCTAAAGGCCAGGCCTCTACCGATCCCCTCCAACATCCAGAGGATCTGGGAAATGATCGGGGAGATTGTGCCTAGCAAGGTAGTCCGAACTACATTGCTGAAATAGCCATTGTTTCTTCCCCCTGGACGTAGAGAAAATGAGAAACGGTCTAATCTGGACATAGAGCCATTGTTTCTTCCCATTCTCCAAGTAAAATGGCCTTTGAAATCCAACACGTCTCTGCACTCCACTCATCAAGAATCTCTAAAAACCTTCTCATCGAGACGAGATCATTTCCTCTCCTTCGTTCATTAGGAAAACGAATCGTATTAAAGTCCTTCCTACACACCATGGACCCTCCCACAAACCCCGAACAATGCCTAACTCCTCCCACAAAGGTTCCTTGTTACAATTCAAGACAGGCCCGTAAAAGAATCCAACCACCATGTCAACCAACTCAAGGAATATGAAATCCCATAAAAGAAAAATACCTCCTGCAACTCCACAAGCATCCACCGCCCCCACTGCGAATTTCTACCAGCCCCCAAACTATGAACCATCCTTGAATCCAAATTACGCATTTTTGTCTCTTGAAGACACACCAACTCTGCTTTTTGAGAATTCAAAAAGGCCTTTATAACCTTCCTTTTATCCTTATCATTCGTCCCTCTAACATTCCATGACAAGATCTTCAACTTCATTTGAGTTTCAGTAGTAAGTTCCCCCTATCTCTACCTGACACTTTCCCGCCTCCCTGACCATTATAATTGATGGTACATTCCAGTTTTCTCAATTCACGAACACACTGGCCGACCCATGCCTTTACTTCCACCTCAAGTTTTTTTTCATCATCAATCTTTCAAAGATATTAATTAGTTCCTCTTCATTTCCAACAGTTGGGAAGCCCAAAAATTCACTAAATTTGACCAAACAACTTTCCATGGACGGCAAATTTTCACAATCCACACATAACCCCTCCAAAAAATCAGGCTCAGAAACCAACGAAACCGATTCCCTAATACTTTCATTTTCCTCGCCTTTAGACTTAAAGAGACCCCTAAGCCCAAAAGAATCCCCCGGGAGTAGAACTCGGCATAAAACTGAGAGAGGAGGAGGATAACAAGGGCCCTGATCATCCGCAGGAGAACAACAATCTAGCCTAGGAGAAAACTGCCACCATCTGTTAGGACACTTGCCTCTGATCGCTTGACCAAAGACTCCCCATGCCATCGCTTGGTCATCAACTCCTTCCTCCCCGACAATCAAAGGAGGGCTTGAGCTTAGAACCCTTTTTGCTTGAACACTACATCTAAGGATCTTTAGAGGACCGATATTAGCATAAGGCTCTTCTAAGAGCTCAAGCCCATCTGAAATAAGTCCACCATGCTCCAAATCTCTTAAGCCTAAAATCCTCCACCAAAAACCATCAAGCCTTCTCGGGCCTCTCTAAGGAGAGGCCCAAAGAGGAAACCCCATCCAATAACCTCCCCCATCCGTCAGCCCATCAACCAAAACAAGCCCATTCGATCCACAACCCACCTTTGTAATCGGATTTATATCACCCGATTCATCTGCATAGATAATGGGCCTCTTCGCAGGTCTCCTCTGGTTGCACTACGCAAAAATTGATGCTGCTTTGGAATTTTTGGCAACATCCTTGTATCTCTACTTGTCCCCTCTTGCCACTCGCTCTGTCTTGAATGGAACATCACACAACTCATCCCTGACCTCTGTTTCTGCGTACTTAGTCGAAACCCAAATCCCATTCAACTTACCAACACAGGGAGGAATCTCCCACTAAAGCTGAATTGAAAACTTACAAGAACCTTCTTCCATTTCGACAGATTGCAGCAATTTTTTACCGTCCACTCTAACCAAAATCCTGACCCAACTCAAAACAAGCGCAAAAAACGACTCCTCATCCAGTTCAATGGAGCCGCAACATCCATCTCCAATCGTCTTCAAGATACTGCAACTCCACAGATGGATTGGCAAGCCAAAGATCTGTACCCAAACCTCTCTTCCTCTATCTGTTCCCAATTCGATTTAACAACTATGTTCGATGATCATACGATAAGATTTATTGGTTAACATAACTCCAAGTAGGAGCTTGCTTTTTTTTTTTTGATATTTTTTCCATTTTCCCAATGTTGCCTATTGTAAACAATGTGTACTTTGATGTGTTCTCTATATCTATATCTATATATATATATATATATATATATAAAGTGTAAGGACTTAGTTAGCTACCATCGGGATCCTTAAATGGAGAGAATAAAAAGATTAGGAAGAAGAAAGAATAGTAATGATGAAGAAGAAGAATGCTTATACATTAACATTGGTATAGAGGATAATAAAATAATTGTATTTGATTATGATTCTAGGATGATCCTTACTAGTAATAATGATGCTAGTGTGAAAGAAATTTGATAAATCCATAAGAGAGTTAAATGATAAAAGAAAGAAAGACGAACTAAATTAGAAACTATTAATGATGATGAACAATTTTTATAATAAGTAAGAGTGATATCCATACATACATACACACATATATATATGAAGAGTATATATATAGAGTATATATATATATATATATATATATATATATAAAGATAGAAAAAGCCAAAACCAAGTGGAAGAGTGAGAGAAATTAAAAATAAAACCATCTATGCTTACTAGGAACCTAGCCAATCAATAATGCTGACAAGAGAATTATCGCTCTATCTACAAACACCCTAAACAAATACCACTAATTACTAACAAAAGAACTTTTTATTATTTGGATTGAAAACTTTGTACTATTACTAACAAAAGAACAAGGAACCAATCCACCCCCTTCACTTTCGAAGTTCCAAACCTCCTCCATTCATACTTCCTTAGAACTAGCTAGCTAAACTAAGGATGGGAATGAAACACAAAGTGGTCTATCTCCATGTCATTTATCCTTCCAAAATCTTATTCTCTGACCATTTCTCATTACGAAAGAAATTCTATTGCCTAGAAGATCCCATTTCTTTCTTATGGTTTTCCAAAGGCCAATGTAATGCCCATTTCTCAGCTCACGAGATCACAAGCCCCCTTCCTCTTCCCCATACTTTTGACTAATGACTTGCTTCTAAACGGCCTCTCTTTTACTCCTAAAGCTACTACCACTTGCAAAAGAGAGATTTATTTACCATTAAAAGACACCTCACACCCAAGCCCCCCTTTTCCTTTTCTCTAAACAGATAATTTTCCACATTACTAAGTGAGGTTTCTACACAATCTCCCCACTACCACAAAGAAAATCCCTTTAAATCTTCTCTCACCTCATTCCAACTTATATGGCATGCAAAAAAAGACAGGAAATAGATAGGCGTGTTAGAAAGAGTGTGAATCACAATGAGCTCTCCTTAAAGGGATACTACCTTTTCCATGGCTGCTGAGAAACCTCTTCCAATCTCTATCCTAAAATGCCACAAATTTAAAAGAGGTTGAAAAACCAAGTTATAGGATGGAAGACCACCCACTAACAAGCCAACTCTAAAGCCATACCATTTATGCCATCCACCCTCTCCATAGAAATCTATTAGGACTTTCGCTAGTTGGCTTTTGTAAGTATGATATGTAAAAATTCAAAATTGGTTGGTGAATATTTTTTGAAGATTTTGTGATGTTGTATATGTGGAAAGAGTCTCAAGACGTGTGTGTTTTTTGAAGAGACCCGATGGTTATGAAGAGAAGTGATGGTTATATGGTGGTATTGTGTAGTGTGCTTTTTATAAGGGAGATAAGATTGTGAATGTAGGCCTTTGAGAGCCTCTACCATGGTGAAGAAAAATGTTCCTATTTTGCATAGAAAAATATGAGATGAACATCAGCACGGCATCCTCTGACATTTTGGCAAGGATATTTTTTTTATTGAAAATGCATCCCTTTCAAGAGAAGGTGTTGAAAAGATGAGTGGTGCTTGTCGAACTAGGCCACTTAGAAGATTCGACGCCTGGGTGATATCATAAGGAGGGAGTCTTTGAGTGTGTGTTCAAGATTGCTTTAACGTTTGATTCTAATGAATTGTTCAATGTCTAGGGTGTGGCCTTGCAAACTAGGTGTAATATTCCGAAAGTCATTAACAATTTCTTGGTGTCCCCATTTATTTTCTTGCCTTCACATTTTTGCACGTATTAGAAAAATCCATTTTGTTTCAAAATCACAAAGCAATGTTATAACATTAACTTGTGACGTCTTAATATATAAAGCCCAGACCTAACAATCGGTATCAAAGCAGTGCACTAACAGGGAAGTGTTGGTGAGATTTTAGGGGTGTGTTTGATTTGCAAACTTGGATTTTTTTTTAAGGTGGCTTGGTTACATACCCTTCACTCCTTGATGACTCATTTTACTCGTATCAGAAAGCATGTATGAGGACGTTTATCGAATCCGGATGAAGGGTCTAAAGGAAGTCAAGAAGATGATGATCATGTGAGTAATTACTAGCTAACTGAAGCAGTAATGAGCTAGGATAAACGCTTTATCAACCTGGTTTAGAGGAAAGAAAGTAGAAAGATAGGTTTAAGATGGGCTCTCTATAATTATATTTAGGAAAGCTCAATATCTCCATGAACCCTTGCTGCAAAAGTCATGCTTTTTAATCATAGAAGTAAAAGTTTTGATTCCATCTAGTGAACCGATTCAATCCATTCCAAAAGTAGAAGGGGGTGTTCTAGTGGGAAGGAGAATCTCATTTTGTATAGGCTAAGGTCTGTTGCTTTTAACATGTACCCTAATCAAGAAGTTTCTGCAAATGGTGTCACAAATGGTGTCGTAGACAGTTTCGTAACAACTATTGTGGTTAAGACATAAAATATTAAATGAGTATGGTTGACTTTATTTTGTTACTCTCGAAAAAAATTTATATATGATTGAAACAAGAGATTTAATTGATTTTGATCATCGGTATGGGAAGATGGTATTCATGGGAGCTTGTTATGTCCACATATGGTGACCTTCCAACCCCAACTTTAAATGGTGTTTAATTCATGGAATTCCTTTTTTTATGTATTTGGCTTTATTTTGATGGTGAATTTCTTGTTTTGCCAAAAAATCCAAATAGATTTTTAGACTTTTGTAAAGTTGGCTTTTGTGGCATTATATGTAAAATTCAAAATAGGCTGGTGAATTTATTTTTATTTTTTTTGAAGCTTTATGATGTTTATATATGGAAGAGTTCGAACGTGTAAGTTTTTTTTGAAGAGACCCGGGCGGTTATGAAAAGAAGCGGTTGTTGTATGGTAGTTATGAGTAGCTTGCTTTTAATAGGTGTGAATGAGAGAATAATATTTTTCTTTATTTGGAATTGATATGAAAAACAATATGTCCACTATTTATATACAAATGTGAAGATACAAAAAAGAAACAAATAAAGTACAAAAATGAATGAAAATAATGTACAAGAAAAGAAGGAAATAAACTAGGGAATAACTTAAGAATATCCTCCTACTCAACACTCCTCTCAAGTCAAGACATAGTCATATTGCACTGCTCGTTACAAATGTATTGAATCCCCAACCCCCGTGAGAAACTTAGCGAAATGTTCAAGTACTGGCCACCAGTCGACGAAACTAAGAAATACGCATCCCTCGGCAATCTTCTCTCGAACAGTGCCTGACAAATTAGCCAATGCGTTTTGTCCTCCTCAGAAAGACTGGCTGGAAGCAATGTTCAGGCCGCTGACATCACACACAAGCGTCATTTGTTCATCTTTACCAAATCTTACCTCCTGAAGAAGTTGTTTCAACCATATGAGTTCACAAGTTGCCCAAGTCAAAGCTCGATACTCAACTTTAACACTAGACCTAATCACTACATCTTGTTTCTTACTCTTCTAGGATATTAAGTTGCCTCCAATAAATACACAATATCCTGAAGTGGAGCGTCTGTCTACGGGCGAGCTTGCCTAATCTGCATCACAATATCCAACAATCTAGGTGTGACCTCTGTTTTCATATAACACCACCGGCCTAGTGTTCCTTTGATATAACGAAGGATACAGATCATAGCATCCCAATGACTATCACATGGTGACTACAGGAACTGACTAACTACACTCATAGGAAAGGAAATGTCCGTCGTGATGGTGGAGAGAGGTTTAGTTTCCCCACTAGTCATCGAAATTGGCCAGATCTCATAGAGGCTCCTCCGTCTCAGACAAGTTCGACACCTTGATCCATACGAAATAGCTTCATGTGTTTACGCCTAGCATACCGCCTCTAATATATCCAAGACATACTTCCTCTGAGACATAACCACACCAGAATTAGACTAAGCACCTATTCCCATAAAGTACTTGAGTTTCCCAAGTCTATTATTCGAAAAGTGGCTAAAGAAATAGCTTTTAAGCTTTCTCGAATACCATCTTGATCACGCCCGTTATAACAACGTCAGTCTATACGAACACAATCGGATAGATGCTATCGAGGATGTATGATGATAGAAGGCGAGTGGCTTGATGTACTCAGGAGTCATATCAAACTCCTTGTGCCTGAAGCTAAGCGACCAAACCCAGACTCAAGGGGCCCGCTTTAGGCCATATAAGGAGCAGCGTAGCATACGAGCGGACTCCCACGAGCAACAAATTAAGGTGGTTGCTCTATATATACTCCTCGGTGAGGTCACCATGGAGAAAAGCATTCTTGATATCCAACTTATACAAGGGCCAAGACCTCATAGCAGTCATAGATTGAAGATGAATGGAATCCATCTTAGCAACAGGAGAAAAAAGTGTCATAGTAATCGGAGTCATATATCTTAGTATACCCCTTGACAACTAAACGAGCCTTAAGAAAGTCCACTCGACCATCGGACCAATCTTAACAATATAAACCTAACGGCAACCAACAGAAGACTTGATACCAAGTAAGGTGACTAAGTCCCATGTGCCAGTAGAATGCAGAGTAGTCATTTCTTAAACTATTACCTGTTTCTAGCTCGGGTGAAGGAGGGCCTCATGCATAGTGTTAGGAAGAGAAATTGAAGACAGGGTGGAAATAAAAGCATAATATGGTGAAGATAAGCGGTCATAAGTCAGGAAATATAAATAGAATGGGGTTGAGAGGAGCAGGTACCTTCAGATCGATGGAGATGTTGGGGAGGTGACAAGATTGAGCGTCACGTGTAGGAGCGCCATAGGAGATGGAAGTCAATCGAAGCTCGGTGTGATCTGTGAAGTGTGTGGTTTTGTGTCTCTGTCTGGCATTTGCATCCTTGCCCTTTTCTTTATGAGATCTTTGTAGACTCAATTTATATTATAAGTTTTAAGTCAACAAGTAGCGATAACCTCGTTGAAGGTGGGAATAGCGGAAGATACACTTCATGGCCTTAGCGGAAAGTTTATCTTGGCTAGGAGTGAGTATGTGGACATGCACCCAAGCATGCGAGGAGACGAAGGGGTTGATCGGGGAAAGAAGAGTAAGGAACCCTAATCCATTCGAGAACAAAGGGCATGTTCATCAGGCCAGGCACAAGATAGCATCCCCCAAAAACATTGAGGAATTATAGGTTGGAGAAGAAGAGTGCGAGTTGTCTCAACTAAGTGACGATTCTTACGCTCAGCCACCCCATTTTGTTAAGGAGTGTAAGCATAAGAAGACTGATGAAGGATCCCATGTGAAGATAAAAAGAAAGGAGCAAATTTAGTCGATGCATTATCACTGCGTAAGATATGGATAGAAGTGTTAAATTGATTGCGGATCTCAGCAAAGAACTTTTGGAATACAGAAAATAGCTCAACCTACTCTTTATTAAAAATAGCCAAGTACAACGGGAAAAATCATCAATAAATGTAACAAAATACCGAAAACCTTAAGTAGGCGTAGTTCGAAGCAGACCCCGAACACATCGGTATGGGCGAGCTCGGGCAATTAAGAATCTAATGTAGGGAGCGAAACACAGTATGTTCCTGACGACACGACTCACACTCCTAGTGAAAGGTGGAAGCGGGAAACCATCATCCGGAGCTTGGAAATGTTGGGATGACCAAAACGACGGTGGACGAGAAGTGGTGCATCCGTTGAAGTGCAGATGGTGGAAGATGGGGGTCAGGATTGAGATGAAATAGACCCCAGCCAGGCTAAGTGTCATATCTTGATCGTCCTCCCAGTACTCAGGTCTATTAGAGTGACGAAGAGTGAGAAAAGGTAATCGAACAATTAAGGTCATGGATTAATTTGCTAACAAAGATAAGATTAAATGCAAAATCAGGAACATAGAGAACAGAAGCAAGAGGTAAAGAGGGAACGGGACGTGCAGACTCGATTCCTTAGCCATGGTTTTGAGTCCCATAAGCCAAAGTAATCATAGGTAAGGGTGAAGTGATAGTAAGGGAAGAGAAGAGATCCTTAATACCAGAAAGATGATCAGATGCACCGAAATCGAGAACTCATGGACCAAAAGAGTGTGTAAGATAGGCAGAGGCATTACCGATCCACGGGTAGCAGCGATAGACGATTTGGTGTGTGAGTGAGGCAAAGGAAACTCCTCATATTCACGAGCATAAAGTCACTCTGCGAGGCGGAGAGGTGTATGGCTTGGAGAATTTGCCGAACCTCGAGTGGAGCGATTAAGAGGCTAGGCCACATGAGCAGTGCGTGGTGGACGACCATGTAACTGATAACACCGGTCTCGAAGGTGACCCACTTGATTAAAGTAGGTACAATAAGGTTGTTGTCCTCTGCCTCGAGTGACACCATGAACACTCTAGGTATTACCATGAGGGTGAGATTGAGAAAGCAACACTAAAGTGTTTATAGAGATCTCGAATGTAGAGGCCAAGTGGTAGTGGATGAATGGCGCACTAACCGAGCAAAAATGTCATTAAAGGTTGGGATGGTGGAGCTAGTGAGGATGTGTTCACGAATGTTGTCAAACTCTGTGCCAAGTTTAATAAGAGTGAGAATCATAAAGATTTGATCCATGTTGGACAAGTAGGTCTTGGCATTAGTAGCTTTGGGCAAGACATATAAGAGCTCATTTTTCAATGCTGACATTCGCTTAATAAAGGAAGATAATTCCATACTAGACTACTCCAAACTATCAACGGAGGAGATGACTCGGTGAAAAGCATTGAATATCATAGGTATAAAATTCTTGCACAGGTCGAGCGGTTGACAATTACGATAATCCCAGAGGTTATCGGGGTTTTGGGCTCTATGGATCTTGGAGAATATTCTGAGTAAAGCGTCTACATTTACGCCCCTTTGAGGCGTTTATCTTCAAGAACAGACTCGTAGAGGTGAATGGTCTTCCATGACCATTTCCAGTAAACCATAATTTGACAAAGTTGGCCCATGACTGATAGTTGTCACTTCCCTTGAGTCTATTCACAGTTATCATAGGAGTTCCAGATAGATATGAAGAAAAGCTTGGAGCTTTGTCAACCATATTGGTGAAAAATCAACAAAATCTGCAAAAAAAGACAAGAGTACTAAGGCGAGAGGCGCACTTAGCTTGAAGGTAGAAGCGAAAGCACGTGGATAGTCTTTGAGGCTCGGGAAGCGAAAGGGCGATCACGGAAGGCTGCGAGAAACCTAGGGTTTTACAGCATTTCGGAGAGGAAAAAGGGAAAAAGTCATAGTTGCAGGCCTCAAATGGAGAAACCTAGGGGTTGGGAGTGACTATCAGGGGAGGACGACCCGAGAGAGGGGTGGTGGATATCATTTTACAGATCACGCCCACCCACATGTCGGCGTGGTGGGCATTACGCGGAGGATCGCGCGTGTGGTGCGTGTGTTCTGTCTGCGGGGAAGTGTTTTTTGCTAAGTGGGTGGATCGGTAGGGGCAGTTCCGGGTGGGGTTCTTGGTCGAAACAACATCGGAAAAGTTCTTGGCGACTAAGGTGATCGATGGCGCGGAAATTAGAGATGGTGGGGTGGCCGGAGTTCGGTGCGACCCCTAGATGGGTTGCCATAATTGGAATCATGGCAAAACCCTAACCCGAGCCTTCCATGGCTCTGATACCATGTGAAATGAGAGAAGAAAATAATACTTTTCTTTATTGAATGGATATGAAAAACAATATAGGTCCTACCTATTTATATATATCAGGAAGATACAAAAAGGAAACAAATAAAGTACAAAAAGAAATGAAAATAATGTACAAGAAATGAAGGAAATAAACTAGAGAATCACTTAAGAATATCCTCTGATTTCTCAAAAATAGTGGAGATAAGTTTGTGAATGTAGACCTTGGAGAGCCTCCACCATGGTGAAGAAATATGTTCCCATTTGCATAGAAAAAATCCAAGAGAATCGTCTTTGATGGCATCCTTGATTTGTATTTTGGCCAGGATATTTATTTATTGAAACTACATCACTTTCGGGAGAAAGTGTTGAAAAGACAACTGGTGCTCGCTGAACTAGACCACTTAGAAGATTCTTCATAGCAACGCAATTGTTAACGAGGGAGTCTTTGAGCATGTAAGTCCGAGATTGTGTTTGTAATCGTTTGATTCTTAATGGATTGTTCAATGCCTGGGCATGGCCCCGTAAAATAGGTGTGGTGCATCAAATTGTGTTAACAATTTCTTGGTGTCCCTCGTGTATTTTCTTCCCTTTACATTTTGCACATATAAGAAAAATCCATTTTGTTTCAGTCATTACAGAGCAATGTTATAACGTTAACTTGTGACATCTAAATATATAAAAACCAAACCTAACAAAATCAATTCACGTTTACGGTTTACCCAATTTAATTCACAACCCATCAATAGCCTCAAACCACATGAGAAGTGAACTCATGTAAGTCATCCAATCCTCAACTATCTCACAAAGCACGTGAGTGTTATCAACAAACAATAAGTGAAAGATTTGAATCCCATCCCCTCCCCTGCCCCTCACCTACTAGCCCCAAAGAAAGCCCCCACTCTCCACCCTCTTCAAGAAACAACTAAATGCCCCATGGCAATAAAAAATAAACAAGGAGAGGGGATCCCCCTATCTTAAGCCCCTAGTGCTTTGAAAGAAAGAGCTAATAGGGGTACCATTAACAAGAATTGCAAATTTTGCTATTGAGATGTACCATTTTATCCTATCAATCCACTTGTCCCCAAAGCTCATGATCATTACCATCAACTAGGAAATTCGACTTTCATGATCATACACCTTCTTAATGTCAAGTTTATAGAGAAAACCACGTTCACAACATTTCAGCCTTGAATCTACAACCTCTCAGTAATGAAAGTTGCATCCAAAATTGTTTACCCTCAACAAAAGATTTTAAGGATTCAAAGATCACTTTGCTTATTAGCAAAAACCATAGCCAACAACCTATAAAGGTCACCCACTAAGCTAATGGACCTAAAATTTCACAAGTCCTTAGCACCACCTCTCATTGAAGCAAAACTAGAAAAGGAACATCCAAAGACTTGACAAGCCTTCCTCCCCCTCAACCTAGATATCACTGAAAAAACCCATTACCTCTTCCTTCCGAAGCTCCCAACTAGAAAACCAAAACATCGTGATGTAGCCATCTAAACATAGTGCTTTTTTCCTGGATTAAGTTGAGCAGCGAAAACCTCTTCTTCCAAGAATGGAAGCTCCAGCACTATCGCCACCTAGATTGTCGAAAGTCAAGCCACCAATGTTGGAAATGGCACCACCTTTCTTCAAAATAAAAACTAGAAAAGTAGCATTCAAAGACTTGAATTCTACCCCCTCATGGAAATCACTGGAAAAAACTCAATACCTCTTCCTTTACAAACTCCCGACTAAAAAGCCAAAATGTCATAATGTACCCACGGAGCTTTTGCGTAGCTTAAGTCTAAAAGAGCAACAAAACTTCTTCTAAGAGCAGAAGCCCCAGGCTTGCAGCCTCACAGCCATGTGGACTCTCAAAAGTCAAGCCACCAATGTTGGGAATAAGTCAACTACCATTCACTTTAACTTAAACCAACTAGTTTCTCCTTCTGTGGGCATTCGGTATCTTAAAGAGAGGGAAAAAGAAAAAGAGAATGTCCTGTGAAAAAGACCTACATGATACATTAGTAAAGAGAACTAACTTTCAAACAACATATAACAGTTACATGCAACAACAATCTTTTTAAAAATATGGAGCAAATCATCTATCCATTTATGTTACATAAAGTACCTCAGCAGCTTCTGCAGTAGATGAAAGATACTGATAATAATAATGACGCAAGGCATCTGGCACACATGCAGGTGTATTCTGCCAAACGTCTAGGTTCTGGTTGGTAACCTGGGATAGAAGTACTGTAAGTTAATATTGCGTCCACATCTTGTCTATATAAAAATGCATGCACATGCATCAAGACATGTCATGTACAATAACAATTCATGGAACTAAATATCACTTCTGACAGCAGCAAGCCAATGAAAAGTGGGTGCAAAATCCAAAACTTTCTTTGGTTTTACTTGATTTTAAGGAATATACAAAGAATAATCCAAATCAAAGTGTTGGGAAGACCCAATTGAATGAAAAATAAATTAAAAATCAAGAAAATTAGTCAATTTAAATCAAGTAAATAGATATGTTAAAAGCATGATATTCATATTAAAACCCAAATCCTACAAGCTTGAGCGTTTAGGTGAGTTGGTTGTTTAATATGATGTTAGAGCCTATTTTGGCAAGAAGATTTGGGTTCGAGTCACCTCTATGTAATTTATTCCCCATTTGTTGATTTGAAAGTCCATGGAGGACTCTATTTGGTTTATTTGACTCCCTATGTGTAGGAATGGGGCTGCACGTGAGTGAGGGTGTTAAAGGTATGATATTCATATTAAAACCAAATCCTACAAGCTTGAGCTTTTAGGTGAGTTAGTTATTAGATAACTAATTGGATCAGCCCAGCAGGACAACCCCAAAAACCATGAGTTTATCAAGTTTTTGGATTTTGTTTCCAGCTTTGATAGACAAAACAGTCCAAAAAAAAGAATACTAATTAATTATTTCATGTCACAATATACTCATAGTTTTAAAAGATGCAAGACACACTTAAAACACAAAGGTCTCCTACAACTTAGGCGCAAGGCACAACACAAGGCAAAAGTATAAGTGAAATAAAATCAAATCTAGGATGTAAGTCAATTTGTTGAAGTATGATCCAAATTATAGTTCAATCAATAAAAATCTGAAGATTCCAAACATTTAAAGAAGCATTCAATAAAAAGTAATACAATCATATTAAATTTCAACATACAATTAGAAATTTCAAAAATAAAAATGTTAAGAAGAAAAAGTAGTAACATCCCACATCTAATAGAGGAAAAAGTTTGACACTATGTAAGTATAGACTCCTCTTAATCTTATAATACATTTTAAAAGTGTAAGGGCCCATTAGCCTTAGAGTGGACAATATTTACATGGTTGGGTGCAAATCTTACAAATAGAGGTTTTACCCGGCTGTTAACTTCGGGGACCCATGTAATTAGAAGAGGTGTGAGCAAGTTGGCCCAGACATCCATAGTTATCAAAAATAAATAAAAATTATAGAGTTGATCCCCTACCCCAATGTTTTGGTTTGTTTAGCTCCATGAGGGATGTTTTTCTATTTAGCCCCACAATCCTATGGAACACAACTAGCATGTTATGTTTGCATGGAGGGGCATTTATATATCTCACATCAGATAGGAGAAAAAAATTTTGGCATTATATATGTATGAACTCCTCTTAACCTTGTAGACGTACTTTAAAGTCGTGAGGGACCCTTAGGCATAAAACAGACAATATCTACATGTTTGAATGCAGGTTATTACAAAAAAGTAGACAAGGCACACCTTTTCAACATGGCACATTTATTGGCAAGCAAGGCATTATACCTACAGAGTGGTTGCGCCTTTAGCCTAGGCGAGCTTTAAGCATGCCTTTCAAAACTATGATTATACTTTACTCAAAGCAGGTAAGAGATTATTACATTAGAATAAATTCACACATTCCCTTGTTTTTGTATCAATTTATTTTATATTTTGAAATCATATTAGTTTGGGTTTGAGTTAGTGAATTGACTCATAAAAACATACCATTTTATAGTTAATAGTTCAATTTTTGACACTCATTTAAACAGAAGAGACGAGGAAAAGAAATTAAAAAAAAAAATGCAAGGGGCTTAAGAAGAAAGTTATCTCCTCTCCACATGCACCAGCACATTAAATGAGAGCAATGCTTTTTTTTTTTTTTTTTTTGGATTGGTAAACGCAAAAATATATTAAGCCAATAAAAAGGAACCTTGGAGCATCCAAGAGAGAGCAATGCTGTTAAACTTGACACGATACTTGATGGTTAACTGATCAGTATTTCTGATCCAGGTTAACCTATAATGTTCTTCTAGGAAAACAAGCCATTTCATCATAACTTATTCATCCTATGGATTTTTAAGAAGTGCCAAAAGGTAATCCTATATAGGTAGACAGAAGCTCCCCACCCTTACCTAAGCATACCTTCAAAGCCTTTGCATTGTCTATATTATCAAGAATAATAGTTTCAAGTTGTCCAGGTTGACCCACAACTTGACAGATTCAATGCACATATGTTAAACATCCAAGGCGTGAAACTGATCTCCATCCAAGGCACCAAACTGATCTCGAATCTACCCATGGAACAAAAATCCTATCCGCAAATAACAACTATGCAACTCAAACCCTGTCTCAACTCCATCCCCAACATGAAACCATGGCTAAAAATAAACCATAAATATATAACATTTTGCAACATTCAGAATCTAAGAATAGATAAATAAAACTTGATCCAAGAAATCCACTCGATCAAAACAATCTTTGCCAACAAAGCAGGAAATTCTGAAGCAACATGGTCTTTCCAATATTCAATTTGTGAACCAAAACAACCTTGGTTTTAATGTCATAACCATAGCTTCAATGTAAGTTGCAATATGTTATTTCAATACAAGGCTAAACACCACCTATTTCAAAGTCTTAGTTAGCAACACTAAAAAAGCTTTGAATGTCCTCTAGAACACCTCCTTTGAATGGATGACAGCAAGAATGTGTCTATCCTTGAAAGTTGCGATATGTTATTAATTTCAATACAAGACTCACCACCACCTACTTCAAAGTCTTAGTGGGGAATGCTAAAAAAGTCATAACGTCCTCTAAAACACCTCCTGTGAATATCAACACCAGAAAATTAGGAGTTAATTACTTCTCAGCCCAACTCTAGCCCTAAAGATTTCTATGACTTCCACTCTTACAGTCACCTACTTCTGCTGCCAAAACACTAAACTAAAACCATGTCACCTAGGCAAAGAGTAACACCCTGACTTCCTCACTACATAAAAGCCCACTCTGACCCCTTCATCCTCCTCATAGATAGACAGAAGACTAATTGTACAGTACCACCTCTTCAAGTGCAGTCAATTATCATTAAATGCATAAAACAGGAAGCCACCATTGACCCTTGAGGACCAAATGACACTAATCATGATATTGCAAATATGGTTAAACCTTTTGCAGGCACTAGTGGCTTTATGAAAAAGTTCGTATTCCCTATTCCTTTTCTTAAGATACAGAACAGTGAATTTCTGCCTCTTAACAAGTTTCTCCAAATCTACTATCATTTTGCACACCCACTCATGCCTCAATCCTGAAATCCAACTTTTGCTTAAAAAAAAAAAAGACACCCTTCCAATTGCAAGTTAAGACAAACAAAACCATCTCTCATAAGGATACCTCACCGCATTATGATCAACCTCTATCAGTGATCCAGTCAAAAATGTCTAATAGTCCCACAATCCCGTTTAAATACCACTCTTTCATTCCCCTTCACAAGACTGTTGGAATGATGCTTCATGCTTCTTTATGTTGAATATTGACAATAGGTGAATTAGGAAAATAGAATCTACACATCATCCTTTTACGGAATCTGTTTGGAGAATTTTGTTTTATCTTTTTAATTGAAAAGTGAGGAGGCACCTATTTCAACATGTAGACTGTTAACTATTGTACAGTCTTTTTCTTTTATTTTCTTACTGTATTGTAGGTCCCATGAACATGTATATATATATAAGTCCAATATGTAATGTAGTAGTAAGTTTTAAAGTGGATATAATAAGTGAGATTCTCCTTTTCTCTCTTCACATGGTATCAGAGCCAATAGGAAAAACCTAATTTTTTTTTTTTTTTTTGGTGATCGTGTTTCTTTCCGGTCACTTTATTCTCCTTCCGGAACCCTCCGCCGCTATCGCCGCCGTCGGATCTCCTCACCCTCACTACCACCGCCGTCGGATCTCCTTGTCTCCGGTGACTTTTTAGAGTGACTCTTCTCCGGTCGGAAACCTCGATTCTGAGGGCGCCCACGAGGCCGATCCTCTGCACGTCGGAGGAAACCACAGGTCGAACTTGACTCTTCAAGCACGTCTTTGCCACGAGCCACTCTTCTTCGACGGCCTACTTTCCACGCGTCAGCGCATGTGGGTGCTTGTGGGCGGTCGGCCCACTTTCTAGTGACGAGATTTCATCTCCAGACTCGTCTGGTGCCGTCTTATTGATCCATCCCTCCGACGGTCCCCCTCGAGCCCTCCTTATCCACCTTTTTTACCATTTCAGCTCCGCCGCCCTCTGTCAGTTGCTGGTCTCCACGATTTGGGTCACTTTTCTTCATCTCCAGTTCCACAGCCGTGATTTCAAGTCCCATAGCCATGATTCACCCTCCTATTAGGGCTCTCTTCAATCCAAACGTGATTCAATCTCCAGTTAAGTGGATATGTGGCCCCGAAAATCCTATTTACACATTTGTTATCTACGGATCTCCTGCTATCACATGAGGCTTGTTGATAGTGAGGAATATCTTCTTAGTCGGCACGCGGATCATCTTATTACAGGAGGATGCTATACCTAATGTTGACAAGGTCTGATGGAAGAAAATAGATGCCATGACTATGTAGCGTATTATGAGCGGTCGGTTGATCCAAAAATTTTAATTCATCTTCAGGCTTACGGAACATGTTCTAAGTTTTGGAATCAGGCAAAAGTTCTATACACGAATGATATCCAACGCCTTTATAAGGTGTGGTTTCTGCTATTGTCAATATCCGACAACAGGACATGGATTTATCTAATTATATTAGCCAGATTGCCTCTCTTATGAAGGAGTTCTTGACACTGATGCCTCTTACTAGTGACGTTGGGGCTCAACAAACGCAGATTAACAAGTTCTTCATGGTCCTTACTCTTATTGGCTCACGTCCAAATCTTGAGACCGTTCGAGATCAAATTCTTAGCAGTCCATCAGTCCCATCCTTGGATGATATGTTTGCTCGCCTCCTCCATATCTCCTCCACTCAAACTTTGTCATCTGATAGTACTTCAGATTCTTCTGTGTTAGTTTCTCAAACTAACCTTTGGGGAGGACGCAATTGTAACCGAAGTAGAGGATAACATCCTCACTGCACCTATTGCAATAAGTTTGGCCACACTCGTGATTGTTGTTGTCAGTGATGCATGGACCGGCCTCTCCCTTCTTGCCCACCAGTGGCCTAGTCTTCGGTCGATTCTCAGTAACAAACTCAGAGCTCCTCCACATCTCGGGGTATTCCCCCACGGCCGGAGTGAGTATGATGACTATCACCGCTATGATGACAGTCATTCTGTTGCATCTGTTGCCTAGATCGGTAATGTCTTTGCTGCCTTATAAAAATACTACTCTTGGTTCTGGATTCTAGACTGCGGTGCTTGATGCATATCTAGTAATAAAGATCTTTTCTTCTCTCTTACCCTGCACACACCACATTGCTGGCAATAGATATAATTGGCAGCTAAAGTGTGGTTGACAAATACTCTCACCAGGCCCTCCACTACCCATCTTTGCTCTTCCTGATCCGCGATACCTTTATCAATGAATCTTCATCTCATTATTATTTTTCATTAATTGGGTGAGAGGGATGAAGTGGGGTCGTTGTCGGGTGATGGGTCCAGACCCATCACTGCAAGTATCTCTGGGTTTGAACTGGATGCTCCTCTCCTCCTTTTGATCGTGCAAGGCCGCACTAAGATCACGCCTTCCTAGAGTTCCCGAGAGAAGACGTCCTTGTTTTTCCCATTTGTCATTACTTTGCGTGTGAGTCACATCCCGACAGGAAACATGCTGTCTCGTTCCGGCGTTTGAATAATCGGGCAAATTCTCCTTTTGAACTTGTCCACACTAATGTTTGGTGTCCTTGTCGGACTGCGTCTACTTTAGGATTTTAGTATTTTGTCACTTTCATTGATGACTATTCTTGATGTACTTGGTTATTTTTCATGAAAAATTGAGCTGAGTTATATTTTATTTTTTCAAGAACACATGTTGAAGTCGAGCTGAACGATATTTACATTCGTAATGTTACGTAGTAGCAATGCCATGAACAATTTACGCTATTTCATTTATGTCCCGACATGGATCTTCTTCGATCTTCTTGTGCTCATACTCCTGACCAAATGGAGTGGTTGAATGTAAATTGTCATCTTATTGAGACAGCTCAGTACTCTCCTTCCTCATTATCATGTTCCCTTTTTTTTTCGTTTTTGAGGACATTCTTCTTTACATTGTTATTTGATTATTGTATGCCCCTCATCGGGTTTTGATCAAATTCCTCATTCATAATATCACGACCAACCACTTTATTTTCCTTCCTCGCCGTGTTTTTGGATGTACTTGCTTTGTTACCATATTCTCACTTAGGACAGAGACAGCTTCATGAAAACCACAATCATGCTTAAGTTTGCTCGAACGGAGAAGGGTTATGGGTTGTTGTTAAGCCAGGGCCTCATGATGCCTCTGTGATGTCACAACAGTAGAGGACTCACCCCTTCTTCTCTTCACATTCTTGAAGTCTTGCCCGCTTCCCATCATCTCCCCACTTGTATTTGATGTACCTTCTGATCGCCGGGTTTATCACCCATGATCTTGTAGTTCTAGTTTGTTCCTCTCCCTTCTGAGGCCCTGTTGGCTCACTTCCTATCCACTTGACCACCCTCCCTACCGCTCGCCTCTGATAACCATTGCTCTTGGAAGGGTAATGTGATGCCAGCAATCCTCATCTATTACAAATTTTTTGAGTTATATCGATTATCTTGCTTCACCCACTAATCTGCATTTGTTTACTATATCGTCTGTTTCTTCTAAGAACACTAATGGGGCTCTTGTAGGGTGACGACAAGCAATGGTAGATGAAATGGCTGCTTCTGCATTCAACTAGCACTTGGGATCTTGTTGTTTTGCCATTTGGTAAGTTTCCAATTGGTTGTCGTTGGGTTCTATGATTAAGGTTGGTGCGATGGTCGAGGTTGATCGCCTTAAGGCCGCAGTTTCTTCAAAGGATATATCTGAATTTATAGTCCCGATTATGGTGACACATTCTACGGATTGACCAAAGATTGCTTGTCAGTCGAGTCTCCCCTTCTCTCATGTTTGCTATGTGTTCTTGGTCACTTTATCAGTTGGATATTAAAAATGCCTTCCTTCATGGTGATCTTGCAGGGAAGTTTATATGCATTTCTTCTGGTTTTGTTGCTTTCGGGAGGAGTTTGGTTTAGTTTACGAGATTCGTAAATTCTCTGCATATGGCTTGAAGCAAGTCTCTGGCGTGGTTTAGTTGTTTTAGTTACATTGTTCAAGAATTTGGCATGCTTAAGCGATCTGTGAGACCATTCGAGTTTTTTATCATCACTTAACTATTCGAGCGGGTGTGTTTATCACGGTTGTTTATGTGGGCGGCATCGTCATTCTGACGTGTCAGGATGGTGGCCGCGTGCTTTTGCTTTGCGCTTCGGACTAAAGACTTAGAAACTCAAGTACTTTAAAAGTGAGATAAAACAATCAGGTTACAGTGTAGTCATTTACAGCGGAAGTATACTTTAGACATCTTAGGAAAGAAACCGATATGTTAGGTATGTGGGGTTGACCTCCTGGATCCTAATGTCAAACTTGTACGAAATGAGAAGTCTTTAGGAGATCACCAGGAGATATCGATGACTTCGTAGGTAAGGCGAGCTACGCCATACATTCTTATGAAACGTTTGCTCACCATGAGTGTTGTTAGTCGATTCTACGATCATATGTAATATGTTGGGATCTTGTAATACGCATTTTTCGGTATATCAAAAGTACACCGGGCGGAGGTGTGTTGTACGAGAATAGAGGTCATACCGGGTTGTTGGTTACAAATAAATTGGGTTGGCTCACCGAGATAGGCGTTCCGCGAGGATCTTGTATTTGTCGTGGTGGTAACCTAATATCGCGGAAAGTAGAAAGCAGCGTGAGTGGCGGATCTAATGGCTGGCCAGTATTGAGCTGGCTCTGGCAGCATGGCGAACTCATATGGGAGACACCATCTCGGGGTTGAGATTTGGAAAGAATGAACAGATGAAGCTCATCTGTGATAGCGGTACCCTTTGCATATTGCATCCCGTCAGGTTCTTCCATGAAAGGACCCAGACACATTGAAGTTATTTGTCACTTCATTAGAGAGAAGATCGCATCGGGATGTACTGGCTACAAGTTTGTCAATTCAAATAATCGAATTAGCGGACATCTTTACTAAATCTCTCGGAAGTCACAGAATTAAATATTTATATGGCTTGGTCGTATAAGTATCTTTCCCAGGGCAGGGAAGTGTTAGATATTATCTGCAGTCTTTTCCTTTTATTTTCTTCTTGTGTGTAGGTCCCATGAGCATGTATATTTATATATAAGTCGATATGTAATGTAGTAGTAAGTTTTTACATTGAATATAATAAGGTAAGTTCTCTTTTTCTCTCTTCACATAGACCAAAATGTCTTCATTTAATATCTGAAATCAATGATTACTTTGAATGGTATAATATTTTTTTAATAGGCTACTTTGAATGGTATAATATGTCAACACCCAAAGCACGTGCTTCACCACAATGAAACTTGTCAGCTTTACCACGATAAATTAGCTAAGAGGGTGTTTGTTTTTTTGTCTTTTTTCCGAAAGCAAATTTTCCTTCAAACTTAAGACTTTTTTTTTTTGAACTTTTTGATGACTAGCTTTTGGCTTTTTCTAAATGCTTTTTTCTACTTAGAAAAAACCACATCTTCAAATTCTTAAAATAAAAGCATGATACTTTATAATCCAATTGAAACTCTCATGATTATTTCTCATACTAATTAAATAAAAGTACATGTATTTTTAAATTTTAATTCAAAATTTTATTTTCTCAAAATTTAAATAAAAATAAAATTTTGTTTTTTTCTTCATTGGTAGTAGGATATTTATTTTTATTTAAAATTTAATTTTCTCAAAATTTCGATAAAATGTTAATTTTCATAGATTAAATAAATAAATATATATATAACCATGGATGTCAGAAGCGAGAACTTCTTCGCTTGACTTGACTAATCCCGAGATACCTTGAAGTTAGCGGCCAGGTGAAGCCTCTAGTAGCCACAAGGGACTCCGAACTAGTATGAGCCATTGGGTTAAACCTCAGAGCACAACCAATGATCTCGGGTTTTCTAGATTATATATATAATCTATCTCTTCATATATTATATATTTAACATGCATAAATGAGGATTTTTTTTTTGATGATATTTTATGCTTTAAAAATAACTTTAAAAAATTATTTATCATAACCTTTTTTATTTTTTATTTTTTATAAATATGTTAAAATGTTATACAAACATTATATAAATATTTTCATTTTATCATATGGATAACATTAAATTATCATCATACAAATAAATATTAAATTAAAAATTTTTTAATACACTAGAATGTTAAGATGGTGACTTTTAGCTTATAAAAAACAAACAACTTACTACTTAATACAAATAAAGTATTAAAAAACAAACAGTTATTGTTGTTGTTATGACATCATAGTCATTGTTAAATTGGTGCTCCAGAAGGTTGAACCACTGAACCATAAGCCAGCTTCATCTATGAGTTAAGAAATTAGTTACGGTAAAAAATTTTGGGCCAGTGAGAAGTTTTAGTGAAATTTTGAGTGTGTGTGTGTGTACGTGAGAGAGAAAGAGAAAGAGAAAGAGATAGAGGCATCCACCTCCTCATAAAATGTCATCGCCGTGAGCCGGTACCCTGCTAACAGCAAATATTCCTTTACAGCACAGTTAAGATCTCTACGTTCATTGTCCTTTAAAGGGCCCAAATCTGAGTAGGACACATCTCTCTTTTGCCGCTGAATATCTTGTCCATGATCCATGGAGGCAAGTGCATTTGATTCTGCAAAATACATCCAAATATGGTAGTTAGTAAATGAAAATGAAGAATCAATTGAATGTATAAGCAACAAATCATTTTTTACAATTTTTTTTTCCAAGAAAATTATATGTTCTAAAATGAGAGCTAAAAAGGGAGCACATGAATGGGTGTCCATTGTTCAACATGGACACAGATTCAACAAGCTGACTGCATAAACAAATTCAAGTTTGGCAAGCCACAAACATGGGCACTAATTTCCAAGGCAGAAAAAAGGCAAGACTAATCTTCCATTTTATGTTGTCAAAAAACTTAAACGCATATTCCTATTCTTTTCAGCTACTTGGTGGTTCCATTAATTTGAAAACTAAAACCTGGACCCTTAAATGACTAAAGTGCTCACTCAGGAGCACGTAGTAAACCATTTAATACCGATCACCAAAAAAGAAAACATGTAAAAAAGACCAAACAAACAAGAACACATAATTTCAGATGTTGAGAAAGAAAACTTGGGAGCTTACCACTCGGGTTAGGAAGAACTTCAGCTTTCTTCTCCAATTCAGTCTTCAGTTTCAGAATATCCTCTTGGGCTAAGCGAAGTTCATACCCACTGATTGCCAATTTTTCTTCCAAGGCTTCTTTCTCTTCCAACAAACTTTGAGGGTCTGCAACTGGCTCCCAGAAAACCAAAGGAAAAAAAAAACTATTATCTATTTTTTAAATTTATGATGAGAAGGAAAAATTTATAATTTGCAATAATAATTCAAGCATCAACTAAAATTCAAAGATAAACCGGGAAGTAGAGGTATGCATATGATGGTGAATGATTAGAACTCACAGGGACACCACCAAGCATTGAGAAATCAACCATTTAAATTTAGAAGACACTTACTGTATACATGAATTAATTATAACACTAAATAGGATTGACATAGCTTAGCAATCGGTAGGTATTTGGAAAATTAAACCCTTAAAATGGAATCGCAAAACAAAGCACAATGAACACCTAAGTACAAAAATGATTGTCATGCTTTCAGATGTAGAACATGAATACAAATACTTTACTCATTGCTATCTATATTTCTTGAAAATGATCTACGATGACTTCCTTTTTTTCTTTTTTCCTTTTTTTTTTTTGGGAGGCCAGGTAAACTTGCCTTATTTATATAATGTGATGCCTTTGGGTCTAGGAAATACAATAACTACAATGATAAGTAGCCTGACCACCCATCCAGAGGCAATCTTAATTGAATCGCTTTTACATTGAAGGAGCCTAGGTTGTTACGATGGCATAATAAAAAGATACAGCACGTTAATAGTCATTTTCTTACCACCAAAATGCACTTCTTTCAGAAAATGTTTCCTAACTTCACATTTTCAAGACTTTCTTGCTTTCTTCTTTCTCCTGATGTTTAAACCCATTCCTTCCTAGATTGATTCTGTATCATAAAATTTTTTAAAGGATTATGAACTCAGCCCAATGGATGAACTAGAACGATTTCTGGATTAAACATTATATTACTTTTTCATCACTAAGTGTCACAACAATGCTCCACCACAAAGTAGTGTTGGACAATAAAAAGATAACATGGACCAATCAGCCTACTAAGCCTTGAGGAAACATAGTCCCATTCTTTGAACACAATTGCTATTTATCACATGTTAGATCACCGTTTTTCTATACCCTCAAAATAAAAGAAAAAAAATGGGTTGATGAACATACTATGAGGAAATGGAAGTTGGTCCAAGGTTATATCGTAAGGTCACTAGGGGAATTAAGTAACTAGTACAATACCTCAAAGAATGGATGAGTTGTAAAGTTGAAGCCCTTAAATTGATAGTACGCGAAAAAAATGGTCAGAAAACACTGAAAACTAGGGCATTGTATCACAATTGAACTTGATCGCAGCCCAAAAAAAAAAAAAAAAAACAGGCCACTTTCATTTATATTAATTCCCATCAATATAGTAGTGATTTCCTCGTATAAAATGATCCTTTATACCACCCATCAACAAAGAGAAGAGGTTATCCAAATTATAATCATGTTACTTTGCAATAAGAAAAGTAATGGATAAATTGTGACTCCCTAAATGGGCATATAAAGTGCAATCATAACCAAGTCCCATGACTTCAACAAGGGAGTGAACTTTGGGGTAGGGTATAGAGCTAGGGTGACGTAGTGCTGTGTGTTTTATTTCCAGTTAAGGTTTGGTGTTCCTCTTTTCTTTTATTTGCTTTCTAGCATATTTGTATACTTTATGTATGTCTTTTCCAAATGCTTTTAATATATTTGCTTTGTTACCTTTCAAAAAAATTAAATACTAAAACTAAAAATAATAATAATAAGCGCTAAGGTGGTGCGATTTGGAACGAGAAATAGTGGGGATGGGGAGTACTATGTTTTCTCAAAATCAGGATCTATTCTCACTTGCCTTTTCCAAATAAGAAAAGGCCATCGATCTGATGCTGGGATGGAGTTCAGGCTGCAAGGCTTTTTTGGAAGGTTAAATTTGTAGCCATGATCTCAAGGTATCATTGAGGCATGCAAGGTTGTTATAGAAAGCTAAATTTGTAGTTGTTAGGATGATCTCAATGTGTCCCCTTTAAAGAAGCACCTTTTAGTATGGAGGAGGAATCAGAACAAAAAGCTCTCTGTTAAATCCTATTTAAAACAGTCATATGGTGGTTCAATAGTATTATAGGTTCAGAGTTATCCAGACTTGGATTCAGTATCTCCTTCTTAATTGGCTTTTTTAGCTGATTCAAAGGAAAGTGCTGGTATCTTAACAATGGGTCATGCGACAAATTAAAAAATAAAATAAAAGGATTTTCACAGAACATTGTTACAGACGCAAAACAGGTCCAAGAATTTTGCTCATTTTCATATTGATATATATATATATATATATATCACTAGGCTATATGGTCATCCACTTCAGAGTGTATGATTCTCATCTAAGAAGGCATGGATGGTGGTTGCTTTAAGTATCACAGAATTTGAGGCTGATTTTCCCAAAATAGTGTTATTCTAAGGTTTCTCTCAAGGGAACATGAAGATTAATTTCTTTAAGAGTTCTAAGATGGAATATTTGTATAATGGTGCTTTTTTTTTACTTTTCTCCCTCTTCCCCCTCCCCTCCACCCCACACTTTTTTCACTACTAGGTAACGCCATCTCGTAAGATTTTTGCATACATCAAGTACACATGGGAATTTTCCTCATTTTGGTTATAGGATTGCTATATTGTGATAACATGATATAGAGTCTGTCTGAAAGTCAAAGCGTTAATCCTAGAACTCATTTTATCCCACAAATCTGTACAAGAGTTTATGGATAACTAAAAATGCCCAAATCTTTTGCTAGGGAAATATAAGTATATTAAAAGGACCAATTAAAAGGGGGCATATTCTGAGTATAATGAAGTATACACAGAAGAGAAAAGGTGAAAAGGCACACAACCAAAAGCCACGATTATATTTCCACTGCTTAGAGCACAACCACAAAATTAAATCTACCAAATATGGAAAAACCCTCTTGAAAACCTTTTTGATGATAATAGAAAGACCAATACAAAGGTTACAAATAAGGAAATCCAAAAGAGATACATCAAAGCATTGCACCCTTTCAGAAGGATCTTCCATTGCACCCCTGCCAAATTGTCTCAAACTTGCATAGAGGAGTTGTTATTTAAACCTTCCTTCTCTTCTTACCCACAAAACTCTCATAACAACTAGATAAAAACTTTTTCACCAAAGAAGGAACCAATAGATGACAAAGAGAAACAACAAAAAGTGCACCCTTAACTTTCTCACAATGGATGAGAAAGTGTTCAGTTGATTCTCCTCCATTTTACACATATAACAATAAATCCCTAAAAATTACCCTACTGTTTTAGTAGATCAAAGATAATGATCCTTCCCAATGCACCCTCCAAGTGAAGGAACCCACTATCCTTAGAGCACGAAAGAACCACATTTCCTTTGTGGGGAAAGGCACTCCTCCTCCATCCAACTCCCAAACAATATTTAAGGAGTTCACTCAAGCTCCATTTGGAACCCAAAAAGTACTAGGGAAAGAAAAAAAATAGTAAGAAAAATGATTTTCTTATGTTTTGGTTTCACCACGAAAAATATAAAAGAAAGTAAAATATAATCAAAATTCCTCAAAATTTTACATATTTTTAAATTTCTTAGTCCTTATATAATAGAGAGATAAATAAAATGAATTTGAATAAACATATAGAATTAATTTATTAAGTTTAAACTGACTTTTTATTTTCCTCCAATTTTTTTTCCTTCCACTTTTCCTCTCTATTTTCATTCCTTTGTACTTTCCGGTTTCCAAACGAAGCCTAAGAATCTCCAACACTTTGATGCCATGATAAACCAAGGGATATTTAGAAACACATAGCTTCTGTTTAGACTTACTTGACTTGCTGACGTGGAGTAGACTACAGACATAAATTTCATGGGCTTCCAAGTTAATCTATTTAAATGTTGCTAATATAAACCCAATTAACTTCTGTCATCAATCAATTGTAGATCAAACCTAAGTCGCACCTTTATATCCTACTTTCAATTATCAAACTTACAGCAAAAATAATCAATAAGATGCACCTGCAGCAGTTATACATATCTCAGCCACATTATCAAAATACTCCCAGCCCATTCTCTGATAAGCGTGATGCCTATGGATCATATACACTTCATTGGTATTCCTTGAATGACAAGATGAATGCTGATAATAGCACCATCAAAGAATCCATTAAATAACCATTGTATTTTCTTCTTTCTTTCCAATATCCATAGGATTTTGAATTCGACGATTTTCACAGATGACAAAATGATCGACATTCACAGCTAACGCAATTAATTTTCCAATTTACAATTGGAACTGAAAAAACACGCTTCATCAATCAAATTCGTGAGTTGCAACAGAAAATGACGCAGACATAAATTCCTTAGAACCAGATCGCTCAATTAGAATCAAATTCCGCACCCAAAAAAAAAAGGAAAAACGGAAAGAGAACTAACCTCGGAGGGAGTTGAAGCGAGAGATCTGATCAGGAGGGAAGTGAGAGATATCAGAGAAGAACTCCTTGAGGCGAATGGCCTGAGCTTCACGGCCATCCTCAAGAAGCTCGTGAAGCAGCTCGAACGCTGACAACAAGTACTTCTCCTCCAACAGAAAGTTGACGACGCAGTTGCACAATGACGCTCTCTCCACCACGTCCATCGATCCCAAATTCACCATTCCATTTCTCTCTTTTCTTCCTTCTCTAAATTGTACACCGACGAGGAGGCTGGTTTCCTCATAGAGAGGGAACAAACGATATTGGCCGTTGATGCGGTGGACTTTTTAGATATGGTGATTACTATTGCGATGTCAGATGTGGATCTAGTTTCTTTGAGGGCATAAAAGTTTGGTGCACCGTCACGGAGGTCAAGAGTTGACCGTTGCTTCGGCTTTACTCGTTCCACTAATAAATTATTATATTCTCTCGTACAATAGGGCCAAGATAAAAAAAACTATCGTTTAGAGTCAGCCACGTGAGCCGCTTATGCGTGTCACTAAAATTGAAGAATGAAGATCAGTGAGTGTGATGTGTGTGGGCATAGAATTAGAGGAGTTTTGCACATGAACAATTTATTTTGAAAAAAATTATTAAAATGGATTGAAATTTAAAATAATGCTTAAATTAATATATGATCAGTAATATCATAATTATTAATTACGGTATTGAAATTTTTTTTACCTTAATGTCGTAGTTAGTGACTGTAATATTAAAAAAATTTTGAAATTTTTTTTAGTTAATATTATAGTCATTAATTATGATATTGATTTAAAAAGTTTTTAAAATAAGAAATGCATTAATTTGGACATTATTTCTAATTTCAACCTATTTTAATAATTTTTTTTAAAATAACCTAAATATATGATTAGAGCCCCAGCCTTTTAAAGTTCCCTTCAAATTACTATGCCTATCCAAAGAAAAGAATAAGTCACCTAACCGTACTTGTTTATGTTACACTGGGCATTGGTAAAAGTAAAAATGAATAATAACGTTGATTATTTCTCTCGTAGAGAGGGAGACTTGAATCTAAAACTTTAATTATGTCCCTCCAAATTTGTAAGATCATATACCCATAGTCTAGAATTTCATATTTGTCAATTTATAACTTTTTAAACTAAATTTATAGGTCCGTCATTATATATATATTTGCAATTATTTCTCTCGTATAGATATAGATTCGAACTCAAAACCTTAATCATGTTTCTCTTGAATTTGTGATCCTACCCCACAAGGTCAGAGTTCCATATTTATCAATTTATGTGCCTCTGAACTAAATTCTAGGTTTGTCATTATATATACATTTTTATTTAAATATATTTTCGGTATATCATTTATCTTTGATTTTAGGAAGGTATGTAGTTTTGTTACATGTGCATATTTTTGGTTTGGTGGAACAAAAAGCTGAGAAATTCCCTTCGATTCTGGCGTTTTAATATTTTGTTTTAATTCATATTCTCTCTTTTATACAAACAAATGTAAGAGAGTATATTGAACAATCATTATAACTTTTTAACTACGTTTAAATAATTTTGTATTATAATATTATCTTATTATATTTTAAGCGAGGCTGGTGTCCAATTAACATACGCATTCGTGTAATCGTTGAGTTAAATACCGTTAGGACCATCAATCCAACATTAAATCATGAACTTAACAATTTTTTCAATTTGATAACTTTTGTGATTTTTAAAACATTGGGGCAAATCAACACCATAATGACACGTTAGCCATATATCAAATTGCATTTTGATTTCAAGATTAAATTTGATTTATAAGGCTACTATTGCTTATAATGAAATTTACTACTTTGTGTTAAAATTTCATTGTTAGACCTTCAAATCTATATATTTTTACTATTGTCAACACAGTTACGATGATTGTAATTAAATTTGGTTTTGTTTCAAATTCTCCTGAGATTATTTTAGGTAATGTTGCACAAGGAAATTAAACCTCTTGGATTTAAATTTTCTATTAATATAGTATCTATGAATTATGATAGAACTTTCAATTCTCACAAATTTCCCTCTATTTTTTTTTTTTTTTGTCCACGGCTACATTCCCAATGATTGTAGGGATGGCAATTTCATGAGATATTCGGGTTACCCGCCTTGCCCTGCCTCATTTCGGACGAGTATTGGGGTGGGTTATTAGGATATATGACAAGTTTGGACAGCTTCCCAAAAACCCGACTATAGGTTTAGGATCACTAAAGATGTGGTCTTACGAATCTCGGGAGTCGTTTATTTTCTTTCCATACGCCTCAAATTGATATAAAACAATAACATTACAAGGTATATGAAACATTGTATATTTTTAGCACAAATCTTGCAAGTAATTTATAATATTTCTGAGTTTGATGTCTGTTTCTTTTCTGACTTCGTGCCAAAATATATTAAAAGCCAGATTGTTACAATATATTTTCTGAATCTTTACCGAGGCCCGACCCGACCTTCTTCGTGCTCGATGCCGAGAAGGGCGCGAGTAACTACCGTGTATGCGAAAGGGTGGTCTACGGCGGAATTGGCAATCACGATGAGAAATCTAAATGATGGCTACCACCTAAGTGCATGCAATCTGTGTTCTGTGTCAAATGTGAATTCGGTAAGCATGCGCGTTGCATAAATGACTGTGTCATGCCCGTGTCTCAGTTACCATGAGCTCCCTCTGCATTTGTCATGAATGAAATCTATTTTTTCAAAACAAAGATTTTTGTTTGTAAACTCATTGGACATTTCTCCGAAAATCAAATATATGTTAGACCAGCCATAAAATCTCTTTTAATAGATATAAAATATATTGTGGACAACCCTTCGATATAATTTAGTGTGTGTGATGCCTCAAATTTCCGGGGGTCAATTTTGTACTTTTGCGGTGTTAAACAGAGCGGTGTCCATGTACAATGACCAAAATAGTGCCTGAAACAGTGCATTGTTGCGGAGTTTGTCGCATGCTGCTGCGGCGCTGTCATCGCGCTGTAAAATCGCTAGGCACTTTGTCATGCGCACTTGTCCGACACGCCCATAGCGACCTGTCGCAACACGGGCGTACGCGACATTTAAACAACCGACCTATCGCTGACGAGAGAACACTCGTACTTGACGAGACTGATCTTCCAGCGAGCGTCGTTGTCGTGACACGAAGTGAATGTCGCGGCGCTGAGCTAATCCGCGGCGTAGCCTTGTCCACGGCGCCAAAGCGTATTCACGACACGAAAGCCCTTCATTGCCCAACTCCTTATCGCGACACTAAAATCTCTGTCGCGACATAGGATGGGTCATCTCTGTCGCGACAGGAATTTCTCTGTCGCGATAGAGCACCCCCGAGGAAGCTGTCGCCAGCCAGGCTTTCCTAAACACCGCCATGCTTATGAGCCCTCCTGTCGCGACACCCACTTCTTGATTGTACATGACTAGGCTGGAAATGGGCAGTAGCCCACCCCATTTTGGTCCCTTGCACTATTTCTTTTGTTGGATACTTTCTAAAATCAACATAAATTAGCCTTATTACTACAAAGGCCACTGGAACTTGGAAAACTCGCAAAAATGTATTTATTATACAAAATACGAGTTTAATTACAATTTATGTTCTTTAATTACAATGCAAAAGCAAGGTTTTTTACCAGGATTTACAAAATACGAGATAAAGGCTGGCCCTTTCCTTCCTAGCGAGTTCTGGAGGAGCTTCATCGCCGGATTGTACCTCAGGCACACGGGGTATGTTATTCCCACGACGCAGTGAAGCGATGCTGAAGTGGTTGAATTTTCTCTGAGGTTACTCGCCCAAGTGCTCGTACAATGACAACCGCTGAAACATTCAAGTAAATCATCGTATTCCTGAATATCACAAATGCGTCGCGTGCAATTTGCCATGTATGAAGAATTGTTTGAGCGAGAGATATTTGTTTTCTTTGTGGACAACCCTTCCATATATATATATTAGTAGACATATTCCGATAGATAGTTGTGTGGACAACCCTCCGATATTGTGGTGGACATACTCCGATACTTGACATTGTGGACAACCCTCCGATAATGTGGTGGACATACTTCGATACTTGACATTTATTAGACAATGTTTGATATAATGCTCACAAGAGAACCATGTCGATGCGAAACCACACTTACACTATTCTCACGGTGTCCCAGTGCGTATCAAATGCCTTATCTTAATTTCATGATTCGTATTGTATATCATGCATGCATATACTAACATAATTCTGTAATCGACGTATTATTCATCTTTAGCAATAACACGAAAACAACACACATGAGCGATCGACAATCAGAATGTCGAGTATCTGAAACTAACCATAGACTCAACTCCAATCCGGCGAAAACAACCCATAGCCTAGTCGGTATTAAAAAGCAATCCTAACATTTCGGTACTCAGTCCCGATTTGGCGGGACTAAAACATCGGTCATTCATTGACCATCACCTGGCAATTAGATGGCTCTTGGTAAGACTAAACAGTAGGGCTTATATATCTTGGAGTTTGTTAAAACTCCCCAGGTCGATCTCGATGCGAGCTCTTCCATGAGGATGAACTTTCCTCTTGCTCCCCGGCAGTCGGTCAGATTCTTTAGGAAAATTAGAGAGAAGGTAGAGCTTCTCTCTCTATTTTCTTCTTCTCTTCCTTTTCCCTTTTTCCTCCTTTTTTTATTTTTCCCCCTCTCCCAACCGGTTTGGTCAAACTTGGGTCAAATGAGATGACCTCTCACTTGCCACATGTCACTCTCTTAGTGGCTCTCCTTGGATTACCCTTATCCATTTATCCATTTACCTTGGATTCTTGTCACGTCGTGTGTTCATGCGTGTGCCATGAGCCCCACTTGAGCTCTTGTTGGCGGCTCACTTCACATCTGACCTGCAACCGCTCGATACGTCTTAAGTGTCCCGTCTTGCCTCGGTCTTGCTCAAACTGAAGTTAAATTTATCTAGAAATTAGATATGGTATTAGATTTTGAGACGATTTCAATGGTGAGGGGATTTGTTTAGATCGTAAAGAGATCTAGAAAATTCTGAATTTTCATTGAATTACCATTTACTTATGTACATGGGTTGGATTTCCTCGAGTCTTACATAGTGGACATGCCCGAAGATGTTGGGCCAATGACCCTCAAGATATTTTCATTGGGCATATAAAAATATTGTGGACAACCCTCCGATATATTTTTATTGGACATACTCCGAAAATACCGGTGGACAACCCTGAATGAAACAGCTATACAAAGCCATGTCGTACTTACACGATTTGTGATGTCACTGTCCATGTGCAATCTTAATGCACTGCGCATGGTATTTGCGTGTTTCATGCATCTTTTCTGCGACACAATATCCATGTTAATGTGATGGATACACATACCAACATCTTATTCATGAGAAGCGCCTTGTTATTCAAAACCAAGAAAATCAACATGCAACTTGGATTTTTTTTCTAGTTTTCCCATCTCAGAAAAACAACATGCATATACCAACATTATCCTCACAAAACTGCATGTTACTCAAAGAAATAATCATGCAAACTAGATTTTTTTTCTAGATTTCCAGCTCAGAAAAACAACATGCATATACTAACATTATCCTCACAAAAACTGCATGTTACTCAACCAAGAATAATCATGCAAACTAGAATTTTCGACACCATTTCGGAAAAAGCGGCATGCATATACTAACATCCTCCGCAAAGCGCATGTTGCACCGGCCCGAGGAATCCAACATGCCCACATGGATTTTCCGGTTCAAACGAAATCATCATGCACATAAACCAACATAACACAAAAATTCCGCGGTTTAACACGCACCATAACCATTTAGGAACAAAATGTACCCAGAATTGCACCACAATTTGTTCTAAACTGCCTTGAACCACACATAGTCCATGTTAATATATTTTTAGCACACATATATCAACATTATTTCACCAAAAACAGCATGTTATTCAAACTAAGGAATCAACATGCAACATGTATTTTTTTCCAGTTTTCAAACTAGAAAACATCATGCACACAAAAACCAGCATAACACAAAAGTCAGCGAAGTTCCTTTTGCACCAAATCTGCCCATTTCGAACCAAATGTCACCTAAGTGCACTCGGTTTGTTCCAAGCGCCTTTGAACTCAGCCCTCCAGCTAGAGCTATGGCTCATGGCCATTAGATGGCTCTCGAATAAGAACTAGCCAAGGTAGGAAGACCCTGCTGTTGGAGCTATGCAGCTCCTTCTTTAGAACTAAAAGCGCACAACTCCTCATTTATATAACCTTTCTCTCCATCTTTCTTTTTCTTTCCCTCTTTCTTTTCTCTTGAACAGAACTGGCTTGGATTTAGGATACCCACCTCCAATCGGTTTTGACACATAGCCATTACTAGGCCATGTGTTTTCCATGCCTTTAATCCATCCACCCATTCCATGCAATAGTTGACAGTATGACACTTGGCTCCCACTCATGTGTCAAGTGTCCTCTCCTCTAGTGCCATATGGCACCATTCCCTCATGCCAAGTGTCACCCTCTAATTGGTCCATTCGCCTCGAAATACGTGAAATTTCGACTGTTTCGGAATTTAATGAAATTCGATTATGTATCTAGATTTTGTGATACAAACTCAATGGCGTGATCCGCGTCATCATCCGAGATCTAGAGAACTTTCTAAACTTACCATCAATTTGTAACGGTAAACTCTCATTTCACATTACCTGGGTTTTCACAAAAGAACCTACCTTACCATGCCTTGGACTTTAAATTATTGATATACCCTTATCACTTTTCAAATTACATAGAACATTGTTGGTGTATTTACCCTTATTTTCTCTTAAGATTTCTCTTCTCTTAGGGTTTGTCTGAGACTTTTTAGATTTGTGAATGGGTTTCAAATGATGCCAACGATGACTATGATGGCCATTTATTTGTTTGGTATGGTATCTATAGCTTAAGAGAAATGAGAAGAAAAACAAAGAAGGAATCAAATATTTGCACCATTGCACACATGCTTGAATCGAGATGCGAGTGTTTCTCTCCTTTCTAGTGTTCTCATATTGGACATCGTGCCTCTTTCTCTTCTTTGCTTTTATTGAAAAGGAAAAGAATTGAAGTTTTGAATATCATTTTCTATGTGATTCTTGGGTTTATGGGAATACTCATGAGTAAGAAAAGTTCTATTTTTTTTCCATCTTGATTCTCATGGGAAACAATTTGCAAGGAAAATAAAGATTTGTGGAGGTTCATTTGCTTAGGTTTATTTGGGTTGTGAGATATCTTCAGAAACAAAGATAAAGAAATATAATAATTTGATTTTTTGTGTTTGTTGTTTGGGATCGAAAGATATGAAAATCTAAATACTAATGAGAGTGCTCCGCCCCGTCCCGTCAACTCGCCCCGATAACATCTATTTGGGTCGGGACGAATGAGAATATGATTTTAAAAACTATTCAGTAACAAGGATGAGAGTAGTGGACCCTACCATGTCTTGAGTTAGGAAAGGGGATGGAAAATAATTAAAAAAATTTGGATGGGAATGGGATAGGGGTACCTCGTCCCATACCCACCTCGTTCTCGATCCTAAATGCTTGATGTCTAAACCTCTATGTGTTCAAAAGAAAAGTACTACTCCAAGGTAAAGATGAAGTACATAAAAGTGAATCTCTTCGTATTAGTACTTGTTCTCGATCCTAAATGCTTGATGGCTAAACCTCCATGCGTTCAAAAGAAAAGTCCTATTCCAAGGTAAAGATGAAGTATAAAAGTGAATCTCTTCATATTAGTACTTATTCCTATATTTGTATATTAGATCATAATTCTCAAAAAATCTCTATTGATAATGCATTACTGATTCTTTTTTAATACAACTAATAATGCTTGTTTATGATTTAACTTATTTTTACATATAAATTATACATGTGTTGATGATAATGCATTACTGATTCTTTTTTAATACAACTAATAATGCTTATTTATGATTTAACTTATTTTTACAAATAAATTATACATGTGTAAGGTCTTGAATGCATCTTAATTCTTAGGGCTAAATTGTGTTAAGATCCTAGATTTTATGGAGTGGGATTAGATGTTCTAGAAAAAAGGTCCAATTTAGTTCTTTGACTAATGTAAAGTTCACATATTTGCTACATATTTCTTTGTCTTTTTTTTTTTTATCTATTATATATACGTTCTATTTTAACTTCATTTTTTATTATCTCATTTTGCACATTTTTATTTAATTTCTCATCCAACACAAAAAATCTCGATAATCATGGATGACATATATAAGTGTGTGTTCTTGGACACATTTCCTAATGTTGGGACTGTGTGATAATTTAGACTTTAGTGCGATGAGTCCGAACTTGCCTATGGGACGAAGTGTATACAGAGCATATATAAAGTATATGTAGAAAAATAAAAGCACACAATATTTTACAGGGTTTGGCAACAACTTATTTCCACGAGGTTGTGTCCAAATTCAAGAATTTTCATTAATCTGATTCAAGGTTACAATTAGTCTTATGTGATACAAAACTCTTTGTCTACAATCTTTCATTTACCTAATCACTCCTAATGGAATTCAGAATGAACTCCCTTCATTCTCCTCTCTACAACATCCCATACCTATACCCACATTACATAGATAAGATATAAAAACTAAAACATCATTTTTCACCAAAGGTGAAAGGCTTTACGTGCAATACCTCAACCGAGTATCTACACTCTGCACTCCTTCAGCACATCCAGATTTAACTTGTTCTTCTTCAAGCTCTTCTCTGAAACCCATGATGAGTAACTTCCAAAGCCTTAAATTTATAGTCTTTGTAATTTTGTCTTGGAAGTCTTGATAAAGCTATATCATATTATCCTAATATGACTCCAACATTACCTTATATTTATGAACTTTCCTTTAAGCTACCCTAGTGGAATAAGGAAACTTGGTGCCAAAGTATCCTCTTTAGAATAAAAACCTAATTTGTTTCTAATTCTAGTTTGATAGCTTGGAAGATCGAATCCTCTTGATTTGATCGTTATGCACTTGATAGAGGAATCTTAGGCCCATCAGTACCTTGCTCCCTAAATATCTTAGCCTCTAAGGTTCCAGAACTGACTTGCGTCCCACGTCAGCTCTAACCCTATTCGGACTCTTTAGGACTAACATGTCCCAGTATTATAGAGTTGCCGTAGTCCGAACTACTTCCTAGTTCTTTTAAGGACTTCATGTTTAAACCATCAAATCTTCATCAAACTCGATATTTGAAGTAGTCATCTTCTTATAGTTACCTAGAGACGTAAATATGGACAATCTCAAACCCAACAATGGATATATTAGTAATTTGATTGAATGAAAATATCGAATATATCAGAGTAATATTGACATAAAATTTCAATGAGCCAAAAATAAATAAGAATTCTTCAAAAAAAAAAAAACTTCTAAATGAAATTAGAAGTGTAATAAATATTTTAATGTTGTTGAGGACTATTTAATTACAAACATTTATTGGAGAAATATAAAAAAAAAATTTGTATGAAAATGTTAATAAGTAAAAAGTTAATAATAAGTCCTCAAAATATAAGAACACTTATAAATGAAATCTGAAGTGTAATAAACAGTTTAACTTAGGTTTGATATACTTCCATGTGTTTTTTTCTCCTTTTTTATTTCTTCCTTTCTTTCTTTCTTTCTTCATGACTCCATAGCTTTAGGCAGCACACTCCAATCTAGCAACTCCACCACCTAGGAGCAAAAAGATTCATTTATTTGTGCAATATATTCCAAATCGTAGACGATGAACCCATATTTGTGAAAATCTCAAAAGCATAAATATAAAAAGAAGCTTATATAGATGACTATGAATCCATTCTCTTTACATGGATGACTTTAAATCCATCTCAAATCGACCCATGCAAACCATTATTAACTAGATACTATAAGAAACTCCAATAAACCTACAACCAAACCTTGATTAAGGAAACAAACAATACCTGCAATCAGACAATCACATCACTGTCAAGAACTAGAGGAAGAGAAAAAAGAAATCAATAAGGAATAAAAAGACAAGAAGAATGTGAAAAGGACAAGTCTTTTAAGGAGTCACAATCTCCTTAAAACATATTCCTCGTCTCCTCTAGTGCTCGGAGACTATCGGTTGTCTCCTAGGATAAAAATGACTTACAAGCAGCACCGCAACACCTTGATCCTACTTCGACGAACTGAAACTATGTTCGAACCTATCATTGTACTAACAACACTCGGACACAAAACTAACTTGATCCAACCTTTACACACAAATTGAGAAAATTGATACAACCTCTGAACATGAGAAGCTCTTTTTATAGAGGCATTGGAATGAATGTCATTCATTCGTCGAAATGAATGATCATTCATTCCTCATAATGAATATCATTCATTCCTCAAAATGAATGTCATTCATTCCTTTCGAATGAATGTCATTCAACTTGTTTTTCCAATAATTCCCCACATGAATGACATTCATGACCAAAACCTTCAAAACTCTGAAAAACTAGGTGATAGATTCAACAATTGAAACCTACATAGGAGAGGTAGGTGTCACCCTTTGTATGTTTACTCTACTAACTTAACAGTGGACATGATGTCCTTGAGCTGTTCTGCCATTTGTGTAGATGATGACATATATCACATAGGAATCTTCCTAACACATTTAAGTTCTCACTTTTATGTCCATTTTGGCCACGGACATGTGCTTGGTTCTATAAGATTTTAATAGGAATCATACCCTATTCAATTCCCTTTGAAGCGGCCCCACTTCAATCTTATATATATGATCTCCTAATTCAAGAACAACTCATATTACTCTTATTTTACTTTCCATCGCACAGAGATCATTAAAAGCAAAGCTTAACCTTCCTTTTACTAGCATTACTATTTCATCATAGGAATGTACAAGGAAGATCCCCACAATTATAAGACCAAGTTTTTACAGTTTAGTTGTCCCTTTTGAACCTAGATCTTAGGATCTCTAATCAACTAGGTCTGGTGTCCACTGAATCGACTTATTCTTTTATGGGATTTTGTCTCATTCCCTTCGACGACTTTTCAACTAACTCTCTATTTAACCCCTTGGTTAGTGGATCCGTAATGTTATCTTTGGACTTTACATAGTCTAAAAAGATAAGCCCAGTCGAGAGTAGTTGTCTGATGGTATTGTGTCTATGATGAATATGTCTGTTAGGTGTGAAATTACATAGCATTTGAGCATGTCTTATACATTCATTAGGAGCTTTTGATGCAAATTTCACACCTAGATCATGAAAATTTATCATAATTTCCCTCATTGCACATTTTGCAAAAATCATGATGAAGAGCAAGCACTTTGGAGTAAGAAACAAACAATGAAAAGGCAAATCAACACTAGAATGTCGTGGAATCAAGCTATATGTCACGGCATGAAGACAATCACCTTAGAGCACAAGTACTGGCATGCCTCGACATTGGAAATGGATGTCGCAACATCCAATATTAACCCAGGGATGATCAACATTGACATGTCGCGGCATTGGAACTAGAGGTCGTGGCATCAAAGCAAAGAAGAATGTAGCATTCAACACTAGAATGTCGCAGCATTGGAATCACATGTCATGACATCTAGTGAAATTTTGGACTTTCAAGCCTAATTTAGTTGCAATGTCGTGGCATTGGACTTACATGCTGAGGCATCGTGGCCTAGAATTTTTAATTTTCCATCTCGACCCATCTTAATAAGCCCATTTCCCAAACTACTATATAAGCTCTTATTTCTTAGTTTTTAGGGTTTGAATTTCAAGGTAGAACACACTCTCCTGGTGTTTCTCTCCTTTTTGTTTAAAATCAATTTAAGGTTTACTTTTTTTGGTTGAATTTTACCTTTGTTACTGAGAGTTGAGAGTTTTTCTTGAGATTATTCTAGAAGAATTGAAGATTGGAAGGAGAGGGAAAGCAAGGATTGAAGACCATCATCTCTTTAGAGTTTCTTCTTCTTCTTTCCTCATGTTTTCAATTTTTCTTATTTTGTATTAGTTCTTAATGATGTTCTAATTTAGAAACCTGAGATTTTAACTGTAATTTGGATATGAACCTTATATTAATAGGTTGATTTTTATCTCTTTAGTCTATTGGTTGCCAATTGCTCATTGATTCATGTTTGTTCTAATTCATATTGATTCTTGATCACCTTCAATATGTTTGTGACCTATCATAAGATCTAAAAAGTGCGTAATAGGTTAGACCTAGGTGAATCAACATAATTTGTTGGGTAATAGAGATATTAACAGAAATTATGAGGCATAATTGAGTCTCTCTTTCGTGAATGCATCACTAAAACTTGGGGTTGAACTAAGAAGCAATTTACTTGGTACTAGTTAATAGATTGTTAGCTTTCGATAGAGGTTAATGATTAATTTTGTAAGACTTGCCTTGAGCATGTGTCCAATTGGCTTGATGAGAGAGACTTCATCTTAATCTTTGGGGATTATCCATTTACATCAAAATCCTAGGGTCTTTTACTTGGTAGCCTTTTCCTTTTAGAGAACTTTAATCTTGTTTTTCTCTGATAAGTCTTTTTTTTTTTTTTTTTGTTCATGGAATTCTTAGAGTTCTTCTTTTACCTAGCTTGGATATAAGAGAAATCATCCCAATTTCAATAGTTAGCACCTAACTCCCTGTGGTTTGATATCCGGACTCCCTTGAATGCATTATATTACTTGTAAGCCCGTATACTTGCGAATAAAATTACATAACATTATCATCACATAACTTCAAGCCTAACAAGTTTTTGGTGTCATTGTAGGGGAGTTAGCGATTTGTGTTAATATTGATACCAAGTGTTTCTCTTGTACTTCAAGCAATTTTTGTTTTTCCTTATTTGTCTAAGCTTTTGTTAGGACTTTTGATATTTGTTTCCTCTATTCTTGTTGAATTTCATGCACCATTGATTCATGCGAAAGTTTGGTGATAAAGATCTAGTATCCTTGGACTTGGAATTAGAAAGAATAGTAAGACGAATTACAAATGGCAAGAAAGAACGAATTGAATTTGAGAAAAAAATCAATGGAGAATGTTGAAGGTGTTAGAGAAGGAGAAGAGGTAGACATCCAATCTACAAGCGGAGAAAGTGTGCCCCAATCAACCCCTCCCATGGAGGATTTGGAGAAAGCTTTGAGAGATTATGCTCTTCCTTTGATCGGCATCCCTCCAGTGATTAGGTGACTGACTATACAAGCAAACAACTTTGAGCTTAAGCCTATAGCTTTGCAATTGGTTCAAAATTTTCCATTCATGGGATTGCCAAATGAAGACCCCAACACGCACATTTCTAATTTCTTAGAAGTGTGTGACACTGAGAAGTATAACGGGGTGAGAGATGATGCTATCCGCTTGAGACTTTTTCCATTCTCATTGAAAGACAAAGCAAAGCATTGGCTAAATTCGAAACCTCCTGACTCCATCACATCTTGGGATAGCTTGGTGCACAAGTTCCTTTCAAAAATTTTCCCTCTGGCGAAAGCAGCAAAGATGGGGATCGAGATACATAACTTTGCTCAATATGAGGGAGAGACCTTCTATGAGGCATGGGACTGTTATAAAGACCTTCTAAGAAAATGCCCCCACCATGGTTTGGAAAAATGGATTCAAGTGCATCATTTCTACAATGGGTTAACCGGGACTACTAGAACACTCTTAGATGCCTCAACTGGAGGTGCATTGATGAGCAAGAGTACAAATAAGGCGTACCAATTGTTGGAAGATATGGCCTTGAATATTTTCCAATGGCCAAGGGAAAGAGCAACACCTAAGAAATCGAGTAGACATGAATTGGATGTTTTCAACAATCTAGAGGTCCAAGTTTCGTTGCTTACAAAGCAACTTTAGTCCGCTCAATTACAAAATGCCCAACCAGTTGCAATTGTAATCCAAGGGGCCATCCCTACATGCGATTTTTGCAATGGACCTCATTCTAATACCGAGTGTCAATTGGGAAACCTTGATGGACAAATGAGTGTGGAACAAGCTCAGTACTTAAGCAAATTCCCTCAAGCCCAATTCAATCCATATGCAAACAATTTCAATCCGGGGTGGAGGAATCATCCTAACCTTTCTTGGAGAAACAATCTCAATGTGATGCACCCAGTGGAGCAAGTTAAACCTTTGCCTCCTCAAGAGAAGAAAGCAAGCTTGGAAGACATTATGAGCGAGTTATCTAAGTACCAATTAGGTGGGGCAAATCTCGAAGCTTAATTTGTTAATGAGACAGAACCTCCCTCATTGATCAAACGCTCAACTTAGACATTTAGAGTTCAAATGAGTTGGAATGGCTTGTGTTCAATGAAGACAACGAGGAAATTTGCCTGCTTGCACTTCAAAGAGTGAACCCCGAAGAGATGGCAAGGGAGCATGCAAAAACCCATCACACTTAGAAAGGCTTGTGGAGAAACTTGTGCAGCAGTGTTGAAAATGCGAACAATGCGAGTGAAGAAAGCAAAGTTAGAAACTTAGGAAATAGTGCTGAAACTACTGAAAAGATGTTGGAACTAAACAAAAAGCATAGAAGTTACTGAAAAATTCAACAAGTAAGGAGCAAATAAAATTTGAGTTGAAAGCGCCTTCAAGGGAAGATACTCCAATTGTCCCATATCCTCAAAGATTGAAGAAGAACAAGTTGGACAACCAATTTGGCAAGTTTATGGAAATTTTCAAGAAGCTCCACATCAATATTCCCTTTTCCAATGCATTGGAGCAAATGCCTTCATATGTTAAGTTCACGAAGGACATCCTCACAAACAAGAGGAAGCTTAGCAATTATGAAACCATTGCTCTTTCCGAGGAATGCAATGCTATCCTCCAAAGAAAATTGCCTCCAAAGCTTAAGGATCCAGGGAGTTTTACTATACCATGTTCTATTGGCAATTCAATTTTTGAAAAAGCCTTATGTGATCTTGGTGCTAGTATTAACATGTCATCATTATCTATTTTCGAAACTTGGTTTGGGAGGCGAATCTGACTATTACACTTCGACTTGGATGGATCCTCGCTCATCCTCGGGGAATTATTGAGGATGTGCTAGTGAAGGTAGACGAGTTCATCTTCCCGACTGATTTCATAGTTCTTGACATGGAAGAGGATAAGGAAGTGTCTGTTATACTTGGAACACCCTTCTTAGCTACTGATCGGGCCCTTATTGATGTGCAAAATGGAGAACTTAGATTGAGGGTGCAAGATGAAGAGGTGACTTTCAACGTGTTCAATGCCATAAAGCATCCCATAGAGAGTGAAAGTTGTTTTAGAGTGGACATTGTTGAGGCTATAGTGTCCAACCAAAAGGATCACATTGATCATTTGGAGACTAGCCTTATCTAATAAGATTCTCCTGACATTGTTGATGATTAAGCAAGGGAATATGTATTGTGGATTGACTCTTTTGGACAAAACAAACGAAAGTACTTTGAGAGCTTGAGATCTTGTCCTTCTCGCCCTATCCCTTCAATTGAGAAACCCCCGATTCTTGAAGAAACAACTTCCATCTCACCTTAGGTATTTACCTTGGTGAGTCTTCTACTTATTGGTCTTTATCTCTCTCAAGTGGAAGAGGAAAAGCTATTAAGAGTGCTTAGAGAGCATAAGGAGGCGATGGGATGGTCTTTGGCTGATATAAAGGGGATTAGGCCATCAATGTGCATGCATCGAATACTTTTAGAGGATGACAGTAAACCCACAATTGAAGCCCAAAGAGAGCAACTCAATTATGAGAAGGAGGTAGTGCCTTGAGGAAGTCTTAAAATGGCTTGATGAGGGAGTGATTTATCCCATTTTCGATAGTCCATGGGTGAGCTCGGTCTAAGTAGTGCCAAAGAAAGGTGGAATGACAGTGATTAAAAATGAAAATAATGAGTTAATCACAACAATTACACTAAGTGGCTGGAGAATTTGCATTGACTATAGGAAGCTGAACAAAGCCACTAGGAAATATCACTTTCCTTTGCCATTCATTGATCAGATGTTGGATAGGTTGGCGGGTCATGAATTCTATTGTTTCCTAAACGGATATTCTAGTCACAACTAGATTGCTATTATCTGAAGACCAAGAGAAGACAACATTTACATGCCCTATGGGACTTTAACATTCAGAATGATGTCATTTGGGTTGTGCAATGCTCCAGGCACATTTCAGCGATGCATGATGGCAATACTCTTGGACATGGTAGAGAAGTCAATTGAAATTTTTATGGGTGACTTTTCATTGGTAGGAGCCTCATTTAATAATTGCCTTGGCAATTTAGAGTTGGTCTTAAAGAGATGCAAGGAGACCAACCTTGTCCTTAATTGGGAGAAATGTCACTTCATGGTGAAGGAAGGCATTGTCTTGGGACATAGAATATTCGACAATGGGATCGAGGTGGACAAGGCGAAAATTAAGACAATCGAGAAATTTCCACCTCTTACTTTAGTGAAAGGAATTAGGAGTTTCCTAGGCCATGTGGGTTTTTATAGGAGGTTCATTAAAGACTTCTCAATAATAGCAAAACCTCTTTCAAGCCTATTGATGCATGGGGTCCCGTTTTGCTTTGATGAGAAATGCATGACCGATTTTACCACGCTCAAAGATAAGCTCACCTCCACGCCTATTATTATAGCTCCAGATTGGGGACTTCCATTTAAGCTAATGTGTGATGTAAGTGATTATGCGGTTGGGCTTTTTGGACTGTGAAGAACAAGGTGTTTCCATGCCATATACTGTGCTCACTTTAACTCTAAATAAAGCACAAGCTGAATTGTACCAGAAAAGAGTTGCTGCAATGGGCTATTTTCTTTTGACAAATTTCGGCCTTTATGATTGGTAACAAGATCATTGCCTTCACGGATCACTCGGCCATAAAGTGTTGTATTAAGGGCCTTGTATCGCCCTTACAGATGGGTCCTTCTTGCAAGAATTTGATGTGGAGATAAAAGACAAGGAAGGGATTGAAATTTTGTTGTAACCACCTTTCAAGACTAGAATTGGATGATAATGAAGCTTCACAAGTTCACATTAATGATAGCTTCCTGGATGAGCAATTGTTTGTTTCCCATGCTGATTGGACTCCATGGTTTGCAAACATCATGAACTACTTATTTAACTTCTCAACAAAAGAAAAGTTTCTTTGCTGATTTGAGGCATTATTTTTGGGAGGATCCCATTCTCTATAAACATTGTGTTGATTAGATGATTAGAAGATGTATCCCAAAAAATGAAATGCGAGCTATCCTCCTCCATTGTCATTCTTTGGAGTGTGGTGGACACTTTAGTGGACAAAGGTGTTGCAATCAGGATTTTGTTGACCTACCTTATTCAAGGATGCTCACTCATTCATGAAAACTTGTCATAGATGCTAAGGAACGTGAAATATTTCAAGCAAAAACGAAATGCCCTTGAATTCAATTTTAGAAATAGAACTGTTTGATGTTTAGGGTATTGATTTCATGGGCTCATTCCGCTACTGATGTGACAAATACATACTATTGCGATTGGAATACATATCTAGCGGGTGGAAGTTATCCCCCATGGTTGCCTTGTGATGCCAGGTGGTGCTGAAATTTCTCCCACAAGCGCACATCTTCTCGAGGTTGGAACCTACGACGATTATGAGTGATTAAGGGACGCACTTTTGTAACAAAGTTGTTAGAATAACTTTTGTCAGTAGGTAAGACCTTTGCATAGCTCTTGCCTATCATCCACAATGTAGTGGCCAAGCTGAAATTTCCAATTGGGAAATTAAAAGGATCCTAGGGAAAACTATGAATGTATCTCGGAAGTATTGGTCGGCAAAGATGGATGATGCACTTTAGGCATATCGAACGACTTTCAAAACTCTGATAGGGACCTCTCCTTATAGATTAGTCTTTGGGAAAGCATGTCATCTCTCGATGGAACTCGAGCATAGAGCTTATTAGGTAACAAGGAAGTTGAATATGAACTTCCAAGTGGTTGGAGAGAATTGGTTGTTACAACTCAATAAACTTGATGAATTTCGACATGAAGCCTATGAGAATGCCAAGATATCCAAGGAAAGAACCAAGGCATGGCATGATAAGCACATGATCAGAAAAGAGTTTTAACTGGGGCAATAAGTACTTCTCTTCAATTCAAGGTTGAAGTTGTTTCCGGGAAAACTTAAATCAAGATGGTCTTGACCTTTTGTTATTACTCAAGTATTCCCCTTTGGAAGTGTGGAGTTGGCACATTGGGAAAAGGGGAATTTCAAGGTCAATGGACAAAGATTGAAGCCTTATTTTGGTGGAGAAGTAGACAAGTGCAAAGAAATCACCATGAGAAATCTATTGGAAGTGTGACCAGTTGTTTCATCAATGCCTGAGTATGTTCAACATTGAGTGTCAAGGAAGTCGATGCGACATTAAACTAAGCTTCCTTGGGAAGCGACCTTTAATTTTGTTCGGATCCCTTTTTCTTTTCTCTTTTGTTTATTTTCTTTCAAATAGTTTAGTTTTTGTTTTTGTTTTTTTTTGTTTTTATCCTAGCTGTGTTTGTTGTTTGTAATGTGTTCTAATTGTAGGGTCAAAAGAGTTGAAAGTGTAGGAAATTGGAATGAAATGTGAAAAGGCTATGTGCTTATGGAAGAATTGGGTATTGGATCGATTTATGGAGTTTAAAGGAAATTGAGTAATCTTGGAAATATTCGAACACGTAAATTGAGGATACTGAATGTGGGTTGGATTTAAGGAATAAGAGAAGTGAGTTGTCTTGGTTGGGGAATGAATCTTGTGGAAAGCGTTGAGTTGAAGGTATGTTGGATTGGGAATGAATCTAGTGGAGATGTTGAGGTTGAAGGTATGTTGGATGCAGTAATTAAGAGAATCTACTAGTATGTCGCGACATTGCTCTCTGATGCTACAACATTAACCCAACTTCAGCTAAAGAACCTACTGGTATGCCACGACTTTACACACTGATGCCGTAGCATCAACCCAATTCCCATTCAAGGATTTACTGATATGTCGCGGCATTGCTCTCACATGCCACAACATCAATCTCTCCGCCTGTCTACTTAGCCATTGATATGGCACGACATTGCTCTCACATGTCGCGACATCAACATAAAATTATGAAAATTTACCATTGGTATGCCGTGACATTTGATTCACATGCCGTAACATCTAGTCCGTTTTTGCCATTTTAAAGGCACTTCTACCTCATTTTGAATTAAAAAGAAAAAAAAAAGGCTATTTCTTCTTCTCCTTCCTACTCTAAGTGTATCAATTGAAAGCCTTTAAAGCTCGCCCCTCTACCATTTTTGCACACAACCCATCTCCACCCATCTCACCCAAGCCTTCCACCCTCCTCCTCCACCATTTCTTCATAAACCTAACTTTCCACCATTAGTGAAGACCTTTATTTTTTTCCAACTCAAAGAAAAGGCTTCGATCTTCGGTTGTTGAGCACATGTTAGACATTTGTGGAGTTGGGTAGCTATTGTTGTGTATTGAGGAGAGCCTCGAAGGTGCAACAACACAAGTTTAGTACAAGAATTTTAGGTGCACACCAAGTATTCAAAGAAATTTATGAGTAAAGAAAATGGCTCTAAAGAAAAGGAAAACTGACCCAAAGTAGAAACCAACCCCTCCTAGGGCCAAGGACCCTTTCAAGTTTGTCAACCGAGAGGTAGAAAGGATGTTTCATGATTCTTTGGTCACAAGAGCCTTTGTGATTGAACGAGGATTTCACAAGCCAAATGCTTATTTAGCCTCGTCGTCGACGGATGAAATGGACTAGACTATGTAGACGCACCTGAGTGTGGCTCCTCTAGTATGAGAATTTCATGCCAATCTTCCCTTTCAAGATGGCACTAAAGTGTTAGTGAGATGAGTATGGGTCCTATTTGATGGTGCTGCAATCACCAGTACATTCAAGCTTCAAGATGACAACAACGAAGCTTATCGAAACTTATGCAACTCGCCAAACTATGATGAAATATTGGAAGTGTTGACGAACAACTCAGTCTAGGGGAAAACAAATTCAAAAAATGAAGTTCTTAATTTTCCTAGGACTGGCCTCTCATCAGCTTCTAGGATATGGCATTACTTCATATCTTCTAGATTGAAGCCAAGTATACATGTATCTTCGATAAACAAAGACAGGGTTATACTGAACTTTGCAATTACTAAAGGCATGAAGTTCGATGTTGGCCATGAAATAGAGAGTTCCATTATTGAGGCAACAAATGGGAAATGTATTGGCTGTGTCACTAACACCTCCACCATCACTATGCTTTGCAAGATAGCTGGGGTGCAATTCTCGAAATCTAAAGAAAGATGCCCAAGTATGTTGCCTCTCCCGTCACCTAAAGTGAAAAAGACTCCTTGAAAGTTACGGTCTGTTGTTGAAAACGGTGAAAGATAAAATGAAGCAGGAGATGAACATGAAGACAAATCTGAAGGTGAAGAAGAAGAGGATGAGAAATATGTGCAACTCATTGACCCAAGGGTCATCGAGGTCCTAAACTTACTCATGGAGGAAAGACAAGAAGATGTTGTCAGACAAAGTGCTACTATGGAGTTTTTATATGAGCAGTAGAAGTTCATGATGATGAAGCAAGAGCAACACATGCAGTACCTTGCTCAGTTGATCCAGCATCAGCATCAATCCGAATCTTCTTCAATGGTGCCGCCTACACCACCTTCACCCCTTGTTTTCCCTCCCTAGCTAAAAGAATTGCATTTATCGACTTCACCATCAGACGAATAGCAGGAGGATGACTAGAGAGGGGAGTTTTCTACTCCCCCACCTTATTTTCTTACACATTGAAGGACAATGTCTTATCTAGTTTGGGGGTGGTTTGTGCATGAGCACATCAATTTTGTTTGGATCTTAGCAACTATCTTTCGATCTTCTCAACTTGTTTTCCCAGTTTTAGTGTGCTTTATGCTTTAATTGTTTCAGTTTTTAGTTGTTTTTGTGATTTAGTTGCTTTCTAGTGTTGAATCACCTGGATTAGTGTGCATGCTTTGCGGTAGGCTAGTTGTTGATGAATGAATGAATGAATGATGAACCTTTCATGTTTACATATTTTTTAGTTTGAATGTTAAGAAATATCACGTAGTTAGCTTGCCACTAAGATGTTCAATTTTGATCCAAGAGTGTGAATAACTTGTGCATATTGCGAAAAAACTGTTAACAATTTTGTTTTCTTGTTTTAAGTTGAGCTGAATATTGATCATGATGTTAATGATGAGAAATGTTTGAACCTTCTAGACAGGGAGAATGTTAGAGACAATAGGACTTAGAGCATAAGGTTTTGACCCTATCAATTGACAAATTAGGCATGGCCTCTTGACATACATGAGCACAATGTCACTTAATCCCCTTGAGAATCAATTTTGTTTGGGTTAGAGAAGGTTTATGAAAACACATCTAAGTTAATCTCCATAGGTTCTAGAACTTGTTCAGTAGCATTAAGTGAAATCTAGGTAGAAACAATTAAGAAATGATTTAGGTCATCCTTGGATCGGTTGAGCCTTTCAAGCCACCTTATTAACTATGTAAGTGTCCATAGCACCCTATTTGAGCCATATAGACATTTTATTTCTTGAAAGCCAAGTATCGAACAGATAGCCTTCCTTCCCATAATCAATCTTGAGTAAAGAATCCTTACTTGCCCATAATATAGCATGTTGAATATGAAAGGTCATGTTGACTTATGGTGTGAGTTTGGATGGATGAAATTTGAAAAGTTGGAGGATTGATTGAACTATGTGTATAAATGTTGATATTCAAAAAGCATACACAAAGAAAAAGGAGAAAAACAGAAAAAGTAAAAAGAAAAGAAAAGAAGCAAAAAGAAAAAAAATAAATCAAGGGGGAGTTTGTTTGACCTTGTAGCCTTCCTACCTTGAGTGATTGAGTCCAAAGGGGTGTCTCAACACCTGGTACCCTAAGACCAATTGGTTTGGGAGCTACTGATCTAAAGCTCGTGAAGGGTGTGTAGAAAGTTTAATGAGGTCGAGACATTGCACTCACTCACTCCTTGTGCAAACTAATAAGCTTTTAAATTTCTTGAAAGGATAATGAAACATTGTTGTTTAGGGGTTTTCCATGATAAAAGGGGAACTACCGAACAAGTTTGGGGGTTACTTGAAATTGGTTCAATGGAGAAGATGAAATGCATGTAAGGATGGTCCATGAGAATCAAAGCATGACATGTATGTTCGGGTAAGTATGAGCCTAAATGACCTATTCATCTACCTTCACCAAAGCCATACATTACAAGCTGTACAAGACTTATTTTATCTTAAGAGTTGTGTATTGCCTACACATTAGTGAGATTGTTATAACCCGACAAGCTTATGGAACCTAATCGTCTAATGTAAGGAGATCATCATCGGACTTGTTCAATTCTCATAAACTCATGTAACTTGCAATTGTTTGGATTGAGGAAGACCACACACACACACAAAGTTACAAGCCTTGATTTAAATTTGATTGACTTAGGGTTAGGTCCTTATTTTTTGAAGGAATTGTCTCGAAGTATTCTCCATGTTCTTATGGGGATGACCCTTGAGATGAATATCATGGATACCTTAATGAAGCTCAGCTATTTTGTTTATATAATAAGATTGTGGGAAATGACTTTGTTTCTTTGCCCGAGGAAGAGCGAAATGTTAAGTTTAGGGGTGTTTGTTAGGTGTGAAATTACATAGCATTTGAGCATGTCTTATACATTCATTATGAGCTTTTGATGCAAATTTCACACCTAGATCATGCAAATTTATCATAATTTCCCTCCTTGCACATTTTGTAGAAATCATGATGAAGATCAAGTATTTTGGAGTAAGAAACAAAAAATGAAAAGGCAAATCAACATTGGAATGTCGTGGCATCAAGCCATATGTCAGCATGAAGACAAACACCTCGGAGCACAAGTACTGACATGCCTCTACATTGGAACTGGATGTCGTGACATCCAAGACGAACCTAGGGATGATCAACATTAACATGTCGTGACATTGGAACTAGAAAGCTGCGGCATCGAGCGGAAAACCACAGTTAGAGATTTTGGAAATTCCAGGCTAATTCAAATTTGGTCTTTGTGACATTGGACTTGTCTTGCGGCATCACGGCCCCCGTAATTGGCAATTTTACCATCGGACCCATCTTTTAGGCCCATTTCTGACTCTTTATAAGCTCTTTTTTTTTTTTGTCTTTAGGGTTCGAACTTCAAGGTAGAGCACAGTCTCCTAGGGTTTCTCTCCTTTTTGTTTAGAATCAATTCAGGGTTCGATTTTTTTGTTTGAATTTTACCTTTGTGATTAAGAGCTTAGAGGTTTTCATGAGATTATTTTGGAAGAATTGAAGATTAGAAGGAGAGAGAAAGCAAGGATTGAAGACCATCATCTCTTTAGAGTTTCTTCTCCTCCTTTCCTCATGTTTTCAATTTTTCTTATTTTGTATAGTTCTTAACATGATCTTCTAATTCGACAACCTAAGTTTTGGTGCAATTTGGATATAGATATATTAATGTGTTGATTTTTATCTCTTGTGTCTATTGGTTGCCAATTGCTCATGGATTCATGTTTATGCTAATTCATATTGATTCTTGATCATCTTCAATATGTTTGTGACTTGTTATAAGATTTGAGAAGTGTGAGGTTAGACCTTAGTGGATCAACTGCATTGCTAGGTAATAGAGATGTGCTGAGGAATTATAGGTCATAGTGAGTCTCTCTTTCGTTAATGCCTCACTAAGGCTTGAGATTGAGCTGAGAAGCAATATACTTGGTACTAGTTGATAGATCATTAGCTTTCGAGAGAGGTTAATGATTAATTTTGTAAGACTTGCCTTGAGCATGTGTCCAATTGGCTTGATGAGAGAAAGTTCATCTTAATATTTGGGGATTATCCATTTACTTCAAAATCCTAGGGTTCAGCCTTTTCCTTTAGAGAACTTTAATCTTGTTTTTCTCTAATAAATCCTTTTTTTTTTTTTTTTGTTCTTGGAATTCTTAGAGTTCTTCTTTTACCTAGGTTGGATACAAAAGAAATCATTCAAATTTCAGTAGTTAGCACCCAACTCCTTGTGGTTCGATATTCGGACTTCTTGAGTCCATTATATTACTTGTAGGCCAGTACACTTGTGGATAAAATTGCATAGCATTATCATCACATAAATTCAAGCCTAACAAGGTCTAGACTTACTGTTATACGTATTGCTTTGTGCTCTACCAATAGCAGATTGACTATCACAATGTATACAAATTAGAGGCATAGGATTTGGCCATCTCGAAATATTCTCTAAGAATTAATGTAACCATTTCGCCTCTTCCCTGCATTTGTCGATATAAATAGAACTTTCATTGTGGTTGTAATATCCTATATTATATCATAGTAGTTTTATGACATGTTTAGGGTATAATAAAAGTAAAATTTGTATTTTTTTGGAAATTTAAGTGCTAAATGTGAAAAAGGGTAAAATGGTAATTTGCCAATTAAGGACCCAAAGGACATAAAACAAGAAGATTATATGCTATTGTAGGAATTGTGATAAATTGATTTGCAAATTGTTGGGAATTGGAAGACTAAAATGCAAGGGCTAAAAATAAGAGTCAAAAAGAGGATTGAGACAAACTTGTCTCTAGAAGGAGAAGTTCTTCATTTGGGGCTAAGAGAAAGAGAGAGAGAGAGCTAGGGCTACAGTTTGGAGAAGAAGCCATCCTTGGTGATTTCAATCCTTTTGGTTGGGGATCTAGTCTTGTTCAAGTAAGAAGAAAGGAATTTGGTAGAGAAGTTCAAGAAATTGAGGTTAGGAAACTATCCTAACTCCTCCTCAACTCTTTTAAATGTGTTTTTAGGTTTGTTTGAGTTAGGTTTTGAGGTTTGTTTTGAGTTTGTTTTGTTTTGGTTGGAAATCAGCCGGTGAGAATGGCTAAAAATGCTTCATTTCGGTTTGACTAGACCTTCCTCTCCATTTAAGGCGAGTGCACCTTCAAAGCGAAGGTCTCTATGCCTAGGTGAACTCGAAGCCCCAAATTTTCCAGTCTCTACCATGCCTCGGCGTGGGTTGCTCCGCCTTGGTATAGTGCTCGCTGAGCGAGTCCCCCTACGCTAAAAAGCGAGCTGCAATCTGTTTTTGTTTCCTTTCTTCTGTTAATTCTAAAAACCATCACTCTTTTGTTCGGACTATCATGAGGTGATAATTAAGTATGAAATTGGATTAATTGAGGACCCTAACAAGTGAATGAAAGGGTCCGTACATGTATACAAGTTATATGATCTTAAGTACTAAATAAAATGTATGTGACATGGATATAGGTACGAACTTCGCTGCCTCGGCAAAGACTTTTTTTTCTTGCCCCTTATTTGCTTGCATTATATAAATACAAGAATGTGATTAAGAACAATATAACAAGATCAGTAATACATATAATTATATGCCTACCTAAGACCGAATAGTGAATGAATAGGAACCTCTGATTAGTGCTTTGACACTCTCTGTTTAGTGCTTCGGCACTCTCTATTAAGTGCTATGACACTCTTGCATAGTGCTACGACACTTTCTGTTTAGTGCAGGAACGTTTTGTTTGATAACCCGGCACCTATTAAGTCTTGTCTGTCGTTCAGTGCCTGTTGTGTTGTGTCCCTCTCATTCATTGTTATCGGTCTATATAGGCAAACATTTATATGATAAGTATCTGAACAACGAAACATATGAAATTAAAAGTAATCAGTTTTGTTCTGTAGTGCACCTACGGGTACCTTATGTCTTGAATTCTCTGTTATGAACTCCTACGAGAAATGTGAAAACTCTGATATATGAATTATGTTATATGTATATTGTAATCGGAACCACTGCATGTGGTCATATATGATATGTTTTCCTATTAAGTTATAAGCTTAGCATGGGGTGTTTCATCCATATAGGTATTGAAGAAGTCGTTAGAGATAACCCACATTTGCCAGGGTTAACACAGTAGGAGTCCATCATATGTAGGTCCATGACTTTGTTTTTTAAATGTCAATGTAAGATTTTGTAGTAATGGAACTTGTATAAATACAAGTAGATGGACTCAGGCAAATATGTATGAGCAGGACAATCTAAACATCACTACAGTGGCAGTTTTACAGTTTTACTATTATTATGGTTTGAAATGGGCCTACCAATGTCAGAAAATCAGGTTAAGTCTGGTTCATGTGACGTCCTCTCTTGCCTCGTAGGGTAAGGGCGTTATAGTGGATATGGAAATAATCGTTGTTTAGGGATTTACGCCAAGACCAGAATTAATTTTCTAAAAGGGGCAAATCGTGAATTTCGGTAAAAATCCGGAAATTTTCTAGATCTTGATGACCTAAACGGACTTCTCCGTTGAAATCGCCTCGCGAATTTAGCTACCACGCCGAATTCGCTAGATTCCGCGCTGGTCGATTTCACGCTTTTCGAGACGCATGTCGCGACACATGGCAAGGTTAGCGACGCCACATTTAAGACCCCAAGAGAAACGACACTCAAGATTAAATGAGCTGGCCACAATTAGCCATGTGTGAGAAATAATTTCATGGCTCATATTAAGCCATGTAGGACATGACACATAAAAGGAAAATAAAAGCAAATGTCGAATAAATGTAGAAATCAGAGCCACTCATTTGCATTATGAAGAGTAGAGGAAACTTCCCCTCCCTTGACTCATACGTTTAATGCTCCAAAAGAGGGAGAGAAATCCAAAGAGAGGAGAGAAATGAAAGAGAAAGAGAAATGTGAGAATAAGAGATGAGAAAAGAGAAAAGGAAAGATAAAGAAGCGAAGAAAATGGTACATGAAAAGGGAAAGGAAGATTTCCGTTTCGCGGTCGACGCTTGGAGTTCGAAGATTAAAGTCGGCAGACGAAAATGGGATCTACGCATGACACTAAAAAAAGTCGAGTTTCGACAACTCCAAGAGGTGTGGATATTTTCCTACTTGATTTACTTTAAATTCAAACGCTTTATACTATAGTGGGATGTTTGTGGGAGGCCAAGTGAGAGGCCATGAAATTATTTGCGAGCCTTGGGACTAATGTGGGTATGATTTCATGACCGACTATGAGTTAGGGAGCGAACTAGAAACCGAAGGTTTCTAGGTATTATGGTTTGTTGATGTGTGTGAGTTCGAACCAAACCTACCATGTTTGTGGAAGGGCCGTGAGGTACTCTGCTGAATGGTCTCCAAGTTTGTGACCAAATTGTGTGTTAAGGTGGCTTGCTGAATAACATGCTAAGTGTGGAATCGTGGATATCGATGCATGCTTTTTGATGTATTAATATGTTTTGTATGGAGGTAGGTTATGTGATAATTGCATTTTCCACAGCTGTAAATGTTTCACAGAATGGGTCATTCGTGCATGTAACATGAGGAAAATGCATTGACATCATGCATTTCATACGCACGATCACATCACACAGTCGGGTGTGGGTGCATGGTAAGGTTGCCCATCGTTGTTGTGAATGGGTCGTGAGCTCGGGAAAATGGGACAAAGTCCAAGGTAAAAGATTCACGAGTGTGTAAATGATCAAAATGATAAATTACATGTTTCGCTGAAAGCAAGTCAGTAGATCCCCCCAGGGTGAAAGTCCCACCAGTTAATTACCTGCTAGACATGAATCCCGACGATGCAAGCCCTGGAAAATGTTGAAAAGGCGTCCTACGGTAAACCGAAATCCGTGGCCCACAAAATAAAGGGAAAAGAATCAAAATCAGGTAAGTTTTGATAAATAAAATCGAGGTGTCCAATGGTTTACCATGGTGTGTGACAGTTTTAGTCACACTTGGCAAATTCAAATGTGAGGGAGTCGTGGACTCGTGTGGTGAGCATAAGGGTCGCATCTCGTGCATGATATAGACATTTCATATAATAGTGAATAATCAGATTTAACGCTGACATCAAGCTTATATACGCCATTGCATTATGCATTTTAGTGGGGAGTAACCCTCAGAGGAAAACTTTCATCGGGTTTTGCTCCACCCTGTCAGTGGACCCCTTTCATGTACAAAGACTATCCAGGAGACGGTACGAGTAGAGATGAAGTGGAGAAGAAATAAATGTACTTTTAAGAAAAATTTTGTGAATACGTATAAATCTTTTTTGGTAGGAATCGTGCCACTTAAAAACTACGATAATGTAGTTGATTACTTGTTTTATGAGTAAGGATGAATGGGCCCATGTGGCCATTTTTACACGTGTATGAGTCTCATCAAGTGAGACAGGTAGAATTCCGCGGGTTGACGGGTAGTCAACGGACACCCCGGTTTTGGGGCGTCACAATTTCCATGAGACTGCCCCTCCCCCTAATGTAAACACATAACCACTATGGGACTTTGAGTCTTTAACATTTGATATGCAGTTTGCATTAATGTAACCTTCAAGGACAACAAAATATCTTGTATCGTGTGACCCATAATCACGAGTAAATCCCAAGTACTTAAAGTTTTCTCATGATTCCTTGCCAATTCTTAGCTCCAAGATTACTCTTATAACTACTCAATTTACTAACAGAATAGGCTATGTCTGGTCTTGTACAGCTTATTAGGTACATTAGACAGCTTATTAGGTACATTAGACAGCTTATTACTCTAGAGTATTCTACTTGAGAAACACTCTCTCCTTTATTCTTGGATAGATGTATTGTTACATCAACTGGTATTCTGGCAATTCCAGAATTGTCTTTATCAAACTTTCCAAGAATATTATCAACATAATGTGACTCACTTAGAATGAGTCCATATGATGTTCTTAAGATTTTTAATCCTAATATAACATCAGCAAATCCCATGTCTTTCATGTCAAACCTTGAATTCAACATATTCTTACTAGATATGATCATCTTATCATCACTACTGACAATAAGCATGCTTATCTGTACAAACACATGCAATGACATATCCATATCTCTCAGATCCTAACATACACACACTTGTCACATTCAATGATTTTAAATCCTTGTGACATCATAACATTGTCAAATTTCTCATGCCATTGTTTTGGTGCTTTTTTTAATCCATACAATGATTTTACCAATTTATAGACTTTCCTTTCTAGTCTTGGTGCAACAAAAACCCTTAGGCTGCTCCATGTAGATTTCTTCATTTAATTCTCTATTTAGAAAGTTTGTTTTTACATCTATTTGATGTACTTTAAGATTTCTCAATCCAGCAATTGCAAGCACTATCCTTATGGAATTTATTCTCGTCATTATATATCATAAAATAAAATAATCAAGGCTTTCGGGCCATTTGTAGCCTTTGATCACAAGTCTCGCTTTCTTGTACTCATTCAATCGATCATCTACTTTCCTTTTCCTCTTGAAAACCTTTTTGGAACTTAAAGGTTTAGAACTTGGTGGAAGATCCACTAGTTCCCACGTTTGGTTTTAGTATGAAATCGACTTCACTTTGTATGGCCTCTTTCCACATGAGACCCTCTGTAGGGTTCACTGCTTATTTATATGTTTGAGGTTCCCTTTTGAGCGTATAAGAAAATCTGGACCAAAATATTTTTGTATCCTTGCTCTTTTACTACGTCTAGGCTCAACCTCACTATCTTCATTTTGATCTTGACTATTTTCATTAATAGTCTCCAACTTACGTTTTGATAAAACCTGCTCCTCCTTGAATTTACATGGAAATACATTTTCAAAGAATAATGCATTCCAATTTCCATTATCGTGTTCTTGTGAATATCTAGGATATTCGACTCATGAACAAGAAATCGATAAACACTACTATTATGTGCATAACCAATGAAGATGCAATCAACAACCTTAGGTACTATTTTCACCGTTTTAGGTGGAGGAACTACCACTTTATCAAGACATCCCCACACTCGTAAGTATTTGTAGGATGACTTTCTTCCTTTCCCTAACTCATATGAAGTCTTTTCTACTTTCTTTTTAGGGACCTTATTCAAAAGGTAATTAGCAGTCAAGACTGCTTCTTCCTATTTGTTTTATAGTAGACCAGAACTGATTAGCATTGCATTCATCATCTCTTTTAAAGTGCGATTCTTTCGCTCAGCTACTCCATTAGATTGAGGTGAATAAGGTGTTGTAGGTTTGCCAATAATCCCATTCCAAGCACAAATGTCTTAGTGTACTCATGATTCATCACCACTCAGATCACTGAAAGACCCTTAAATTTCTTGTTGTTTATTCTCAACTTTTAGTTTTATAGAGAACAAATTTCTCAATCATCTCATCCTTACTTTTGAGTAGGTTCATATAACAATACTTAGTGTTATCGTCAACAAAGGTAATGAAGTATTTATTACCACCTCTTGTTTGTACAAATTTTAGATCACATATATCACTATGGAATAAGTCAAGAGGTTCAATGTGTCTTTCAATGCTTTGAAAGGATGACCTGGTTTGTTTTGCCTCAACACAAGTCTCATGCTTATGCTTCGAATCGATTTGGAATGTTGGTATATGATCTAAGGTAATTAATCTATGTAACGTATCATAATTAACATGTCCTAATCTACCATGCCATAGATTAGACAACTCAAGAATGTAAGCAGAAGAACTAGCTTTATCCATATTTGACTTGATAACAGTCGTTACATTGAGTTTCACATTCCATCGCTCATATACTTTTTCTTGATGCACATTCCACTCTTGGACAAAACAAAATTATTTGATTCAAACACCATCCGAAATCCATGACTGCTCAACACGAACTGTGTTCAAGTTCTCATGGATTTTACATATAAGACATTTGTCAGAGTCACTTTCTTCTCATAAATCATCTTCAAGACCACTTTTCCTTGGCCCTTAATTTCATAGGTGGTAGAGTTTCCCATGTGCACCTTTTCCCCAATCTCAGTTGGTTTAAAGGTGGACAACGTCTTCTTATCCGAGCACACATGGCGAGTAGCACCAAAGTGTCAATCCACTATTCCTCGACTGATCCACCAAATTCATCTTGAGATTACTATTGTGAGGTCAATGTCAAACACATCCTTGGTGATGCCATCAACCACACTGGCTTCCTAGGGTTTGTTCCTCTTGGTAGTCCGGAACCAAGGACGGTGACTTTGTTTGTAGTTGAAGCATTTCCTTCGAACTTCGCTCTAAGAAATTCACCTTTATGTCACATCTTAATGCCTTTTCCTTTTTTTTAATTTTCTTGAATTTGAAACTTTGAACATGTTCCACAAAGGCCTTAGCCTTGCTCTGATTGTGTGTCCCTTTCTTTCTCGATCCCTTATTGTCTTCTTCGATGCTCATCTCCTTTCTAATGCTTCGAGGTAATTTTAAAGTTTTTCCAAGCATGAGGTAGCTTCTCAATAATAGCTGCAACTTGAAAAGTTTCGCTTAACATGATTCCCTCAACATGTATCTCATGGAGGATTACCTAAAGTTCTTAGACTTGACTGACTACAGTTTTAGAATCTACCATTTTGCATCGAGGAAAACGTTACCTAAAATCTTCGCCCCATCATCCTCAAATGGTTTCATTCTTGGTAAAGTGATTCTCATAGTTCTTTGGTTGTTTTCTTATTTGAATATACGTTTTATAAAGAATTAGTCAAAGCATTCATGACATAGTCCCCGCATAGAAAGTGAAAATCTTTCCATGCATCCACAACACTGATCACTTAGATATCATGCTCATCTTCTTTGAGCTTAGGAGCATCTTCTACCAAGAATCCTGCAGATCCATGTCATCATGGCATGAACATCTTAAGGCCGCTACCTTTAAAGTTTTTAAATTATCGAACTTTCTTGGCTTTTCTCCAAGTGAGATAAAGATAGGCACATCAGTAGGCATCATTGGAACTTGTGCCACAATTGGGGTTGTCACTTGGGTAGATGCAACTGGAACAACATTGTTGGAATCAAAGTCCTTTTTTTTTGCAAATTTAAAAATTGAGTCAATTTTCTATTCCTAAAACCAATTTTCAGAATAATTGAAAATAACGTGTAACAAAGTATTCCCAGGCTAGACTATGGGGCATAGAAACCCATGCCAGATCCAGTCTCCTTAGACAAAATATTCAGATCTCAAGAAAGATTGGAGGGGTCACATATGGTTTTGCTTAATATCCAAACTCCGTAGATAGAACTTCTTTATATCACAATTTCCAATTTCCTAAGACCAATAGGAATCAGCACAAACTCAATCGGCACAAACAAAAAAAAGTGTAGAGTTTAGCTTAGTAGGCTTATCTCCTTATCATATATTCCTCACTTATGAAACATAAGAAAACCATGTAGCCTTAGTGGTAGAGAAAGTATAAGAATGCGGGAGTCTCAAGGTTCAATACCATTCCTTTGTACTTTATAACAAGGATTTTCTTCAATAAACCAACAAACCACTTTTGTTTGGTTTTTAAACCTTTTCTTGTAAAATGATTTTTTTTTTTTTTTTTGTAATGCCAAACAATTATTTTACAATTTCTTTTCTTTTTTTTTTGAAGAAAAATAAATTTTTTTTTTTTTGTAATGTCAAACAATTTTTTTTAAAGGAAACAAAGGAACAACTTTTTTTTTTTTCCAAAAGAAAATTAATATTTTTCTTTTCTTTTATTTTCTTTTTTTAGTCTTTTTTTTTTTGTTTTTTATCCTTTTTTTTAGAAATAAAGGAACAACTTATTTTTTTTTTTTCAAAAGAAAATGAGTCTTTTTTTTTTTGTTAAGGATAATTTTTTTTTTTTTTTTTACAATAGATTTTTTTTTCCTTGTTAGTTATAATATACAAACAAAAACAAATTTGTTTTTCCCTTTCCAGTTAAAGCAAACCTTTGTTTAAAACCAAAAGATTTTTTTTTCCAAACAAAAAATTATGCCTGTATACCACACAACAAAAGTTCGGTTGATGTTTTTCCCTTCCTTCAATTTTGTTTTTGTTCTAGATCATACAAAAAAAAAAAAAAAATCCTTGGGAAATAGAAAAAGAATTTCTAGAACAATTTTTTTTTTCAAAAAATATTGTTTCCCCGCTTTCCAATATGTTTTTTTTTTCAATATGTTTTAAACTTGTAAGAAACTCTAATAAACCTGCAACCGAACCTTAGTTAAGGAAACAAACAATACCTACAATCAAACAATCACAACACTATCAAGAACTAGTGGAAGACAAGGAATAAAAAGACAAGAAGATTGTGAAAAGACCGAGTCATATGAGAAGTCACAATCTCCTTAAAATAGATTCACCGTCTCCTTTATGCTCTGGCACTTTATGCGATCAGCGTCATTCCCAGATGTAAAACCATTATACAGCAAAGACTACAACACTGATATTACTACGAACTCAAACTACGTTTCGAACCTACGACCGCATAATAATGTCGGACACAGAACTAACTTGATCCAACATTTACACACACATAAACTGAGAAAATTGATACAACCTTTGAAGCGTTTTTGTAGAGGCATTGGAATGAATGTCATTCATTCGTCGTAATGAATGTAATTCATTCCTCGTAATGAATATCATTCATTCCTCATAATGAATGTCATTCAACTTGTTTTTCCAATATATATAGCCTATAAGTCAATGATAAGAACCTTGGTAATTAATGATAGTGTTAGTTCATGATCTTAAGTGTAGGATTCAATTACGTTATTACAACAATTGAGAAAGGTAAATATATCTTCACTCTCATAGTGAAAGGTTAATGAGTTCAATGTATTTGCATGAACAACAAATGAAAGATAGAATTAATTCTAGAAATTCAAAGAAAGCCTCACAAAGTTGAATGTTTATCAGAGGTCGTGGAAGCCAACAAGGTGCCAATAAACGTGGTAAAAGTATAGGATGACATAATAACTTTAACAATAAAGATGAAGATTGTGACAAAAATAAGTCTAAAGGAAGAGGAAACACTTTGAAGCCTAAAGAGAAGTCCCATACAATTTTTCATATGCCAAAAGTGTGCATTATATGTAACACCCAGGTTTCTCATGACACGTTTGATTCAAGGATGAGAAAAATATTTATAAAATTGTGAGTCAAATAGTCAAAGAGGGTGTAAAAGGTCCACATGTAAAAATTTAACTAGGAGAAATTTTAGAAAAATTGGTCAAAAGTTAATAGTTGAAAATATTGTCATGTAATAAATAACCAGTTAAAATTTCTAGAATTTAATTTAAGTTAGAAAAAAAATATATATATATATAGGTTAATAATAAAGTTTTTTGTAAATTTGATATAATTTATAATAATGGAAAAATGAAATCAAGGAAGGTAATTTAAAATTATTAAAAATGTTAAAATAGTATTTTGAAATGGTAAATAGTAAAATATTAAAGAAAATTAATAATATGAAATTGGTAATAATAGATTGGGGGAGAATTTAAAATATTTTTGGTTTGCATTCAAAACTTAGAAGAGATAAAATAAAATTATAAACATGGAATTTCATTAGACGAAATCAAATTAAGGTTATATAAAAATTATAAATATAAATAAATAAATATGTAAAGGATAAGTTAGTTAAATGTTACTAGTTGTTGTAAATGAAGCATTTACATGTGGTGAATGACCACGTGCATGAATTTGGTAAATAGTGGTAATGACCACATTCATAAGGTTCTTTATTAACCTTTATTAATTCACCTTTAATGTAAGTAATGGAAGGTCATCATGTAGCCTATATAAGGCTTCCTCCATCACCTTCAATAAGCATCCTCAAGATCTCATTCTCTCTCTCTCTCTCTCTCCTTTTAATTATATCTCTTCATACATCTCTTTCTCATATGAAAAAGAGAATTATATTCGTCTTGGTTTGCACTTTATAATAATTTTACAACACGTTATCATAACGAGTTTGCTCGCGGCAATTTCTAACCCCTACTGAAGGTTTTGATTTTGCATATTTATAATTATATTTGGTTTGATTGTAAAACCAAAATCTATACTGCTATTTGCCAAAATCAATCATAATACATTATTATCAAAAGTTTGTCGACAATATCAAATCTCACAAAACTTGAGTTTGTGGCACTTGACATTATCGGAAAGAATGATCTATCTTGAATCCTTGATACTCAAATACATATTGATGCAATGAATCTTGGAGCTGCCATCAAAAAAGGAAATCAAGCATCCTTGTAGGATTGCGTAAAAGCACCGATTTTCCTTCGACACCATCTCCATGAGGATCTAAAAAGTGAATACCTTATGGTGAAAGACCCTTTCACCCTATGGAATGAAAGAAGGAGATATGACCACTGTAGTCATGTGACCTCTCCCAAAAGCTTGATATGACTAGATGCATCTGAGGTTGAAAGATTTTAAAGCAATAAGTGAATATAACTCTGCATTATTTAAAATCATCTCACAATTGAAGTTGTATGAACAAAGTCACGTAAGAAGACATGCTAGAAAAAAACGTTTACTACATTTCATGTCTCTAATGTGCTATGTAAATGTATTTGGAGTGTGATTTAAAAAAATACCTTGAATTGATATCATGTCTTCTTGTTGCTGAGAAAAATAATGAACTATTGATAAAAAATCACCAGTTCCGTCCAATTGGATTCGAACCATTCCCTGAAGTGAATGCAATATCGTCCCAAACACGTAGACATGGATGAGGAAGTGGTCGTGGTCGTGGAAGGAATTTCTGATATCATGGTACTCATGGTAGTAATCATTCAAATTCCTAGAAAAAGAAAATCCCATGGAACCACTAGAAGTGGAATAATACTAAGATGAAACAAAAAAATAGGAAGTATATACAAGATACGCCAAAGGCCCATATGGTATAAAAGCGTACCGCCACGATTCGCCAGATTCCAAAACATTTGGTCGACCACTACCAAGCATCAATCAAAGAAAAAGGAAAAGATATAGAAATGAACTTTACTGATAGAAATAAACTAGACTTAACTTACTATGATACTAATTTATTTGGAGATCCTAGTGAAAAAACAAACTATTTGATAAATGATGAAAATACTGCAACTGAATGATGCTTCTTATATCAAAATTAAATAAAATATCATTTTTTTATTACATCCATTACATTGTTATTTATATTATCTATAGTTTTTATTAGTTTTATTTGAAATCCATGTGTTATTGATCTCAAGATGAATGAGAGTGATGTATGTCTTATTGACTGTGCAACCACACACACAATTCTTTGAGATAAAAGATACTTTCTAGATTTGATATTAACAAATTACAATGTAAGTACCATATCTAGTACAACAAACTTAATTGAAGGCTGATGAGTCGAAAACTCATATATTTTTAATCCATTTTACTGACCTATTATTCTAATGTAATTGCTGATTTTTATGCAGAAATATGGAAACCTTACCCAATTTATGTTTTGTAGGTTTTTACAGCAGAATTGACAAATATAGCAAAAACCCGAAAAATTTGACCAAGGCAGCTAGGTCGCGACATACTTTGAGGCCGCGACAAAGGATTTAGAAAACCAGCTTAAGTCACAACCTTAGTGTGGATGTTGCTACAAGATCTACAAGACAAAAACCTAAAATACGTCGCAACATGTTTGTCATATGTCGTGAGAGAAAACAATGAAGATTTCCTAAAATCCTGCTAAGTATTAAAATCAAGGTCGCGACAAGAAGTGATAATTTAGGCCAAAAGGGAAGAGGCGCGTATAAGAGACAGTGGATAATTTTGAGACGTAGAAAAGCTTCAAAGAAGGATCTTGTCGTGACATCATTCTGTATGTCGTGACATTGAAAGAAGACAACTATTGTCGCGACAGAAAAACGATGTCGCGACAAGGAATGATAGCTTCATGAACTGACCAAGTCTCGACTAAAGGATTTTTCGTTTTGACATGATAACGGTGATGGAGATATCATTCGAGGTCGCCACAGCGCTTTTGCGCTGCGACATAAAAGGTGTTGAAACAAGTAAATCATGTTACTATTATGTTCTGAGAAAATATGACAAGAGGCAAGGTAAAAAGGGTAACAACTTAGTCGCGACATACTTCCTATGTCACAACCAAAAACAGAAGATGAATACACAACAACTGTTGTAACTGAGAAAATGAGGTTGCGACAAGTGAAAAGTAAGAACATATAATTGGGTCGCGACGCATTTTATGTCGTGACGTAAATTGCATCAAGAAAGGAAATCGGCCTAGTCGCTGACTAAATCCAGGGCGCCACGACAAGGAATCTGGTAATAGATCAACAAATTTTTCGAGTCGCAACCTGAATGAAAGCAGAAGACAACCTAACGATGTTGCAATATAAAAGGGAAGCTGCAACCAAGAATCAAATTGGCTGACAAAAAAATAATGTCATGACACAGAAACTATGTCATGACGCTGGGTAATCCCGCAAGAAAGGAAAAGATGCCCAAGTCGTGCGGATATGGAAACTCGTCGCGACATAAATATTTCTTTGAGATAAGAAACGCGGTTGCGAACAAAAGTCATACACAGAAATGAATTGGGTCGCGACATAACAATTCAAGTCGCGATTGAAAAATGATGATTCTCAAGAAAAAGCTAAGTAAAAGATGACAACAAGGATTTTCAAGTTGCGACACACATCTGAAGAAACAAAAGAGGTGAAGCTAAACGTTAGTCGCGACAAAGATATTCGTGTAGCGACAAATATTCCAGAGAAAGAAGAAACTCTAGGTAAAACTCATGTCGCAACTGAAAACTTAGTTGCAACAAGAATCAAGGGGATGGGGCAACAAATTAAGCCGCGACAAAGAAACTATGTTAAGTAATAACCAAATGAAGAAATGAAAGAACAAAGTGTTGTAAATGTAAGAAACAAAGTCACTCCTTGGCACAAAAAACAAAACAAAGAAGGTTGCACAGCAATTGAAGGTTTTACTGAAAGACTTAGCAAGCTCATAACTGCAACTCTGTCGCGACAAGCTCCTTTAGGTCACGACCTAAAAAATGAGCTGGGCCATTGAATTGGGAAAATTCACTTGAAGGCTTCGAATCAGGCCCAATTTCTGGAAGTGTATAAATAGTCAACCTTGCATTAGGAAAATGCAGCTCTTCTCCGAACCTGCATCCTTGGGATTGAAGACTCACTTGTATATTTTTAGAATATATTAGTTAGAATTGTTTTTGAATTTTTTTCTTTGTGATTCTCGAACCTAACTGCTTTGAATCAGGAAACCGGATCAAATAGTTCAATTTTCTTAATTACTACCTAGAATTAGGGGAAACTGGACAATGGAATTGCTCTTTTTAGTTTATTACAGTTACAGTGGAGATGCTTGATCAATACTCCATTGTCGACTGTGATTCAGTATTTGAGAAGCGCAGCTTCCACTGGGATAGATTTGTTGTTAGTTATAGTATTTTCTGCATAAATTAGAAGAAATTTTATGGGTTTGGATTCTATTTGGTTGATGTTGTTCATGAATTGAATTGTTCACAATATTAGTAGCGAATACCCTCCAAGGGAATGTATCGTGCTCTGATTTCCAGGATGCCCTCTGAGTGACATAGAGATGGAGATTCCTGAGAGCTTGTAGCATTCAATTAGGGGTATGTTAGATTATTATTGTGGAATTAAAGAGCTCTGAGAGTTCACTTCAATAAATTTCTAGTTCACTCAGGATTGAAATTGAGTTGGACTATTTATCAATTTAAACGATCAGAGATTTGGCCTTGATCTGATGGAAAGATCTTGATCCTGTGTTAGCTGAGATCTAATCAATGAAAGGGAGAACTCCATCAGATCTAACGGAAGAGTCATCAACCATTTTGTAGAGGTTTTGCAATGGCCCAAACTGGGTGAAATCGCAGAATTCCAAGAATGGGTATGAAGTATTAAAAGAAAATGCCTGTGATCTCGAGAAGAGTGTTCTCGAGTAAAGAATCGATCGATGCCTATCTTTGAAAGAAGCGTGGATTTAATCAGAAGATAAGGAGAAATCCAAGTTGCATTTTAAAAATCTTTGACAAATCCAGATCTAGAATCAGGATAGAGTCATAATAGATTATGATGTAGAAATTGGCAATTTTATAGCAGTTCCTTGTCAGTGTTCATTTCTAGCAGAGAACTGATTCAGTTCAGTTTATTTTATTTGTTTTATTTCCAATTTTATTCTAATTAGAGAAATATAATATAGGATGATCTTGTCTTTCAACTCTAGTTTTCAAACCGTTACAAGGAGGTGCAAAAAGTATGGATCTTGAGAAGTAGTGAAGTTGATTTGTACCTCATAATCTCTCGAGGGAATGATATCCGGACTTTACACTCAAATTTTACTACTTATGACTTGCACTTGCAAAATTCTTTAGACTAAAACTCATTTTATAAACATAAAACCATTTTTTTAATTTTTAAACCACTTAACTCCAATTTTGGCATAACTACAGGGGAATTGTAAGGCTCCTGTAGAGGCATAAAATTGAATGGTTTAGTCTACATATTCACAGACAAACAAGTTTTATGGCGCCGTTGCTGTGGATTGAAAGGATTTGAATAAATCAGTATTTTGACAAAAGAGAGAAATGCTAATTTAGACATTTTTCTTTATTTTATAAAAGAAATTCACAAAAATGCTTTGACAAAGAAGTGGGTCGCATAAGCTACTGACCTTTTAGAGAGCTTAAAGGATATATGATTTTTTATACCACTGTTTCCAATTAATCTCAATATATTTCCATTTCAAGTAGTTATTTCATGCACAGGAAGTCAGAATCGGATATGTTTCCCTTAGATACTGAATTGGAAAGAACATTGAGGAACTTAAGGAAGGTCAAAATTGCAAAAATAGCAATTATGGCAGATGAAAGAATGGGCCGACAGCTTGAACAAGAAAACAAAGAACAAAGGCCTCCGATGCAATATACAATGGAGGATTCAAGACCACTATCCAAGACAATATTCAGCGCTAGACAACTCGCTATAGAGGCTAACAATTTGTTAAAACCAGCATTGATCATGGTGCAACATAACACTTACAGTGCCATCCCATCAAGATCTTAATGAGCACATGGGTGTGATTCCTCGTGATGGCTAACACAGCTTAAACTAAATGATGTGAGACTAGAGGTTCAAACTACAACTCTTTCCTTTCTCTTTGAGAGATATTGCAGCCACATGGTTTGAATCATTGCCATATGGCTCAATTAATACATAGGAAGAGTTGGTGGAGGCTTACCTAGGAAGATTTTTTTCCTCATCCCTCATAATAGAAAGAAGAAGGGAGATCATTGTGTTCAAACAGGGGGAGGATGAAAGCTTATATACTGCCTGGGAAAGGTACAAAAGGCTGTTGAAGAGGTGCCCTATGCATGGCATAGACCTGAAGACCCAAATGGATATTGCTCCACACATCTTCCTCGAATGATACCTTTTATGGTACTTCATAGATAATATCAGGGGCATCTTAAGTGAAGAAATGCGTATGAGGCAAGGAAGCATAGAAGACCAAGCAATGCAACATGAAAGCCCCATCTGAATCTTCAGTGAACAACAACAGAACAAAGGGGAGTGGGGTCATTGAGCTCAATAAAATGACTGCTATCAAAGCAAAACTTGATGCAATAATGCATAGGTTGGGGAATCAAGAGAAAAGAATGCACTATGTTCATGAAATTGGAGCAATGGAAAGAGAAGGAATTAGAAGAAGTGTTGAGGGACCAATTGATGAGGATCCCTATCAAGTTGAGGAGGCCACCATTTTGAAATTGACCAGGAAGCTACCATTTCAAGCCTAACCCCAACTTGCCTACACACTACACACTAGTACTAAGGGGTCATGAGAACTTCTCATATGGTGGAGGAGCATCACAAGGCCTAAGACATGGGCAAGGTTTTCAGCAAGGATATAATCTACCAAGGTTCCAGCAGCAGCAATAGCAAGGAGAGAATAGTAATGAATATCAAGGTCAAAAGACGACTCAATCCTTTGAGGAGCAAATGCTACAATTCATGGAGGACAACAAAAAGCTGCTAAACCTCCATGAACAGAAATTTGTTGAGTTGGAAACTTTTAAATCCAACACACAAAATTTTCAAGCAAACACTAATGCTTCACTAAAGAACTTGGAAATGTGTTAGGCAACAGCCTCAACCTCGTAAAACTGGGATCAAGGATGCCTTCCCTAGTGACACCCAGAAGAATCCAAGAGATTGTATGGCAGTCTAATTGAGGAGTGGCAAGGAAGTGAACAACAGCAGAGTAGAAAAGAAGGAAAGGTCTGAGCAAGAAGAAGTGAAAGAAACTGGAAAAGAAGATAGAAAGAACAATTCAGAGTGGGCTGCAGAAACTGAGAATAAAATGCATATTGAATAGCAAGGGAAAAACTGTGAACAAAAGCAGAAAGAGAAGTTCAAGCCTACACACCTGCAGTTCCTTTCCCACAAAGACTTCGAAGGCAAAGAAGTGAGGAACACCCTAAATTCGAGATGTTCAAGAATATAGAAATTAACATTCCCTTTGCAGATGCTATAACTCAGATGCCAAACTATGCCAAATTCATGAAGGATATACTAAGCAAAAAGAAGAAAATTTCTAAGGAATGAGTGGTGAGCCTAATCGCACATGTAGTGCAATGGTTCAAAAGTCTACCGCCCTAAGATGAAAGACCCTGGCAGCTTTACCATTCCCTGCATTATTGGGAAATATGAATTCAAGAAAGCTTTGTGTGACTCAGGTGCCGATATTAATTTGATACCCTTATCAGTTGTACAAAGGTTGAGTTTGGGGGAACTTAACCTAACATCAATTACACTACAAATGGCTGATAGGTCAATGACACAACCAGAAGGAGTCCTTGAGGATGTACTGGTCAAGGTAGGGAAATTCATCTTCCTTGTGGATTTTGTTGTCATGAAAATGGAAGAGGACACACAAGTTCCTGCTGTTAGGAAGACCCTTGCTGGCGGGTTACTCGATCGATGTATAGAAGGTGAGCTTACCTTGAAAGTGGGAAATAGACGAGTGCACTTCAACCTCGACAAAGCAGCACGATGCGTGTTGATATAGGGAAAAATTCGTATGGTTGTAGATAATATTAGTCCCATCAGTCTTGAACTGAACTCTAATTGTAATATCCAACATTCTATCAATGAAAATGAGATGAATTTCCGATATGCAAGAGTGTTGATTATGGTGTTGCATTCCGAGTTTGAAATACACAGCAGTCTTGAGTTTGATTGAACGATTAAGAAAAATCATACGTGAGGAAGCTTCATGAGAGCAAGAAACAAGTACAGAAGGGTTGATATTGAAAGAATTGCCTAGTCATCTGAAGTATGTTTTCTTAGAGACAGAAAAAGAAAAACCAATGATTATATCAGCTGCATTGACTGAGGATGAAGAGCAGGCGGTAAAGATTCTAAGAAATCTGAGGAAGCAATTGCTTGGTCATTTGAAGATCTCAAAGGTATCAGTCCTTCTATTTGCATGCACAAAATCCTGGTAGAAGATAATGCAAAAACTTCAATTGAACATCAAAGAAGGATGAATCCAATGATGAAGGATGTTGTAAAGAAGGAAGTGCTGAAATGGTTAAATGCAGGTTTTATTTATGCAATATCAAACAGCCCTTGGGTGAGCCTAGTTCATGTGGTTCCCAAGAAGGGTGGATTCACTGTGATCAGGAATGAAAGGAATGAACTGATTCCTACAATAACTTTGATAGGATGGAGGGTGTGTATAGATTACAGAAAATTAAATACTGCAACCAGGAAAGATCATTTTCCTCTACCTTTCATTGATCAGATGTTGGATAATTTGGCGGGACACCCTCATACATTTTCTTGATGGGTATTACGGATATAACCAAATTCTCTTCACACGAGGGACTAGGAAAACTACTTTCCACATGCCCTTATGGTACCTTTGCTTTTGAAGATACCATTGGGCTAGCACAATGCTCCTGCACATTTCCAAGATGCATGATGTCTATGTTTTCAGACTTGGCAGAGGAGGTTATGGAGATATTCATGGATGACTTCACGATCCCGATGGATCCGGGTTTTGGCTTGAGTGCACGAAAATTTTAGAGACGATACTTCAAAGGTGCCAGGACAAGAATTTAGCTTTGAATTAGGAAAAATGTCATTTTATGGTAACATAAGGCATTGTCCTTGGACCTGAGAATTTAACGACGAGTGCAGGAAGTGGATCGAGCAAAGTTTCCATCATAAAGACTCTTTTGCCTTTCTGATAAAGGGAATAAAGGAGTTTCTTAGGACATCTTTGGTTTTATAGAAGATTTATCAAGGACTTCTCAAAAATTGCAAGACCATTATGTAGACTACTGGAAAAGGATACCAAGTTTAATTTTGATGAATCCTGCCAATCTTCATTTGAAGAAATCAGATCCAGAGTAGTTGAAGCTCCATTTGAGATAATATGTGATGCTAGTGACTATGCAATGTGAGCTGTATTGGGACAGAAAACTGACAAGATGTTTAGGGTCATATATTATGCCAGTAAAACCTTCAATGAAGCTTTAGAGAACTACTCAACTACTAAAAAAGAGATGCTGGTTATGGTATTTGCATGTGAAAAGTCGGGCCCATTACATATTGGGATCTCATGTCATCATCCATACCCCCAATCATCTGTGATTAAATATTTGATGACAAAGAAAAGAAGCTAAGCTGAGAGGCGATCAAATGGGTATTGTTACTGTAGGAATTTGATATAGGATGGAATGAGAAAGGAAGTGACAATGTGATAGGCGATCACTTGTCAGAGTTGAAAAAACTCGTAAAAGGAAAGGAATTTGAATTGAAAACTTTCGAGATGGCGGTTATTCAGTTGTCATTCCGATCCACTGGTATCGCTACGACATTGTAAATTTTCTAGCTTGTGGAGTTATGCCAAAGAATTAATTTACCCGATGAAAAAAGTTAGGGCGACGGTAGATTCTATATGGATTGACCCCACATTATTGAAAGATGGTGTGATGGCCCGGAGGTGTGTCTTCAGAAAGTGAACAAAGTAGAATTTTATATGAATGTCATGCATCACCATATGGAGGACATTTTGCAGGAGACAAAACAGCCCATAAAATTCTATAATCAGGTTTTTATTGGACTACCATATTCAAAGATTGTTTTGAATGGGTAAAACTTTGTGATCAATGCTAGAGAATGGGAAGTATTAGTAGAAGACATGAAATGCCCTTGCAAGGTATCTTGGTGGTGCAACTTTTTGATGTATGGGGAATAGATTTCATGGGACCTTTTCCATCTTCATTTGGGAATGCATGCGTACTCACAGCTGTGGACTATGTATCGAATGGATGGAAGCAACAAACTTGTCTAAAAAATGATGATGCTAATACGGTTATTACAAGTTCTTGCCAAGAAATATTTTAAGCAGATTTGGGGCACCCAGAACTATCATAAGTGATGGAGGGAGCCATTTTTCAAACAAGGTGTTTGAAAACTCATGAGCATGTATTGAATCAAACACATAATGAGTCTGGCTTATCATTCTCAAACAAATGGGCAAGCTGAAATTTCCAATAGGGAGATAAAGAAAATTCTTGAAAAGACTGTAAGTTCTAGCATAAGAGATTGGTCTCTAAAGCAGTGATGCATTGTGGGCTTATGGGGCGCATATAAAACTCCCATTGGAATGTCCCATTACAGAATTGTCTTTGGTAAACCCTATCACCTCCCTCTTGAATTGGAGTCCTGAAGCAATATGGGCCATCAAGAAATTGAATTTTGATTTTAAAGCTGCTAAAGAAGAAAGATTACTCTAATTGAATGAATTGGAAGAGCTGAGAAATGAAGCTTATGATAATGCCATAATTTAAAAAGATAAAACAAAGAAATGACATGATCAGAAAATTTTGAGGAGGGAATATTAGGCAGGAGATCAAGTCCTTTTATTTAACTCAAATTTATTTGTTTCCGGAAAATTTGAGATCAAATGGAGTGGTCCTTATACGATGTGTAAATTACAACATTTGGGCGTGACATTGAAAACCAATCACGGAAGAATTCAAAGTGGTGTCAGATATTAAAAAACGCATTACCATGGAGGAAGATAATTGAAGAAGACTAATTCTATGTTCTGAATTAAAAGAAGAATTTTGTTGAGACGAGAATCATAGCGACAAGTCCGATTTGGGACTTAAAGCGAAGCATTCATGGGAGCGACTCATGTCTGATAGTTTATTTTTATTTTTATTATTTGTTTCATAGTCAGTAGGTGTTTAAACTTTTTAGTTAGAATTGTGTTGCTTTACTGTTAATTTTTTTTTTCTTTTGGTGTTTTTTCATATCTGTGAGGGTATGAGCAGAAATGGAGTCTTCACATGGAAAATGAACTTATTCGAGTATGCATACCGGGCCCACAAGGGAGTATTTGCTCTCTAACTAATTTTTTTTTAGAAAATGCATGATTCAAGTTTGGGGGATTTTGATTTTTGAACTAATGATGAATCTTAGCTTCGTTGAGTTTATTCATTGAATATTTAAATGCTGAAGATGAATTGTCCATACTTGAATTTTGATTCTTGAATGTTTTACATGTTTTTACAAGTATGCATTGAGCGAATGGAATGAATTTTTTTTTTTGAGTCAATAAGATGAGAATAGGAGTTGCAGGAAAATGGGCATAAAACAATTTTTGTCGAGACCTGAAAATCTTCTAGGTCGCGACATAGCAATTGAGTCGCGACAAAGTTTTGAATAAATCAAATGAGATTTAGGAAAATTTGGTGTCGCGACACAATTCTTTATGTCGCCACTAAAGTTTGCTCTATGAGAACAAACTAAGGTTGAGACTTAATTTCTAGGTCACAACAGTTTCTGTGAATTTAGATGATTGGTGAAAAACAGCGTAGTGGCCGGTGTTAGTATGTCGTGACTAGGAATAACTGAAGAAAGGGAAAGGTATGTCGTGACAACAATTCTATTTTTCAAGGACCACATTTGTTGTCGCGACAAACCTAAGTAAGTCGCAACAAGAAATTTTTAAAACCACAATAAATATTGGTTTTAGCATTTTGTTTGAGGCGTCGCAACATTAAATGAGGCACTTATTATTAACGATTAGTGTGTTGTAGAAATTAATGTTGTGGCATTCCATCCAAGAGCAATGTTATCATTGAGCCCGTAAATAAGAGAACTTCGAAGGTGTCGGCCAATTCTTTCCAAAAACTTCAATTCAATTGCATCCTCATCAAACGCTTCATTCTCTTCCTCTCGCCGAAGATTTAAAATCCTAGCTTCCACATTCCTAAAAACCCAAGTTCAAATCTCATCGATAGCGGAAAACCAGAACCTTGTTCCCAATCTCAGTGAAATGATAGAAGAGTATGCTCAAGGAGAGGAAGAGGTTCATCTGGAGCCTCAAATAGAGATTATCCCAATTGCAAAACCAAAAGCTCAGCCTAAGATGGAACAACCAGCTGAGGAAGGGAGGAAGGCAAAAAGACGAATCGATAAAAATCACAATGAAGGCGAGAATTAGAAAGAAAAAAGAGGTTGTCTCGACGAGTTCATTCTTTATGGAACAAGCAATTTACTGATAAGGGTTTCATCAGCAAAAGGGGTTTCGGTAAGATTATTTCCCTTATTTCAGAAATAATAGAAAAGAAAGGTTGGGAATTCTTCTATAAGCATAAGGTGCCTGGCTTATTTGCTGCGAAGATTTTTACTTTCAGTGTAGTGGAAGGAGATGAGGAAGACTGTCTATGTGCGAGGAATTATAGGTTCCTTTTGATCATAAGAGAATTAATGAGGTATTCGACTGAAGGAATTTAAAACATGGCTCGAAATTCAAGAAGTTAGTTGAAAAACCAGACCATGAGAAAATTGTAAATCTATTAACAGCTGGAAGGGGAAAATGAGAGGCAACCAAGAAGAACCCACACCAGGCTATTAACAGAGGATCTCTTACAGAGGAGGCAAAGTTTTGGTTTTATTTCATAGCATCGGTTATAATCCCTACCAAACACTTGTGCTCTGTCAGGGAACAGGAAGCCATCATTTTATATGCCCTTTTGAAGGGATATAAAATGAATGTGGGAAGGCTGATCAAGGGTTCTATTAGGGGGTATCATTTGAGCAACAAAAGAGGATTAATTCCCCACCCAGCAACCATCACCAGGTTATGTATCTTGGCTGGAGTGAAGGGAATATGGGAAAGAGAAGAAGTTTGCCCTAGAGTCTCTCATCTGACCCTGACTGGGGTAACAAAAGGGCCAAGAAACAAAAAACATAAGGAAATAATAGAGGTAGAAGCAGAGCTTGAAGAGGAGAATGATAATATGGAAATAGAAAACTTCCTAGAAAAAGCTCCTTCAGTAGAAGAGGAGGAGATGCAGTGTAGAATGAGTCCATTAAGTCATTCATGCCTTGATATGAGAGAGAATTTTCCTGAGCATGCAGAGAGCTCCAGGAGAAATGAAGGGACTGCAGAGATCATAGGGATATTAGTGCTGATGAGGAAGGAGATGGAAGAAAGAGAAAAGAAGTGGGAGAAATAGTAACAGATCAGAGAGGAGTTTTTGGAGGCTAATTTTAGAAGAACAGAGCAACAATGGGAGCAGAACTTAAAGCAGAAGGAAGAAGAGTAGAAAGAAGAGTTAGACAGAAAGGAGAAGGAATGGATAGAAAAGATGAAGGGCAGCTTGGAAGCTTTCTACAATAATCAATACAAAAGAGATTCAGACCTATTGACAATTCTAAGGAAGAGAGAAACTGAAATGGAAGGAAATATGTTGAAAAAGATAGAAGCTTTCAAGTACCTTTATAAGAAACTGATTCAAGAATTTGGGAGGCTTCATGAAAGAAAGAGATATGGAGAGTACAGAGACCAGCTGATGTTCTGAGGAGAAAATTTTGGCATGAGCTTAGATCTGATAAATAAGAATTTATGTATGCTAAGTGTTATTGCTGAGGTGGAAACACGATCCAATCATATAAGGCCCTGAAACAGATACTTTGATCACTCTTATGGAATTCACAAATGATCTAGTCTCAACTGGAAAGGAAGAGGGCACTGAAAAGAAAAGACCTGACATCACCTTCCAAAAATTTTCTCCATGTTTGGTAAGTTTTGACATAGATCCTCCCAATATAATACCTCCCAAATCTTATAAAAGAAGAAAGTGAATTGTCATGAATTCTTTTCTTTTCCCTTATGGAATTATATTCTTTCTCCATCTTAATAGAAATTCAATATAGTTTATCTTTTTTATCTTATGAGCTGTCCTTTTAAACTGTGAATTTGATTGTGTTGCTATCAATGAGTTTTTCAATTAGAACAGATGTGTTGTGAAAATGCTTAAAAGGGTCTAGTAGTTGAATGATTTGGAGAAAGTTGTTAATTGTTTTGGATGCATTGATTGATTGAGTGAATTAGGTTGCTGTGATTGATTGATTTAATGCGAAATCAAGGATTTATGTATTCACGTTTTATTATGAAAAGGCATAAACTACTGATAACATCCAAACAATGTGGACAGAACGGGAGAGAGTTTACCTGGAATCTAAACAAGTTGCAACTGTGACTTGAATAAAGAAGTAGAATTAGAAAAAGTACACAATTAGAAAGAACAAATAAGACTTCTAGAATCTGTGTAAACAAAGGTTAATACAAAATCTTAAAAACAATGCATGGTTAAGTGTCCTTCATAAATCAAGGATTAGGGATTGCGATTCACAAACAATAGTACAAGGTCCTAGAACTTGTTAGATTTAGTTTGAAGGTGCAAACCAGCAAAACAACTAACAAGAAATGATAGAGGCCATCTTTGGAAGTTTGAACCTTTTCAAGCCTACCTCGTTATATGCGGATGCATACTCTATACTTTGAGCAAAATGCCTAACCTACAGCAGCAATTCAAAACCTAAAATCCATCCCTTAAGCTAATCCTACAACAAAGAACCCTAAATTACCCAGTTTTCAATAAAAGAACTGAAATATATAAAAGGGAAGAAGATTGGGGGAATATATTTCTTTTGGATTGAAAAAGACGGATTGAAAGTGTAAGAAAAGTCAAAGGAATAGTTTTGTGCTCTCTTGAACAGTGATTCTTAGGGGTGTTTTCAACACCTAGTATCTAATGCCAAGCGGTATGAGAGTTGCTAACCCAAAGTTCTCTAAGAGTAATAAAAAGCCTAAAAAGACAAACATTACTATTCTAAATCTTTAACAAAGAGACAAAAGAGTTCGGGTTAAAGGAATAGCCGATAAGTTTGAAAGTGAAATCAAAGAGACCACAATATGCAAAGTGCTACCAAACCAAGTTTGGGAAATTATTAAATTTTACATCGAGTAGGAAAATAATGATATGAAAAACAAACATATGGACTTTGGCTAATTTATTAAGGAAATTCTCATAAGATTAACTAATTTACGAGGAGAAAGGGAAAAGTGTAACACACACAGAACGGGATCGATTGGTTGCATTGTTACAATATAGAATTCATCAATTTATTTGTAATGATTAGCTTTTCAACTATACGAGGTGAAAATTGAAATTTGAATCTTTATAGTGACTTATTTCGAATACATTGGTGGAATAACAAAAAGATTGTATAGAATGTTAAAAATAAAGTTCAATTGTTTGAGGACAAACAAATCTTTCTTTTCTTTGAGGATAAGCAAATTTTTAATTTGGGGAATTTGATAGTCGAAAACTCATCTATTTTCGACATATTGTTCTAATGTAATTCTTGATTTTTATGCGAAAACAACAAAACCTTGCAATTTATGTTTGCGGGTTTCGTGAGTGGAAAATATAGCAAAAACCCGGAAAAATCGATAAGAAGCGGCTAGGTAGCGACATACTTTGAGGTCGCGGAAACAAGGATAAACCCATTGGCATTTAAGTCTGACCTTGGTGAGGATGTTCTTTGCGAATCTGAACTACGTCGCAGCTTAGTTTGTCATGTCGTGAGAGAAAATAATGAAGTTCCACAGAAACTTGGATTTGCGATAGAAAATCAGAAGATCATGACAAGTTTGGGGCCAAGGGAAGAATGTTGCGACAAGAGACATGATGAGACGGAGAAAAGCGAAGAAGGATCTTGTTGCAGCACGCCGCATCGTTACGTAATATTCGCGACGAAAGAAGACAACTATTGTCGCGACAGAAAAACGATGTCGCGACAAGGAATGATAGCTTCATGAAGCGACCAGAGTCTCGACAAAGTTTTCCAAGTTCACATTTATGATGGCAGATATCATTAGAATTCGCGACAAAGGCGTTTGCGACATAAAAGGTGTTGAAACAAATAAATCATGTTACTACTATGTTACGAGGCAACCACGATAAGAGTAAGGTGGGGTAACAACTTAGTCGCGACATACTTCCACGGTCGCAGCAGGAAGCATGTTGAATACACAACAAGCTGTTATGTGAAATGAGTTGCGACAAGTGAGAAGTAGAACATGAATTCGCGACACCTTTTATGTCGTGACAAAAATTGCATCAAGAAAAGGAATGGCCTGGTTGTGACTAAATTTGTATGTCACGACAAGGAATTCAACAGATCAGCAGCTTTGAGTCTCAACCTGAATGAAAGCAAAAGACAACCTAGCGATGTCGCAACATAAAAGGGAAGTTGCAACCAAGAATCAAATTGGCTGACAACAAAATAGTGTCGTGACATGTCTGACGTAAGAATTCGATGAGAGGAAAGACAATCAAAGCGACATGTGGAAACTTGGTAGGTATAAATCTGAGACGAAAGATTGTTGCAACAAAGTAGTGGTGGTGCGACAGCAGTGATCATCAGAAAATGAATCAGTAGTTATATTTCAGAGAAACAAGTATTAAGATTTTAGTGTGAGTTCAATGTTAAATATTCTTGGAGAAGAAGAAACTCTAGGAAAAACTCATGTCGCAACTGAAAACTTAGTTGCAACAAGAATCAAGGGGATGGGGCAAGCAAATTAAGCCTTAGCGACAAAAGAAACTTTATGTTGCGTGACCAAATGAAAATTTATCAAAAACGGTGTTGCTTGAAGAAACAAAGTAAGTAACTCCTTGCTTCAAAAACAAAACAAAGAAGGTTGCGACAAGTAGTGAAATCCATGAAAGACTTAACTAAATACATCCTTCATAACTCGATCGTAATGACTCCTTTGGAGTGCGACTAAAAAATGGTGAGCCGTTGAATTAGTACTTGAAGGTTTGAATCGGCCAATTTGAAGATGTGAAATAGTCGACCTTGCATTGGAAAATGCGGCTCTTAGAACCGGATCATTGGGGATGAAGAAGACTCACTTATATTTTAGAATATATTAGTTAGAATTGTTTGAATTTTTCTTTTGTGGATTTTGTGCAATGTTTTGAATTGTGGCCCGAATCAAATAGTTCAATCCACCACCTGAATTAGTGAAGTGGTCAATTTACGGAATTAGTTCTTTTTAGTTTATTACGATTACGATTGGAGATGGCGATACTCAATTGTCGATTGTGATTAATTATTTGAGCGCGACTGTGAGATAGATTTGTTGTTAGTTATAGTCTTTTCTACATAAATTAGAAGAAAATTTCTGGGTTTGGATTCTATTTGGTTAATGTTGTTCATGAATTGAATTGTTCCCAATATTAGTAACGAATACCCTCGAGTTGTATCTGCTGCGATTTCGAGGATGCCTTAGTGACACGAGATGGGATTTGCGAGAGCTTGTAGCATTCGATTGGGGTATGTAAGATTATTGTGTGGAATTAAGAGCTCACGAGAAGTTCACTTAAATTTCGGTCCACTCAAGGATTGAAATTGAGTAAGACTATTTATCAATTTAAGCGATCGAGAAGATTTGTATGATGATACGATGGAAAGATCTTGATCTATGTTGAGGCGAGATCAAATCAGAAAGGAGAGAACTCCATCAGATCTGGAAGAGTCATCAACCATTTTTAGAATTTTGCAATGACGGACAGGGTGCAAGAAATCTGAGTCTAAAAGTGGGTATGAAGTATTAAAGAAAAATGCCCGAATCTTATAAAAGGTGCGAGGAACAGAAGTAGTCGGATCTTATCTTTGTAGGGACATCTAATTGGTGAAAATAAGGAGAAATCGAGCTGCACATAAATCTTTGACAAATCGGATAAAGAATCAAGAATGAAGTCATAATAGATAATGATGAAATGGGCAATTTAACGAATTCACAATCGATCATTTCTAACGAGAAGAATGATTTAGTCAGTTTATTTTATTTGTTTTATTTTCAGTTTATTCTAATTAGAGAAATATAATATAGGATGATCTTGTCTTTCTTTCTAGTTTTCAAGCCGTTAAGGAGGTGCAAATAGTGTGATGATTATGGTAGTTGATTTCTTGTCAATCTCAGAGGTGATATCTGGACTTACATCCAAATTTTACTACATGTGACACATTGCCCCAGGTGTCTTGAACTAAAACTCATTTATAAACATAAAACCATTTTTAATTTTAAACCAATCAACAAGTTAATTTTGGCATAACTACAAGGGAATTGTAAGGCTCTGTAGGGATAAAATTGAATACTGAATCTACATATTCACAGACAAACAAAGGCTCCGAAAGAGCAAACATAATGCTACCAAATGGAGCTAGGTTCCATATCAATGATGCATTATATTCTAGCAAATCCACAAGGAATTTGCTCAGATTTAAAGATATCCACAGAAATTGATATCATATTTAACTATGAATGAAGGTAATAAAAAATGTCTTTACATTACCTTTATTGTTTCAAGAAACTTATAATGGAAAAAGTCTCAGCCTTCTCCTTTGGGTTATATCATAAAACCTAAAGTCATATGTTGTTGTAGACTAAGTTCTTGAGGCTTTTGTTCTTTGGCGTGACGGGCTAGATCACGAGGTCTGTGATGTGAAGAATCATAGAGGGAACAACGACATGGGCATCCACTAAAGAACCAGAAGAGACCTGTGTCTTGCTGCTCACAAAGGTAGAGTAGTCAAACCACAGCGAAAGTCGCATTTGGGTGCCCGTCTTCTTAGAAAAAATAAATGGGAGACGTGAGACTGTAAGCCATAAATGAACCTTTCCATTGCTTTATGGTCTTAATAGATGCCTACGGTGGTCTGTTTGTCTTCTTTCCACACGAAATGTTGCCTTTGCTAGACTCCTTGCAAAATGATCAAATTACGAGACGATTTCACGATTATCAGTTAAGACTATCGGACTTGAATCTTAGGTGGGTTACCTCCCAAGAAGCCTTCTTGACTATTACATGTTAGTTGGAATAAATGTTGAGCATCCTATCGCATATAAACGGTTTAAACGAAGTCCCTCTCAACGTCTTCAAATAATAGCTCAACTACGCTAGTAACCAAATTGCCGACTTGTGTGGGGACATGCTGTATAAATCTTTTATAGCTTGTTTTGTATTTGATCAATAGCTTGCAATACTCTCATTCTTTACTTGTACTAGGAAAACAACCAAATATTTATCATTTCACCAGTCTTTGGTTGGTTCTGATACCCCAATCACCTACGCAATGTACTAAAATGGGTCCCAATGAGGGTGGATTTATGTAAGGTTTTGATTCTCCATTTATCATAAGATATCTTGAACTCTTAACAAGAGATGTTCTTACAGCCCGTTTTACGGATTGTCATTTTAATGAGAGTCTATTCTCCCCATTATGGGGTGAAAAGTCTGTTCCATAAGAATGAGTAGTATGAAATAAATCTCATTTGATCATCCTTCAAATCAATGTGAATAAGTTCAAATGATCGATCATTGAAAAATCTTGTAAAATCAATTATCAGATGCATTATTGATACAAAGAAAGTGATAAAGTCACATATCATTAGAGGATCAGGCTTGTGGATTGATGCCAGCTGAGTGCGTTTTAGTAAGGAACTGATGACCTAAAAAGCAACTTCACGAAAGGAGAACACAAAGAGAAAATTGGTGCTCTAGAGAGGCAAATATAAAACAAAGAGCTTGCGAGAGGCACATGGTGACGAAAGGCCCAATAGAGCTATAGTGAACAAAAAGCTGACATACATTGAACAGAGACCGAAGATGTTCAGACAGAAAATAGTGTAAAGAGGCACAAGTACCTAAAAGAGTATAGTATTGGAGTTATGTGCCTGAAAGGTTATAAATTGGATCAAAATGATATTGTTATCAATAATAATTTTGCATCCAAGTATTGTAACATCATAAGAGTGAAGAGTGTCCAGCGTGAGAAATGATTGGCCATAATGGGAAGAAACTATGTAGATAAATTAAACTGGGTTAATGAGAATGAGAAATTTTGTCATAGTCACGAAAAGGTATAAAGCCTGTGAGTGCATTTAATACAGCCTAATGAATAATTAGATCATAGATATAAGCGCGATTAGTAACCTATGAGGTTTCTCCCAAAGACTTGGTATTAACTATGAGGAAACGTATTCTCCTATCATGGATGCAATCACTTTTAGCTTTTTAATAAGCTTGGTAGTCTCTGAATGACTGGATATGCGTCTCATAGATGTCATCACAACTTATCTATATGGATCCATATATAATGACATATACATGAAAATCCCTTAAGGATTTAAATTTCCTTAAGCAAATAATACAAAGCCTCGTAATATGTGCTCAATCAAATTACAATGATATCTATATGGATTGAAGCAATCTAGACACATGTGGTACAATTGCCTTAGCGAGTATTTACTAAAAGAAGGGTATGTGAACAACCTTATACGCCCATGCATCTTTATCAAGAAATCGGAAACAAGATTTACAATTGTTGTGTATGTTGATGATTTAAATCTTGTAGGGACTCATGAAGAGCTCACAAGAACAACAAAATATTTGAAAAATGAATTTGGGATGAAAGATCTTGGGAAAACAAAATTTTGTCTCGACTTGCATATCAAGCATTTCCCTTCTAGAGTTTTGGTTCATAATCGACATACTAGAAATCTTGAAGTGTTTTATATGGATAAAACACACTTTCTTTAAGTTCAAATGGTTGTCCATTCATGACGGTGAAAGCATTTCATCATATGAAATTGAGGAATTACTTGGTCTTGAAGTGCCATATCTTAGTGCTATTGGTGTATCTTACTTCTTGTAATTAGCGGATATTTGCTTTTGGGTTAATTTATTAGCTGAATACAGTTCCCGCCAACCCGAGAAACCATAGGAATTGTATCAAGCATATATTGTGTTACCTCGAGGAACAACGGAATGTAGGTTTATTTTACTCAAATTGTTGATGTAAGATACTTGTCGATCCACATAAAGCTAGATTACAAATGTGGTACGTGTTTAATTGTAATGGAACTGCTATTTCTTGGAGATCCTTTAAGCAGATAATGGTGGCCACATCATCAAATCATTCAGAGATTATATCAATTCATGAAGTAAGTCGAAATGATTCAACATATCAAAGAATCATGCAGACTCCACTCTATCAAAGACAACCTGACAACATTATTTGAAGATAATGTTCCATACATTGCACAAATCAAATGAGGTTATATCAAAGGAGATAGAACTAAACACATTTCTCCAAAGTTCTTTTACACATATGAACTCCAAAAGAATGGTGCAATCGATGTTCAACAAATACGCTCAAATAATAATCTAGTAGATTTATTCACAGAGCCATTGTCAACCTCAACATTCAAGAAGCTAATATACAAGATTGGAAAACACCAACTGAAGGACATTGACATGAAAGGGAGTATGCTTATGACATGATGTTAGTGTATTGTATCTTTTTCCATTCATCCAGGTATTGTCCCACTAGGTTTTACTGGCAAGGTTTTTAACGAGGCAATCCTAACAAACTAATAATAATCTATAACATCATAAGAAAATTATAATCTTTTTCCTTCACTAGGTTTTGTTCTATCAGGTTTTACTAGCAGGGTTTTAATGAGGCACATTCTTGATGATGGTCATTCAAGGGGGAGTGTTGTAAATGAATCATTTACATGTGATGAATACATGCATGAATTTGGTGAATAGTGGTAATGACCACATTCATAAGTTTCTTTATTAACGTGTATTAAGTCACCTTTAATGTGAGTAACGGAAGGTCAACATGTAGCCTATATAAGGCTTCCTCTATCATCTGCAATTAGCATCCCGAGATCTCATTCTCTCTCTCTCTCTCTCCTTTTAATTATGCCTCTCGATACAACTCTTTCTCATATGTAAGAGAGAAATATACTCGTCTTGATTTGCACTTTATAATTTTACAACATTATTATTATTTTTATCCATAAGAGGAAGTTAGTGTGGTTGGTTAAAACAAAAAGAAAGAGAAATAAAAGAAAAGAAGATATGTGCGTTTAAGGGGATCACAAAGGGGGAGAAGAAAAAATTTTCATTGGGGCTACAAATTCAACCACCAAACCTCTTTCGTTTGATATGAAATTTTGAAGTGTTGATCTACTCTAGATGAGAAATCTCTGTGTAGTGTCATAATCGAATTCCAACGGTTAGATTTGTGTAGATCTAAGGATGGATGTTTTAAACCTAAACCCTTATTTAATTATTTTCACAAAAAAAGAGGTTGTAAACCATATTCTAGGAATAAATCCATGAATTACAATACTCATGGGATGTATGGATGAATTTGTTAGAAGTTTAGGTTAACTTTAGAAAATTGATTAGTTACTTGTAAATTATTAAATGAGTTGTTTATGAAACTTGAATTTATATGTATGTGAAATTGATAAAAATTATGTGTTGTGAAGTTGTGTACTTTTGATTTGAGTACGAGATTTGTTTGGTTGTTTATGAATGATGAGATTACCTTTTTTGAGAATTTTCTATAATATAAATTGTGAGATTGTGAAATTATGAAAGTTTAAGTCAAGGTATTGCTCATGCATATGGATTGAAATTGATAATGATATTCAGTGAATAAATAAATGAAAAATGGTGTTATGAAAGAAAAGTATGTGATAGGCGAATTAAGAAGGGAGGGAGATCCCTAGGGTGAAAGGCCCCAAACTCTATCCCATGAAGACTCCGAATGAGGAGTATATTAGGGTATGGACGCATATCCTTTGGTGAAAGTCTAAAAACAACAATGCATTGCATAATTTCATGTCACACAACACCTACACATCAATTCCGCCTCTTTTGTGTGTTGTTGATTTGATTGAATATTGTGAATTGCATGAGATATGTTTGGTTGTGTTTTATTGTATGCTAATATGTATGATGTTGCATGTATGCATGTATGTGAAATTATTTAATTGTTATATATTCGATTACAATTAGAGTATCACTACAAAAAAACCTCCATTTAGAGACGACACCTACTTAATCCGTTTGGAAACGGAATTCGCATTTAATTAGAGACGGAATTTTCACTTTAAAACGCTGGTACATGATTCCTTCCGTCTCTAATTAGAGATGGAAAGATTCCATTTGTAATCAGAGACAAATTAGAGACGGATTTTTCGTCTCTAAATAGAGGCGGATTATTATCCGTCTCTAATTCCTAAGGACCAATTATGTCTCTAATCAGAGACGGAATTTGTTCCGTCTCTGATTAGATACCGAATAAGTCCGTGTATTTTCGGTCTCAAATTCCGTCTGTGATAAGAGATTGATTGATTCTATCTTTGATCAAAGACCGAAACATTCTGTCTTTAATCATAGGCCGAAACATTCTATCTTTGATCAGAGATCGAAACATTTTGTCTATTATTAGAGATTGAATTTTTTCTTCTCAGATTAGAGACTGAAATTTTCTGTCTCTGAAGCCGTCTCAAATCTAAGACGGAAAAATTCCGTCTCTATTTCTAATCAGAGACAGAAACATCCGTCTCTATTTTGTCTATATGTACTAATATTTTTTGCTGACATGTCTTGACTTTTTATACTGATATTGGTGTCATTCAAAGCCATATATATACAATCATTAAGATGTAGTTTAGTTACTAAATTAATAGATATCATTAAATAAGTTGGAAATACATAATACTTTTTAATTAATTATAAAATCAATAGTATTCTTAAATAACAAAATTAAAATATTAGTGTCAAATATAGCTACTCGATCATTCACTAATTTAAGCATTAAGGGGTATCAGAAAAAGTGGCTAACTGTGGCATCTCGCTTCCTCGATCTCTGCCTTGCATCTCCCGAATTTTTGTCATGCTCCTGCATTTGTCTATGCATCTTCTCTTGTATTTTTTGGTTTTGCTCCTGTATTTTTTCGTTTTACTCTTGCATTTTTTGGTGCTGGTCACGTGAACAACTTATTCTCTTCCTACATGTTGCAAATCGATTCTCTTAACTCATGGCTATGACTTATAGCCATGTTGTAGTATGTTGATATTCTTGTTAATACCGTGATAGTCTCGATTTCTTCAATTTCGATACTTTAACACAAATTTCATTGTCATCAACTGGACGAGGTTCGGACGACCCCTCCTTTGATTGGGACATGTCCTCCCGTAGTCAGATGAAATCACCATGCACTCAACAACAAATCACATTAGAATTTATAAATTTAGTAATGAAAGAATTAACTATTAATATAATAAAACATTAAATTTTAATTAAGATGCTAAATATTCAAAGCTTTGTTTTCATTGACGAATGAGTCATCACTCATTTTAGTATGATTGCGAATAAACAACTCGTAGTATGTAGGCTTTTTTCCCAAACTTTGTTCTTGTGAGTTCAAACCAAAAAATGCATATAATGTGATCACATAATTATAATATTATTGTAACAAAATTTCTTATCATAAAAACCTAACTGATGAGTGCCTAAAACACTCATCATATACCTGTGTTTTATCACGTTTTCGGTTCATTTCAATTAGTAATAAGTGTGTTTACCACCTTATATCTTATACTGCGCTTGTTGTGCATTTCAGGTGAAAAAGGGCTGCATTTAGAGGCTATGTGGAGATTTAAAGAAGGAGATTGGAGAACCCAGTCTCAACATCGTGAAGTTCTCATGTCGCAACATCCCAACATCGTGACGTTGAGGTCGTACGATGTGTAGCCCTTCATCATCCCAACGTCGCAACGTCGCCGAGAATTGGTCAGCATGAATTTCAAATAAGAGGGGGAAAAAGAAAAGAGAAGGGGAGTAGAGGAGATACGAGATAGGGAAGACGATGCAGGGTGATTCGAGAGATCGTGTGATTATGATATTTGTATTTTCTTACTTGAACTCCTATTGATTTAAAAACTCAATGATTGTGATGACCAACATAATGTGTTAGTTTTATTTCTAGGGTTTTTGCTACACCCTTGTTACATTCATATGGATTAGTTGTTAATTCAACTTCATTCAGTATATCCATGGATCTGATATCGACTTGGTCTATTTTCTTTGAATTATCTACATGGTGGTGTTTGGCCAACATTAACATGGTCTTGCCAAGAATCTAAGATCAAGAGATAAAGGTTTCCGAGGATCCGGGTAGAGTGACACTTGGTCAATCGGAGAGTAGAGATCTCCCAGTCCCAAGTGTGGCGATTAGGGTTTAATCATTCTAGCGTCTCGAAGTTAAGGGTTGATGCAGAGATGCAATATACCCTACTAGCGAGATAGGCGAATATACCTCGAGAGAGGATATCTCGTAGGCACAATCAACCTGCCAGTGTGAATCCATTAAAGTACTGAATGATCAATTCTATCTAGATAGTAATCCATTAAGTGTGGCAAGGGGAGGCAAAAACCATAGTCCCCATTAATTGAGTTAACAAATCGTTTAGGATTAGCTTTTCGTTATATTAGCCATAATTCAATCAAGTTTGAGATCCGAATAATAATTTAGAGCTGATTCCGGTATTCAACACACTTCTCCTTGTGGGAACGACACTTGACAAGCCACTATATTACATACACTCGACGCGTATACTTGTGCATGCAAAGCACGCTTTACACAATTTACATAACTTCTACTTGCCTCGGCAAGTTTTTGCACGTATCGGGAGGAGTTTCATGTTGATATTGACAATAGCGCAACTAGATATTACTTTGGAATTCTTTTCATTTTATTCTGTTTACACAAGCGCTTGTAATTTGGTCTATGTGCTTTCGTGTGTGATTGTAGTCAAGGTTTTTGTGTGTGTATGCGAAGACGGGGTCAAGTTGAACTTCTGCCATTTGATCCTAAGCCAAAGAGAACCTTAAATCGATTACGCAGAGAGAAAAGAGAAGCACACTAGAGAGATCTAGCAGTCATGCAGAATCAAGGCTAAGAGCAAAACGAGCCGCAAGGGGGACAAAATGGGAATAATGGTAGGAATTATGCACCCAGGCTGTTTATACAGCCAGATGATCCTTTTATGCTACTAGAAGAGTTTGCCTTACCGCCTACGGTTATTCAGTCTTCTATATGAAGACCACCCATTCAAGCGAACAATTTCAAGTTGAAAATAAAGAACTCCCCGCAAAGCTTCGTAACATTAAATCTATGGATTTCCCGGGCGAGAATTTGAACACACATTTGACAAACTTCATTGAAGTATGCAACACGATCAAATACAATGGAGTAAAAGAAGAAACTCTTAGGCTGAGATTGTTCCCACTCTCACTAGGTGATAGAGCTAAATATTGGTTGACGAGCCAACCACCAGATTCCATTACCTCATGGAATGATTTGGTGCAGAAATTTCTGACCAAGTTTTTCCCGCCCTCAAAGATCGCACAATCGGTGTAAGAGATTAACACCTTCAGATAGTTAGAGGAGGAGAACTTAGCTGAAGCTTAGGAGAGATTTCATGAACCGTTAAGGAGGTGTCCACATCACAAGCTGACGAGATGGATGCAAGTCCATACCTGCCAACGGTCCGAAAGATTCACCACGCTTATAGATGCCTTCGTGAGGGGGCGTCTGATGAAGAAGACTACAAACTGCCGCATGGAATCCTAGAGGATATGGTTGCCAATAGTAACCAATGGCCCAGGGACAGGTTGATACCGAGGAAAGCAGTGGGAGGTGCGGACACAGAGGTCCTAAGCAATTTGGTAAATCATGTTGCACGACTCACTAAACATTTACAAAGGAAGCAAGGTGCTTTAAATTCCATTCAGGCTAACCCTTGGGAGATATGTGAATCATGTGGAAGACATCACAGTACTATAGAATTCCAATCGAGCTAGATGAGAGTAGAGCAGTCACAATATGTGTCGAGATTTAATCAGACACAACAACAGGGTCAGTATGGGGGTAACACCTATCAGAATAAGAACTAAAGCCAAGGCTGGTGGAACAATAAGAGCAATCAGAACTATAGATGGAGGAACAATCAGAATAGCATGCGACCTACCTAAGTGAACAAACCACCAGCAGAGAAAAAAGTAGATATGGAAGAAGCACTAGCTCAAATGCTTACTCCCAAATAGCCTTTATGCAGACGGCTTGCGCATTGCATCTGACCGACCCGGAGGGCCAAACCTGCACTCGGGATGCAAATTTCACTCTTCTTTATAATCTCGAATCATTTCGACATGCCGGCATCATTACTTTCTAAACACATTCCCAAATACTAACGACAATATATATACATAAATACCACTTTAACATAAAGGGGCCCATCATTTGATCATAAAACTCTTTTTCATTCGATATGAAATTTCATGCCCATTTGGTCCATTTCCCACATTTATACAATGCGACATTATTAGCCGTTTTCAATATCCAAATATTTACAAAACATAATCAGAGTTCAATTTTCATAATAGTGTTTGTATAAAATGAGTCAAATAATTTCATGTATGCATGTGACGAAGCTTTACTTATCCTCCGTGTGACTTTGACGATGACTCGATTCACGCACCCACGCTCGTACATGTTCACTCCTGGCACTCCACGCCGATGATAAAGAATGCTACATTTTCATGCTTAGTGGTTCTATATAGTACTCTCTTCCATTTCAGTTTAAGTCAAATCATGTAATTATTCTAAACCATGCTTTTGAATATTTTTGAATGATCAATGCAAATCCAATACATATATTCATTTCATATACATCAATTCACAGTTTATTGATAATTTAAATATACCATGCAATAAATCATTCAAAATACAAATCATGCACTTTACAAATTTCCATATCAATTTTCCCTTAAACGAATTTAACCTATGCTTTCGGTGCATAGAATAATCTAATCACTCAAGACAAATTCCACTAGGTCGCAGCCTAAGATAAAACGCTTGTTTTATAACACAGTATGGTCCCGCTGGGCTGCTAATTGGTTATTAAAAATCAATTTCGTGAACACTACCGATACTGTCCCGCTAGGCTACGGATCGGAGTGACACATCATTACATTCGTTCGCAGTACTGCTAATTTGACCCTTATTGGTATACCAATCTATCCTTAACTCGAATTTAACAATTAACATTCCATTAAGGGCGTTCAATTCATTCATAGAAAAATACAATATAGTATATACATCTATATACAAATAATTCATTTTTCAATACTCATGCAATTTTTCATATGCAAATCATTTCACTAATTGTCTCAAATCAATTAAAACACTTCAATATGCAGTTTATTGAAAATCATTTCAATAATAGAACAATGATCGTAAAATTTGAAATAAGAAGAGATTGAATGGAGAACAAACTCCAAAATGGAAACAAAAGAGAGAGTCGAATAACAAACCAAAAAGTTTTTTGCACTTGATTCCAATCCTCGGAATCTCGATCAATTCAGGCTTTCCTCCTCGTCAGCTCCTATTCTAATACAATTAACAATCATCAGTTGGCTTATTTAAGTTTCTAGTTAGGGTGTTTTCTACCCAACACACCTTCACTTGTAAAATTTTTCTGGGAACAAATGAGTCATATTTGACTCAACTTCCTTCAAGTCCATTGTTCCTCTATAAATTTATTTTATTCAAAAATTGGAATCATCCAATTCAGAGCACCGAAGCTCCAAATATGTCCTAAACATCCGGGACTATTCTATTTTCAACACAAAGCCAGAATTTGCCAAAAACAAGGCTCCCTTTAGACGAATTTTTGGGTCTAATAGGGTCCAAATTTGGATCCACTTATTTTAGGAAAATTTGGTCTCCTAGAAGTCTAGTTTACCTAGAAATTTGAATCACTCAATTTGGATGAGTGAAACAAACTTATGGCCTAAATACAAAAATTGTTCCGAAACACCAAAACTGTATCATAACTGAACCAGAATTGACCCGAAAACATAGCCTCACTTTGACGAATTTTCTGGGTCTAATGGGGTCCAAATTTGGATACACTTATTTCAGGGATATTTGTTCTCCTAGAAGTCTAGTTTACTCATGATTTTGAATCACTCAATTTGGATGAGTGAAACTCAACGTATGGCCTAAATACCAAAACTATTCCGAAACACAAAATCAGATTAACTCGGAACTAAAATTGACCCGAAAATGTGAGCCTCATTTTGACGAATTTTTGGGTCTAATGGGGTCTAAATTTGGATACACTTATTTCATGGATATTTGTTCTCCTAGAAGTCTAGTTTACCCATAATTTTTAATCACTCAATTTGGATGAGTGATGGCCAAGTTATGGCCAAAACAAAAACATAGGTTATGGAAAATTTTGATAGTATCTCCCCTAAAAACCCAATACTTTATACAAAATTCTCAACACAATCCAAACAACCATATAACAACTTAGAGCAACCCCAAAACTGAAATAAACCAATCAACATCATTTTTATACCAACTTAGGGTTCTTTCTAAACTCAAACACAACATTAAGGAAAGTTAGGGTTTGATTCCTTATCTTTAAATCTTTGATTCGTCAACACCAATCTTCCTTCTTCCTCTTGATCATCTTAATCCTTGATTTCATGGAGCAAAGACCACTAATCTTCCTCCCTCTCTTACAACCGAAAAAGCCCTAGCACTTTCTCTCCCATTCTTTTTCCAAATGTGCAAAATGCCTCTCAAAGACCAATATTTGGTCTTTAATCAAAATCATGCACTAAGCCTTGTTTGGCTACACACTAATTCCCATTTTTCTCATTTTTCTCACTTTAAAGCTTCATTTCAATTTCATTTCATTTCATTTATACTTTGGCGCTTACATTACTCATTTATGACCCTTAGGTCCTCATTTGACATTTTTACCAAATTTATTTGGTTCATGTAAAATTTTTGGATTTTTATCGGTTTTCGTTTTAGCCATTTAAACTCCGAAAAAAATATAATTTAATTTATTTTACACCCTGAACATGTTATAAAAATGTTGGAGTATTTTCAGGGCGTTACATTATGAATGAGACAAAGGCAAATATGCAGACCGGGGCAACCTAACTCGAATAACCGTGCAAAGACAAACTGAGAAACTCGAGGTGCAAATGGGCCAAATTGCCACTTTGTTGATCGAGAGGTAAAGAAGGCCCATTGCTACAACGAGGTGAACCCAAGAGGAGAGGGGAAGGAATACTGCAAAGCAATAACTCTGAGAAGTGAAAGGGAAGTAGCTGCACTAAGGCCCCCACCAAGGTTAGTAAAAGAAACAAAACAGTCAGACCAGTCGAAAACAGAGGTAGATATAGAGCAGAGTGATGGGGATCAACCCCAACTAAGCAAATCCAATGGGAAGCACCCAGAGGTAGTGAAAAGGGATAAGCCAGTGGCAAGAGATCCAACCCCACTTATCCCTATCCTCGGCAGACTCGAAGAAGGGTGTTAGGGAGAAGCACGCAGTTTCTCGATATCTTCAAGAAACTACGTATCAATATACCATTTATGGATGCACTTGAGAACCTGCCAAGTTACGTGAAGTTCGTGAAAAAGATCTTGGAAAATAAGAAGAAATTGGGTGAGTATGAGACTATCTCTCTAACTGAGGAGTGTAATGTAGTCCTTCAAAAGAAGCTCCCACCTAAACTTCAAGATCCGGGTAGTTTTTCTATACCATTCTCTATAGGAAACTCGGTATCAGGTAAAGCTCTTTGTGACTTGGGAGCAAGCTTCAACTTGATGCCGCCTTCAATGTTTAAAAGGCTAAAGTTGAAAGAAGCAAAATTGATGACAATCATATTGCAATTAACTAACATAGCATACAAACACCCACTGAGTGTAATTGAAAATGTCCTAGTGAAAGTGGATAAGTTCATCTTCCCAGCAGACTTTGTCATCTTAGACATGGAAGAAGATGATACGGTCCCCATCATAGATGGTAGACCTTTCTTAGCTATGGGAAAAGCTTGAATTTATGTGCAAGAGGGTGAGCTTAAATTAAGAGTTCAAGGAGATGGGGTCACGTTCCATGTATTCCAAGCTACAAAACATCCGGATGACGAACCCAATGACGATATCTAGGAATGTCACCCCAAGGAGATCATGCAGAGCGATGTGGTAAACTGCAAGGATAAGCTCATTGCGGCACAGAAAGAAACCAAGAGAGTTGAGAGTGAGGAAGACAAGATATTCCACTGCCGAGCAAAGGTATCGGAGCACTATGGAGATTTTTAGTAGTCCTAGCCCTTCAAGACCGGCATTGAGAATCAAGGAAGTCGAGCTAACGACATTAAACAAAGCGCTACTTGGGAGGCAACCCAAGCATTTTAAATTTTTTCATTCATTAGTATAGTTTTGAATATGTTTGATTATTTTAGGGATGGAAATTTTCTCGGAGACCGTAAATTATGTGTGTCAAGAAATCTTTCAGCTTCGAGATCGGTTTAATGAGCAGAGGAGATAGCTCAGAAATTTACTCTAGGATTGGACAAGGATCGAAAGCTCAATAAGGGAGGTTCTTACTTTAAAAAAAACATTTTATCAAAAGTTGAGTCACTCTTCTCAGAATCGCCGCCACGCTTGAGGAAAAAGTGGAAACATCGCCTCTCTCTATAACATCGTGATATTGGTTCCCAACATCGCGACGCTGGTAAAATAGTTTGAAAAAGCCATCTTAGGAACATCGCGACGCTGAATTTGCACTCGAACGCTATGACGTTGGAAGCCTATCCTTTGAACGCTAGCGACGCTGGAAGCCTAACTTTGGAATGTTGTGACGCTGCATCTCAACTTGCCACGCCGGGAAGTATGACTCGAACGCCACGACATCGTTTTGAACACGCGACGCTGTTCTCGTTTTTATGAACATGAACGTTCATATTCTCACCTTAAGTGAATTTGAAACCCTAACTCCCTTTCTGATTTTTGCAGGTTCCACAACCAACCTCCATCCAACCTCATCCCAACCAATTGTAGCATCACCCCGAGTCCTAAGCATAGTTCTAGATCCAAAAAACCTAGAGTTCCACCATCATTCTACTATCTTCTTACGGTATGGTTTTCCGGTAAGTTTAGGTCCAAATTTGATTTGTATTGGGGTTTGTAGGTTGGTTGAAAGTTAGAGAAGGAACCCCGTGAGTGGGTGGTGGTTAGAGAAGCCTCAGGTTTGAGCCAAGAACACTATCTCACGTAGTGCAGACTAGGTGTTTGATTTTTTGCCTAAGTGAGATTTGTGTGGCTTTATTGGGTATTTCGATAGAGTGCATCACACTGGGGGTTAGGAGGCAAAGTAAAGTTGTATTAAAGCCTAAAAGATCATCCAACACCTACCTCACTAAGTGCTCAATGTCAAGCAAAAAGCATAAAGTAAGCTTGAAAAGAAACCGAGCAAGTGAAGAGCCCGCTTATGATTACGATCATGAGAAATTTGTCCATGCGAGTGCGACCAAGAAATTCGGCCTAATCTCGAAGAATCGGTCATTCATCAAGGAGAAGGGGTTTCACCACCCTGATGATTTCTTTCACAAAACTATTGCGAATAAGGGATGAAGGGTGCTTTGCCAACCCCCGAGGTCAATGGTCATAATGGTGGTACGAGAATTCTATGCCAATTTAGCCTCTCATGTACTGAAAAGGGTCTGGGTGTGCGGGGTTTTGGTAGACTTTAGTGCAAAGTCTATCAATCGATACTATAACCTGGAGCCAATAAACTCTGAAGCCTATGATAGGCTCCATGAGAACCCCAACTATCTCGAAGTCCTTAGGATGTTGACCAATGGGCAAGGCAAGTGGAAACTGAACAATGAAGGGCACGCAGTGCACTTCAAGGCCAAACACTTGGCCTACATTCCTAAGGTATTGCATCACTTCATCACATCACGTCTCATCCCGATGATCAATGTGTGTGAAGTGACGGCCAAGAGGGCCCTACTCAACTATGCCATCATCTAAGACATCCCATTTGATGTCAGCCAGGTTATAGAGGATGCAATCCTCTATAACAAAGATGCGAAGATGAATCTCAAGCACCCCTTCCTCATCTATGATCTATGCAAGCAAGTCGGGGTGCCCTTAGAGGACAATGAGGCTTGGATACACCCGATAAAGGCGATAATGGTTAAGAAAGACAAACCGGGTGTACCAAGACCAGAGGAAGTGTATGATTCGGGCAATGAGCCCTCATATGAGGATGAGCTCAGGGCATACCAGTCTAGGTTTGGGATCGCAGCAGGTGCCCAGAGAGAGGCTGGGCAGTCATCCACCCAACCCCCACTTCCACCACCATGCTAGGAGGAGGACCCGGTCACTCCTTCCACTACATTGGAGGACCAAGTCCATGACCTGATCGCCCGATTCGATGCGTACTGGGATGAGACCCAAGAGCACCAGGTCTCCATCAGTCAGGACATGGACATGCTTAGGGTAGACATGAACACAGTAATGCGCAACCAGGCGACCATTCTGAGCAACCAGTAATCCATCCAATAATAGCTTTCCCAACTCCTCGCTTTTCACTTGCCACCTCCACCACCACTGTAGTGATCCGAATGATCACCATGGGAGTTTCCTCCACCCTCACTTGCTCTTTTGTTGACATTGAGGACACTATCTATTTTTGTTTGGGGTGTGGATCGGTCTCGCTTTGGATTTATTTATGTTTACAAGGTGTTTGAGTTTAGTTGTTTTAGTTTTTATGTGTTTAAAGTGTGCGCCTGCTTTTAATATTCCAGCTTATGATAAGCACCTATTTTAGTAGACAAGAGGATGCTATGATCACTAATGGGAGGTTAATTTGGGTCAAAAATTTTCATCGAAAAAAAAAAAAAAGTTAAAAAAGGACCCTTAAGTTGTGCCACGATCTTGAACGGTATAAGAAAAGGTTAAAGTAATTTAATTTAGTCATCCCCTTACACAGCAGCCATTTCCCAAGTAGTCTATTGCACACACATATGGATCTCTAGGTATACTCAAGGCCTTGACCATTACAAGAATTCCACGAGCCTTGAGGGTTTCTAAAATGACTGCGATGGGACACCTTTGAAAAGAGGATTGTCACCATCTCACATTATTCAAAAAAAGATAAAAAGATGTGTAAATGAATAAGGGATCATTCAATCGAATCTCGCACAATCCGAGGGGCCTTAAAGTTTAGTTTCTTTGAGCCAACTAGCCGGGAGTCATTGACTTCACTACCCGCTATATGGGATAGAGGATGGACCCTTCCCACAATCTAGGGCCTTTAGGTTTGGTTGAGTGTTCCAGGTAAAGTTCGAGGGGAACTAAATGCCCGGTGCCCTTAACCAACTAGTGGGGAGCCACCAATGATCCCTGCTATAGGGACACTGAGCTAAAACTTATAGGTACTAGTTTTCTTTCATGCCTAGGTAGTTTAACATGAATAAAAAGGGTGTCTTATCCTTTCGTGGTTAGAGTCTTTCGATGGGCGAGCTTGACTTTAAGTTTGGGGGTACTGGAACCTAGGTATATGTTGGGAGATCATAAAACAAATGCACATAGGATTTATGTGTGGAAAGGTCACTGAGAACTCGGGGCTGAGTCAAGCTGGTCAGCCTACCATTGACTAGCTAATGTCCTTAGAAAGTTGAACAACCTTAAGGATCCCTTGATTTCAGAGGACAAAGGCTCGAATTGCTAGTCTGGTTCATTTTGACTATCCTTTTTTGGCATCGTATATCGCCACCATGTTAGGCGTTTGGTGTGTCAATTTTCATGTGTATTGTGTTATGAGTTTGTTTCTTGCTTGGGGACAAGCAAGAAGATAAGTTTAGGGGTGTGATGAGTGCCCAAGACACTCATCATATACCCGCATTTCATTACATTTTCGGTTCATTTCAATTAGTAATAAGTGTGTTTATCGCCTTATATCTGATACTCGCCTTCGCGGCATTTCAGGAAAAGGATGGAGGCTATGTGGAGATTTGAAGAAGGAGATTGGAGAACCCATCCTCAACGTCACGATGTTCTCATGTCGCAACATCCCAACGTCGCGACGTTGAGGTCGTACGACGTGCAGCCCTTCATCAGCTCAACGTCACAACGTCGTCGAGACTTGGTCAACGTGAATTTCAAATAAGATGGGGAAAAAGAAAAGAAAAGGGAGCCGGAGGAGATAATGAGACGGGAAGACGACGCAGGTGATTCGAGATCGCAGGATTCTCGTAGGGGATGGTATTTTCTTCGAACTCCTATTGATTTAAAAACTCAATGATTGTAATTACCAACATAACGCGGTTAGTTTTATATCTAGGTTTTACGCACCCTTTGTTACATTCATATATGGATTAGTTGTTAATCTAATTTCTATTCGTGATATCAATGGATTTGATATCAACTCGCTTCTATTTTTATGAATTCATTCATACGGTGGTGTTTGGCCAACATTAACATGCTTTTGTCGAGAATCTAAGATCGAGAGATAAAGGTTCCTGGGGATCTGGGTAGAGTGACACTTGGTCAATTAGAGAGTAGAGATCAGTTCCAAGTGTGGCAATTAGGGTTTAATCATTCTAGTGTCTTGGAGTTAAGGGTTGATGCAAAGATGCAATATACCCTATAGCGAGATAGGCGAATATGCCTCGAGAGAGGATATCTCGTAGGCATGATCAACTTGCCAACAAGTGGAATCAAGTAAAGATCAAAGATCAATTTCTATCTAATAGTAATCCATTGAGTGTGGCAAGGAGTAAAACCATAGTCCTCGATTAATTGAGTTAACAAATCATTTAGATTAGCTTTTAGTTATATTAGCTATAATTCATCGAGTTTGAGATCCGACAATATTCTAGAGCCAATTTTTAGATTCAACACACTTCCGAACGAGCACTGGATGCTATTATACTACGTACACTCGACGCATATACTGCGGTGAGCGCCTAATGCTTTACATTAATTTTACATAACCTCTACGATGCCCGTCACTAACCATGTGTTTGGCATGTGAAGAATGTGTGACATCCTCCGGTATGAGTGGCAAGTTCATCGACTTGCTGATTTAGCTTGTTTGGTCGTGCTCGTGTTATGTACTCAAGCTTATTGAATCCATCATTCCATGCCTTCCAAATATCATCAGAAACATAGGTCGGCTTCCGTTTGACGTTCTTAATTAATGGTCCAAATGAAACTCTTGTACCTAATAGCTGCCTGTTTCTCCTAAAGAATCCTAACTATGCCACTTATTTTTGGATCCCACCAAAAATATTTCTATAAATTTGAAAAAAAGAAAATAGTTAGTACAAACTCATTTTATATTTTAAACATTACAATATATGTGAAAGTAATATTGCCATAAAATCCTCAAAATACAAATCCTTAGTGTTCTGAGGAATGTTCTTCCAAGTATATCCGTCCTTGTGAAGTCACGCCGAAAGTCTTATGATCATATGTACATTTTCTTATAGAGGCAACAACCTATGATGAAAAACTTACGTTAGTTTCAAAAGCATATTAATAATGTCGAACAAATGGAAGAAATCATTTTCTTGGTAATGATATTAATGTGATTAGATTGGATAATTAAATGCAATTGACTTAAAATTCCCACCGAAAAATGACTTGAACATATATATTTTTATCCAAACCTATATACATGGTGGACAAGTGTTCGTGTTTGAACTCTTCTTATGTTGGTTAAGTGATTAAAGTAATACCAGATAGCCTGCTTCCAGCTAAGTCTAAGAAAAATGATGAGGATGATGGGCTTGACTAACTCGATCTAAAACAAAACCAAAAAAAAAAAGAAAAAAAAAGAAAAGAAGGACTCTTTCCTAGAAATGGAGCTTGATGAAAGACAAGTTAGCCAAGCAAAGAGCATGGCTTCAACTATTACCTTATCGTGTCTCAAATTCCGGCGATCATGAGGGACCATTAAGCCCACGAATAGAATCCTCTTTGTTCACATTTACCTACTATTGCTTAGCTAACATTATTTAAATCCTCACCCCAATTAATTACCACTAAATATGCACTTAAATAAGATAGTTAATTTGCTTAATCAAACTTTTAGTTCATTGAAGCTATAAGGTTAACCTGCTTAATCGTGATTTAGTGTGTTGGTCAATCTTGTTTTTTTTAAATGCAATTTTATCAATAGCTAAAAGAAAATGTGAAGCCACTTTTATTGAGGTTAATTTGATATATATATATATATATATAGCCAATAAAAAGAAAGGATTTATATCACACTATTAGTCTGTTTACTTTTTTGATTACTTAAAACTGTGAGTATTCTAGTGTATTCGTACATGTCAGTCAATTAAATGTGATCAATTATGACTATCTTTCATTAAACCACTTGAGTAGTAACTAAATTTCCTATATTGATGGATAGTAATGCTTGAAATGTAATGTTAGTTACACACTACTTCTATTTGCATTATTAGAAGAAAATTAAGTTGATGAAAGCTTACTCTCTTTTCTCAATAGTGATCACATCTCTAGAGTCAATTCCATAAGCACCATTAGTGTTAGCCTCAACATTTATAGATTCATCAACAGATGCTAATGCAGAGCCAATTTCAAATTGTCAGGGTGCCTTTACCACCCGAGGGAGGTAGATGTCAGGACAGCTAAGTTGACCGTGATCGTGGAGCCATGTCTTAGGTCTTTGGTACATAATTAATTCCATCGACTCTCTGGGCCTCATCACATTATTACCTCTACCTCCAAGTTGTCCTTCTTTTCCTTTACCTCTACCCATCTGCACATATGATGGTTAGTAAACCAACCACCTAGGAGGTTCATCAACAAGCATAAAGTGTTAATCTACAAGCATAAATTCACTGTTGTATCTTATATTGAAAGTGGCAATTATGCTGCAATAGAAAGGAAAAAAAGCAGGTCAATATGGGTGGATTATATAAGAGTTCATGCAAGCAGAATGAATGCATCTTCCTTTATTTAGTTTAAGGTTCTATACATGCATCTTAAGAAATAAACATAACACTCACACTTTTGGATAGCCTCATTTTTATCAGGAAGGAAGAAAAAAAGTCAATAATTTAAGATACAAAATGTTGAAGGGAAATTTCCAAGCAATTGATACTGATATAAGATTCAATATTATCTTAATTTAGTACTTTCATGCTTCAAGGTGACCTTTTGATATTAGATTTTATTATGTCTCAAATTAGAGATGGAATTTTCTTCTCAAATTAATTTGTAATTTCAAGGTTTTTTATGTCTACAACTCGTCTCTAATCCGTCTCTAATTCCAGTTTTTCTTGTAGTGTATATCCCTAAGTGTTGCTTGTATCTACTAACCCTAGGTGAGAAACACCTTATTGAGCAACGTGGAAAGGCCCACCCTTTCATTTGCTATGATTTTTAGATGGAAAATTAGTTCTTGAGGAACCATGCATAATGCTTAGAGTGTTCAAAACACCAAAGGCCTTGAAATAACTTAAGAAGGAGGAATAAATTTAATGATTTTTAATCTACTATGAGATTTTTAGTGATGTCAAGCTCCTTTATGTTTATTTATTGTCAGGGGTTAAGTTTAATAAATTAAGATACTTTGTTATATTTATACTTTAGAAATTGCATTAATAACTTGAAAGATATTTTTTAATTATTGAATTTATAAGAGTATTATTTATTATTAATATGATTTTGCATTTGAGTAAAAGTAAAATAAAGAAAATAGCTTCGGGCCATCACAACAAGTGGATGAACACAAACCCTGATCAAATTCTCTGACCTGTAGATCACGACTCAAGTTTTGGATTGTAACATTATAAGTCAAAATGTCAAATGAAATTGAAGAATGAATAGAATGAGCAAGCAAACATCACTAAGGTAGATTAGAATTTATTATTAGCTTAAAATTTGGCAATATTGAATGTTGAATGCCAAGATGTTTGGTATCTTGATACAGGACACGATAATCGTATGTGTGATAAGAAAGAATTGTTTTAACAAACAAATGAATCGATTCACATTGAAGTTAATTTTGGAAACAAATCCAAAGTTTTGGCTATGAGCAAAGGTAATGTTAAATACATTCAAAAGATAGCGACGCAGGTGTTAGATCAAATCAACCAAAATCCTTATTTTGGTTGTTTTGAGATATTATCTTTATTTTTTGGGATATTATTTTTATTTCCTATTATTGTTTTAGGAGCATTATTTTCTTTCATATTATTGTCTTTGAATATTATTTTATTTCCTATTATACCTACATGAGTTCAGGATATAAATTGATGTTTTAGAGTTTGTTTTAAGGACTTTTATCACTTTGATCAATTTATCAGAAAAATCAAAGCTTTTGTTTTATTTTGTTCTCTAGATTGAGAAATTGGTCTTGGATTGAGACATGTTATCTTTGCGATCATGCGCTACACGCTCAGGTCGTGTGGGTAACGTGAGTCTGCTCTCCTTAATCGATGGCTAATACTAGTGCTAGCGATGGCATCCAATCCTAAGACTGTGATCGGGGATTGTAGGTTGTTTGGAGGTCGATTAACAAGCAGCAACAATCAATCCAAATTTTAACTCAATCGTTGGAAACAATACAACCCCAATTGCAAGCGTTATTGAGGATCAATGGACAAGGACATAGGAATGACGATGAGAAACAAGGTGGAGGAATTGGCTTCGCTTAGTATTCACTTTTAATCACATTCCAAAAATACAAAATCAAATAAGGCCAACCGTATTATTTGATGACACTTCAAATAAGGATGCCGACTTTGGTGAATTTGTGAATCCATATGGTAGACAAAGAGAAGGAAGGTATTGGCAACCAAACTATAGAGGAAACGACAAATACAAACTAAAGATATCCCTAATTTCAGTGGTGATCTTGATTCATGGTCGATTGGTCGACCGAAAGTTAAATAGGTTCTTGAATATACCGAGCTTCCATGATAGAAAGGTTAAATTTGTTTCTTATAAATTAAAAGGGAGACTCTGTGATAGTGGATAGATTGAGGGAGATGAGATGAGAGAGGGGTGGGTCCGTTTCAAACATGGCATAGGATGAGGTAGATTTCTTTGCTCCTAGGGACTATGAGCAATATATTTTATGCTTATCAAAGATGTACTCATGGTACCAGGAGGGTGAATGACTATACTGCTGAATTTTTGAATTGCAAAGAGGAATTAGTTACTGCAAAGTGAGAGCAACCTAAGGCTTTACAAGAGGAACTTTCTAACTATTGTTCATGACCCATCCTCACTTATGGGCAAGTGTAAGGGAGATCCGAGAAGGGTACTGATGGTTGTGAAGAGAGAAATAGAAAAAGTAGAGATTTAGCTCAAATTAAATTCCTGTGAGAGCTGCGTGACTTTGCTGGAGGAGTTTGATGATGTGATTCCTAAGGATCTATCGACAAAGTTACCCCTATGCGCATTATATACTACCTATATAGATCTGATTCCAAGTGCTTCTCTTCCTAACGTGCCTCATTATAAGATGAGTTCCAAGGAGAACAAAATCTTAAGGGAGAATGAAGAAGAGTTACTAACAAGGGGCATATTCAGACTAGCATTAGCACATGTGCGATACCAACTTTGTTGATGCCTAAGAAAGATGGAAGTTGGCAGATGAGTGTTGACAGTAGGGCGATCAACAAAATTATCGTTAGATATAGATTTCTTATTTCAAGATTGGATGATATGATTGATTAATTATGATACTACATTGAAAGATTGACTTGAGGGGTGGCTTAATAATAAATCAGAATCTGCCTTAGGTGATGGGTGGAAGACACTCAAGACAAGGGATGACCATATAAGCTTCAACAAAGAAAGTATGGATCAGACGTATCATTAAGAAGATCAACGATAATGCTTATGTGGTTGATTTTACCGTTGGATGTAGATTTCAAAGATCTTCAATGTTGTTGATGGATGTGGATTTCAAAGATCTTCAATGTTACTGATCTTAATTGCTCCAACCATATACGAAGTCTAGATATCTAGAAGTAACTCTTATGACAAGTTCTTCATAAGTGGAGGTGTATGATTTGCAGCATGCTAGATTTAAATCAACCAAAACTTTATTTTGGTTGTTTTGAGATATGATCTTTATTTTTAGATATTATTTTATTTCCTATTATTGTTTTAGGAGTCTTATTTTCTTTCCTATTATTATTTTGGAATATTATTTTCTTTCCTATTATACCCATATTATGTTTAGGGTATAAATTGATGTTTTAGAGTTTGTTTTAGGGACTTTTATCACTTTTATCAATTTATCAAAAAAATCAAAGTTTTTGCTTTATTTTGTTCTCCGAATAGAATTGGTCTTTGATTGAAACGTATAGTTCTTTTTGATTAATTTGATGTTGATCAATCGCATATTTGTTGCGTCGATAAGAATAAAAAGTATATTACTAACCTCCTTAAGAAAATTTTACAGCCTTAGTTATATCAATAAGAAAATGATTTAAAAAAAGTGCAGATGACAACTAATATGATGTTCTTATGTTGCTTCAAACAAAATTGTATTTCATTTGAAGGTAACGACAAAAGATAATGATTTGATTTGATTTAATATCTTCAATTTGGTCATCTCAATTTTCGTGGGTTGAAGTTGATAATACAAAAAGAATATGGTAGCAGAATTAGTAATGGCTAATGTTCCAAAAGGATGTCCACTAAGGAAACACATAAAAATTATTTTTCAATTGGAAAATCTGGAAAAACAACTTTTGGAGTTAATGCATACAAAATATTTATGATCTTAATAACGCAAGATCTCTTGCTCACAACAAATATATTTTGGCCTTTATACATGATTTGACAAGAAAATTTTGGATTTATTGGTTAAAAGAAAATTCTAAGGCTTGTAACTAGCTAGTTAATTTAAAGATTCAAAATTCATGTTGAAAGATAAAGTGATTACAATATTAAGATATTGAGATCTGATAGAGTAAGAAAGTTCAATTCCAATGAATTTCAAAATTATTCTAAAAGTCAGGTATTTAATGATAAATGATAGCTGGCTATACACCTGGAACAAAATGGTATAGTAATTAAAGTAAAGAATAGCCATAAATGGCAAATATATGCTGTCTAGTCTCTTTAAAGACCTTTTAGGCATAAGCTATTACTTGTGCAATGTTCTTATTGAATAGGTATCCTACTAGAACAATATTTATGAGAACATTGAGAAGCTTAAAGTGGTCATAAGCTAGAAGTTTCATTTTTCAGAATTTTTGGATGTATTACATATTTTCATATATCAAAAGAGCATAGGAAAAGTTTTGATGCTATATAAACGTGAGAAATGTATTTTTGTTGGTTACAATAATGTAACTAAAGGTTACAAACTGTACAATCCAAAAACAAGAAAGTTGATTGTAGATAGAGATGTTTAATAATAAGATTTGAACATGGAATCAAATACAAAGTGAGAAAAAAGTTGTAATTAAAGAAGATTTTGTAAAAAACAATCAAAAGGATCAAATACAAAGTGAGAAAAAAGTTGTAGTTAAAGAAGATTTTGTAAAAAACAATCAAAAGGATCCTACGATACATTTTTCCACTTCAAGCACTCCTATTAAAAGTTCTCCTATGTGAACCGAAATAGGAAAGGAGTTTGAATCACAAGGTAACCAAAAATGTTATTATATTATACATACACATCTAAAGAATCATGAAGTCATGAAAAATAATGAAATCACTAACGAAGCTTTAGTAAATTTTTGCTTATTTGCATATTATGATCTAGTTTCATGTGAAGAAGTATAAGTGATGAAGAGTGGATTCAAACAAGTGAATAAAGAAATCCAATCCATATAGAAGTAGAATATGTTGGAGGTATTGGATTGGACTTGCCCTTTGTCAAAAATAAATATCATCTTTGGAGAGCTAAATGGTAAGTCATGTTGTGAAACTTTTCTTATCCATATCGGAACATCATGGATTTGGCTAGTGGATTTCTTGACAGATATTCCCTATGACGGGTTTTGAAAGAAATCAAAGGTAAAATTAATATAAGGGAAGATTAAGCAAATCAAATCTAGACGAACAAGGATGGAAACCGGATCTCTTGGAATATTGAAATACGAGGGTTTCTTGCGGCTATAAGAACAGGTTGCATTGTACAATTCTTTATTGATTCGAACAGGTGATCGAATTGTGAAGGCACACAAGGGAGATTGATTGGGAAGCTATCCACGGTTGGAGTAACTATCACGTGTATTGCTCACTACGCATTTCACAGCTAGCCTTGCCATCACTTCTTATTGAGAATAAGTGATCGGGCTTTGTAGTAGTTCAGATGTTGTGAAAGGGGAAATAAGGGGAGCTTATCTCCATGTTTCATTGTGAGATAATTAGGAGAAGACGACAATGAGAAATTGGGAGCCTTGTCTCATGTCTGGGGCTACCATGACATGCTATTGCCGAACCTGCTACAATCTCATGTCTCTATGAATGTGTGTTTACTTCTTTATCTATTACCTATAGTCTATTATCCTTCTCTGTTAATCATTATCCATGACAGTGCATCATTTGATGATGAAACATAATCACTGATAAACAGTCTTGTTTTTTTAGAATACATGGGAGTTGATGACTCTTCTAGTTAGAAAGAAGCTTATATGTGTTAAATGAGTTTATAAGACAGTATAAACTTTATATTAAAATTCATTGGTTGAAACCAAGATTGATTACAAAATGATGAAAAGAGAAGTTAGGTATTGACTATTTAGAAGGTCTTGCCCCAATTGCTAAACTAGATACCATTAGCATGATAACTGCACTTGCAGCTTAGAAAATATAGAAATTCACCAAATCTAGATGCAAAATTAGCTTTTCTTTATTGTATACTTTAAGAAGAGGTTTTCATTAAACAACCACCCAAGTGTATTAAGGAAAGATAAGACTTTATTTTTTATAACTAATCACTAATTTATGATAAGATTCGTCCCGCTGGGATTTCTATGCCACGACACGGTCATTCGAACTAATCGGAGCCTACAGGTCGTAAGACTTAAAGAGAAGCAAGTTTACAAACTCAATAAGTATTATATAGGTTAAGGCTAGAAGCATATTCCCGGTACACACGGATTGATACTTATTTATCATAACACAGATTTCAAAAGAGTTATTTTGAGTACACACTTTATATTAAATCAATTCTAATAGTGACATAATCAGTCTATGTCTCTACGTGGACAATTTAATTTTTATAGAAATTTGTCAACAAGTGTTTGAAAATTTCAAGGAGACTATAAAATAATAGTTTAAGATGATGAATTTGGGACTAATGTCCTATTTTCTTGGAATTGAAGGCCAACGCAAACAAGAAGACATTTTTATCTCCCAAAATAAGTTTGTTGTATACATAATAAAACAATTTAGTTAGCTGAACTATTACTCACCATACTCCTATTACAGTTGGACTAGACATGAAAAGGAATCCGTTAAAGAAGGATTTATTCAAGAAGTTGGAGATGATGCTTTGTATGGTTGACTTTATAGCTTGGATTAAGGGAAGTTGTTGAAACTATAATCCGCTTACAAGTCTTAGAAACATGAGGAAATTAATAATTTTTATTTATTTAGATTTTTATATCAAATTAGAATTTTGGCTGATGAAATCAGTTCTATTGGAAACATCGATCCCAAGTTATGCAGGGCATCTTTTTGCGCGATCCTAATAGGCAATGATTGTAGCAGAATCATCACTGGTGCAGTTGCTCTCTCTCCCAATATTCATTATATATATATAGGTATATATATATATATACACACATACATGCTACGTACACTGTTGGGATTGGTTTCTTAGTTGATGAAAATAGGGATCAATATCATCTGCAAAAATAAGCAAGAAATGTATTTATTTTAAACATGTAACGAAGTAGGATAGTTCAGGCCAGAGAGAATCTGCAACAGAGAGCTCTTTAAATGTTAGTTAAAAACTGAAAGGCATACAACTAGAAAAGGGTGATTTATTTACAAATCTTGGCAGCTGCTAAAAAGATCAACAATTACAATTTTCTCAATTGTATTCCTCAATGTGTCAATCCCAAAAGAACTTTTTTGAAATTAAACTTGAAAGGATAAGCTCCCAGTGCTGAAATTATGTAACAGTACAGCCTATTTGAATGGACTCGAATGGCTAAGGAGCTCAGCAGACGAGAAGCACATTATAAATATCTTTGAATACTTAAAAACTGTTTTCCTATCTCTTTGCTTCGAATAACTTGGCTATATTTGGCATCACTTTCTTCCTCTTCTT